>OX375883.1:49509113-50109113 GCA_947359465.1 Metellina segmentata | reverse complement strand
CGTAGAGGGATTCTCGTAAAAACCAAACTCTTCCACAGCCAACAAATGCCGTAGAATCGTCTACATTTTCAAGTGATTATTGCAAACATAACCACTCTCCAAATCCAAAACAACCCGTTGAGGGTTTCTCGTAAGAACCAAACTCTCTCTTCCATAGCAAACAAATGTCGTATAATTGTCTGCCCTTTCACGTGATTATTAGACACACATAACCACTCCCAATAAAACAACCCGCGAAGGATTCACGTAAGAACCACACACACACACACAAAAAAAAAAAACTCTACCATAGCAAACAAACTCCATATAATCATCTTCCTTTTCACGTGATTAATGAACACACATAACCACTCTCCAAATCCAAAATAACCCGGTGAGAGGTTCTCGTAAGAACCAAAGTCTTCCACAGCCAACAAATACCGTATAATCGTCTACATTTTCACGTGATTATTGAACACATAACCGCTCTCCAAATCCAAAACAACTTTCGTAAGAACCACACAAACTTTACCATAGCAAACAAACTCCATATAATCGTCTTCCTTTTCACGTGATTAATGAACACACATAACCACTCTCCAAATCCAAAATAACCCGGTGAGAGGTTCTCGTAAGAACCAAACTCTTCCACAGCCAACAAATACCGTATAATCGTCTACATTTTGACGTGATTATTACACACACATAACCACTCACCAAATCCAAAACATCCCGTGAAGAATTCTAGTAAGAACCAAACTCTGCCATAGCAAACAAATTCCGTACACTGGTCTACCTTTTCACGGGATTATTGGACACACATACCCACTCTCCAAATCGAAAACAACCCGTTGAGGGATTCTCGTAAAAACCAAACTCTTCCACAGCCAACAAATGCCGTATAATCGTCTACATTTTCACGTGATTATTACACACACATAACCACTCACCAAATCCAAAACATCCCGTGAAGAATTCTAGTAAGAACCAAACTCTGCCATAGCAAACAAATTCCGTATACTGGTCTACCTTTTCACGGGATTATTGGACACACATACCCACTCTCCAAATCCAAAACAACGCGTTGAGGGTTTCTCGTAAGAACCAAACTCTCTCTTCCATAGCAAACAAATGTCGTATAATTGTCTGCCCTTTCACGTGATTATTAGACACACATAAACACTCCCAATAAAACAACCCACGAAGAATTCTCGTAAGAACCAAACTCTGCCATAGAAAACAAACTCCGCATACTCGTCTTCCTTTTCACGTGATTAATGGACTTACATAACCACTCTCCAAATCGAAAACAACCCGTTGAGGGATTCTCGTAAAAACCAAACTCTTCCACAGCCAACAAATGCCATAGAATCGTCTACATTTGCAAGTGATTATTGCAAACATAACCGCTCTCCAAATCCAAAACAACCCGTTGAGGGTTTCTCGTAAGAACCAAACTCTGTCTTCCATAGCAAACAAATGTCGTATAATTGTCTGTCCTTTCACGTGATTATTAGACACACATAACCACTCCCAATAAAACAACCCGCGAAGGATTCTCGTAAGAACCACAAACTCTGCCATAGAAAACAAACTCCGCATACTCGTCTTCCTTTTCACGTGATTAATGGACTTACATAACCACTCTTCCAAATCCAAAACAACCCGTTGAGGTATTCTCGTAAGAACCAAAAACTCTGCCACCAGCAAACAAATGCCGTATTATCGTCTACCTTTTCACGAGATTATTGTACACACATAACCACTCTCCAAATCGAAAACAACCCGTTGTGGGATTCTCTTAAGAACCAAACTCTGCCATAGCAAACAAACGCCATATACTCGTCTACTTTTTCACGTGATAATGGATACATAACCACCTCAAACCCAAAACAACCTCTGATAAATATACCCTTGTATAGAAACAAAATTTCCTTAAACTCCTACACCTGCTCTCGAACGAACCCCAAACTCTTTTTGAACCCCCTCACCTGAGCCAACCATTTGGGACCATCTCTTCCCGTCCACGCATCCACAAGTCATCATTTGTCAGGACGCACACCATAAGAAAACTGTAAGTAATGGTTCTCCCGGCATCTTTCGCTTTGTTGATGAATCACACTCCAGCGGCCCGATAAGCAGACCTTGTGGGTGGTCCCGTTGCACACGGCCCTCTTTTTTCGAGCAGGGAGATGAGGCTCAAACTGAAATTTATGATGCCCCGGTGCTTTCGGAAGGGAAATAATTAGCCTGCTTCGGCCATTAGGCGAGCGGGAAGGGTGGATTTGTTTATTTGCCGGTTTTGGTTGTGTGTTTTTATCTGGGTTTGTTGGTAATAAATCCTGGGACGAAAATAGCCCTTCAGGTGGTGTTCTGAAGCGGATTGCGATTGGTCGATTGTGTTTAGGATGTGGATTGTTGAGGTGAGCTGACCCACACAGGGAACATAAAAATAACGTGAACAGTTGAAACCTTCTTGTGTGCCCAGGATCTTCAAGCATACAATTAGACTACTTTCGCATGCAGAGTGAGCAGTGGTAAACTGTTTCAACCAGCAATCAGGGACCAAATCTAGTAGTAATGCAACCGTTAGACTACTTTCGTCTGCCGGGTGGAAACGAGCAATCGTAATCTGATTGGTTCACGGGACAGGAGGAGACGCCCATCCATTGATTAATCATGTGATTGGTTAACAAGTCAGGCTACGCCCATCTAATGATTAAACGTGTGATTGGTTCACGCGATATGGTAGAGGACTGGTGATTTCACCATTTTGTCACCACTTTATTGACACCTGCTCTGTTATAAATAAATTCATCCTTCCTATTCGCAAAGTGACTGAAGTATTCGAATGTTTCCATCGTTTTTTTAAATATGTATTCGAATACTCATTGGGGAGGGATACTTGTGATTACCAGTTATTCGATTCTAAAAGCAACTACCTCTTCTGCCCCTAGACGTATCAGCATACAGTAGAATACCGATTATCTGAGTTAATGAGGACCAAGACTAACTCGGATAACCGAAAAACTCGGTTAAAGCGAAAATTGTAAATAAAATAAATCGTGTAGGTTTAAATATATACTAGAACAAGTACAAAAGTTATACAGATACACCACACGCAATTCATATTGTTACGATAGTTAAAGAGTTCTTTCTTAAAGAAGTCCTTATTTTTTTGTCTTACCTTACTTTGGCGTTCTTCTGCAGCCATTTTTTAAGGATAACAGGATTGCTGGTGTCCCTTATTCTTGTTCAAAAAATTCATTATTACTTTCGATAGCTTTTAGTCTAACTGTGTGGGAGATTTTCATATGTCGATATTCATCGATACTGTCTTTTCATCATCATCGCTAGATTCATTTTCCTTACTGACGATCATTTTATCTGTAATTTCTTGTGGTTCGTCAGCGTTTATCCAGTCACGGATTTCGTTTACCTGAGTGTTTGTGAGATCAAGTTCAGAATTTTTTTCGGTAGTTTTAAAAATGGAAAATGTAGAATAAAAAAATATACCTGGAAATATTCGATAGTCGGTTAAAGCGGAAACACGGATAATCGGAGTTTTACTATATATTACAGCATTGCTATTGACAGGAGCTTCAAAATTTAACCAACAGGTTGCCTAGTAATCACGTGACTGCTCAGTGAAATAAGGACTTTTTTTTTCCAATTTGGCACCATATCGCCTCGTTTAAGGACACATTTAACACATTTGCCGGTTTTGGTCGTGTGTTTATGTGTTGGATTGTTTGTTCAAGAGATAATGGGAATAAAACAGCCTCCCAGTGGTTCAGAAGTGAATTCTGCTTGTTCGGGAACACGTGACCAAAACTAGTAGTAATGTGGACCTTATACACTACTTTCGTCTGTCGAGCGGAAACGAAGATTCGTCATCTGATTGGGCCACGGGACGGTAGAAGACGCCAGGAAGTGACTCATTATCCGATTGGTCCGCGCAAACAATTGCCAATTTCACCATCTTTGTCGACACTAGAAATGCACAATCACCTACCCTGTCATAAGATATATTGCCAAACAAGGTAATAAGATATAAAATCGGCCGACCAAATCTATTTTTCACAGAGCGGTCATTTGACTACAAGTCTGCATGTTGATCACAATTTTTATAGCCCTTCTCAATAGCAATGCCTCGGTCTGCTTGTATTTCACGTCTATGGTTTTATCTACTGCCTTTTCATTTATAAGTTGGGATAGGTCTAGGTAGTTCTGATACTGCAAAATGCAACATATGTGCATGTTACTTTTATCAGATGCAAAGTTCGTTTAAAGTTCTAAACTATACGGTACAAAATACTTAGGTCGGTTTTGCCAGAGTGATGAAGTCGATTTAAGAATGTAATAAAATCAAAATAAAAAATAAAATCGATTCAGTAAATTTTAGTATTATTTCTACCATAACACAAACGAAGCTACATACATTAACATAGATTCAGTTGTTTTTAGATGTAATGCATTTCTCAAATGTAATGTCAACTGAAAAACCAACACAATAATTATTGATTTAAATACAGCAAGCGTTAAAAAATATTTGTTTAATCAAAACATTTCTACTTAAAAGTTTGTTTCACATGTTGGTGTCTTGTAAACTTCATCATTTGTTACTTAATTATGAACATATTTTTTCTTGTACTTCCGCAGGCATGTTTACCAAAGAACAAAGCAATATTTGTTTAAAATTTACATTTATCCATGAAAGAATTCCTATGGGTCTATCCCAAGTAAAAAGATTCAATTTCGTAGTTCTTTTTAGAACTTTTTCCGTGGACAAATATTTTGCAGTAAGCAAAAAACACAAAAGTAATGTTTGCTCGATTAAACACAAAACCCCCTACTGAATACTTCTCTTCAGATGAGGAGAAATTATACTATTTGTGAAATAATATGCTATGCTATACTTTGTCACTTTTTTAATATCTATTTCTTTTGAACAAATATTTACTATCATTATTTAGCATCCATATCTGGTCGGTGGAATTGGTAAATATATCCGTAGGACCGAAATTAGGCTGCGGAGTTGGTAAATATTGGTCAAGGTAAGGCCGAATCTAGTCTGTAGGCTTGGTAAATATAGGGCGCCGAATTTAGTCTGCGGGGTTGGTAAATAAAGTCAAAGGTAGGGCTGAATCTAGTACACGGACGGTAAATATAGCCAAAGGTAGGTCCGAATCTAATCTGCGAGCGTGGTAAATATAGTTCACAGTAGGGACGAATCTAGTCTGCGGGCGTGGTAAATATAGTCAAAGGTAGGGCCGAATCTAGTCTACGGGCGTGGTAAATGTAGGCCAAGGTAGGGCCGAATCTATTCTGCAGGCTTGTTAAATTTAGGCCAATGTAGGGCCGAATCTACTCTGCGGGAATGGTAAATAAAGGCCAAGGTAGGGCCGAATCTAGTCTGTGGGCGTGGTAAATATATCCCAAGTTAGGGCCGAATCTAGTCTGCGGGCGTGGTAAATATATCCCAAGGTTAAGCCGAATCTAGTCTGCGGACGTGGTAAATATAGCCCAAGGTAGGGTTGAATCTAGTCTGCGGACGTGGTAAATATAGCCCAAGGTGGCCGAATCTAATCAGCAAGCTAGGTAAATATAGGCCAAGGTAGGGCCGAATGTAGTCTACGGGCGTGGTAAATATATGCCAAGATAGGGCCGAATATAGTCTTCAGGCCTGGTAAATATAGGCCAAGTTAGGGCCATATGTAATCTGCAGGCCTGGTAAATATAGGCCAAGGTAGGGCCAAATCTAGCTGAGAAAACCAATCCAGCGGTGTCTTCAGACCATGGTTCAAAATTGCGTGTTGTTGCCGGTGCTTGTTCCTTGTTCGGAGATAAGTATCTGTTAGATAGGCCTGTTTAAAATATTTTGAGGGCCTTATCTTTATGGCTTAGGTAAATCCATCTGGATAGTTGTGTCTTTTAGCAAACCAAATGGTCTAATAAACGTATCCGGAAGGCCAGGCTTATCTGGTTGGCAGACATTCTAAATACAGAGGCTGTTCGCACATTTTTTAGACAACGTATATTGCATTCACAAAACTAAATTACACAAAATTCTTGTGTTTTAAATGTTCTATTTGATAGCCCTTATTCTGAACTATCTTTCGACACCGTAATTTCCAGGATAATAATGCCTTTTGAAGCGTCAGAAGAGGTACTCTATGCCATTCCTCCTGAACATTTTTCCAGAGTCCTGTAAGGGTTGTGGGACGACGTTTGGATAATGAAGATTTTAAAAGTACGAAAGCACAAAACTCCATAGGTGATACATCGGGAGATTTAGTAGGGATATCAGTGAAGGGTATGGCCTTGATACCGGTTTTTTGTTCCATTTCTTTTAGGAAATTTACAGTGGATTTTGATGTGTGACTGCTAGCTTTGTCTTGATGGCGTTCCACAGATTGATGACACTGTGGGTAAATCGATGGTTTTTCATTCAGAAAAATTGTCTATAAAATATGTTCCTGATAGTAGTTGGAGTTAATCTTGACATTTTTTCCACTCTCTTTATTTTTAACTTGTAATTATATGAAAAACCAGCAACAATCATGAATCCCTTAGTAAAACTTTCTTTCGATTCTGTGAACCATGTACTTAAATTTTTTTCTCCCCTTTTATGATCATAAATGGCTCTTTTTTTGCTGCAATCATTTAAATACACCCATGATTCATATATTGTGACAATGTTTTTCCATTTTTCTTTGGATAAGGGTTTCTCATATAGAATTCGGCAGCGTGTCCTGCGTTCAGCGATATGCTTTGGAGAAAGACGATGCACATTGCGTTTTTTCCCTTCTTAAGATTTAAATCAACGTTTATCATTTGGTTACAGGGGACACCGATCATTTTACTGATTTTTCAACTGTCCTTTGACTAAGGGGATTTTCTTTTAACATTAAACAACGTATCTTTGTAATACTAGAAGATGTCCGTTTCTTCCTTGGATACTTGTTTGGAATTTTTGTCCCACTTGAAGCTCCAATTTGACGTTTTTTTCTTTTTTTGTTGACGATATTACCTATCGACGTTTTAGATATCACAAAACCATGACTCTCACATCGTTTTTGGATAACAGAATATGAATATTTCTCTTCGGAAAGAGCATAAATATAGCCTTCGAACCACTGCTTCGTTAAAAACGCCATTTTGAATAAAAACAAACCTCTTAAGCCGCAGACGATAATTTTGACTTTTAAAAACATAGTACAACTTTAATTATTTCTTTTGCAGCAAACGATTTTTTATTACCGTAACCAAAATCGTCTAAAAAATGTGCGAACAGCCTCTGTATATTTGGAGGGCCTTTTTTTGTCTGCAAGCCTGGTAAACCTATAAAGACGGCCGAACCTGAACGGTGAGCCTGATATAAATATTTAGAGTTGTATATCTGGTCTCCTGGCCGAGTAAACTGATCTGTGGGTCATATTTGGTCTGAAGGCAGAGTAAATGTATTTGGAGGGCTGTACCTCGTCGGTGAACCTGCTAAAATTATTTGGCCTTATTCCGTCGGTGGGTGTGCTAAAATTATTTGGAGGGCCTTACCTCGTTGGTGGACATGAAAAAATTATTTGGAGGGCCTTACCTCGTCTGAGGGTCTGCTAAAATTATTTGAAGGGCCTTACCACGTCAATGGGCCTGCTAAAATTATTTGGAGGGCCTTACCTCGTCGGTGGGTCTGATAAAAGTATTTGTAGGGTTTACATCGTCGGTGGCCCTAATAAAATGATATGGAGGGCATTACCTCGTCGGTTGCTGTGTAGCAAGAAGCAATCGCTACATGGGTTGCGATACAAAGGCCAATGAAATATAGTGATTACACAATGCATTGTAGGATTAAAACAATATTCAGGTAAACCTGATACATGCTGTTTTTGTGTTGCCCAAAAAAAAAAGAATGCCCAAAGTCAAAAGATTTAAAAAATCTAAAACATGGATTATTTATTTAAGCATAAGCATTTTAAGATAATAATGATTTTACAATAATTAACAATATTACATCTAACAAAAATCAACTGCACGACACATAATTGGCTCTACCTTAAATTTATAATATTATATATTAATGTTCCTATAAGAGGAGGCAGGAACGAAAAAGATAGAAGAAAGAGGTAGAAGGGATAAAAAAAAATTGGCTCCAGGAGCTGTATTATTACCGATCACTAGAATGAATCTCGACGGCGTCTCCACTGTCCACCTCCAACAAAAGCCCCTTTAGCAGACATATCAGATTGTCTGCATGTCCGTTCAAAAGAGAAAAAAAGCCCCGTTTCCTCGTTGTATCCCCTTTTATAGAGCCTCATTTTCCGGTTGCCACCATCCTTCCAGAAGTTTTGGGTTGGATCCCGTCTTGGCAAGCAAATTTTGTCATTGGTTCCGGGACGACGATATATTCTCCGTTTCAGCATCTGGCAGGAGTCCACTCGCAATTCGGGGGTTGGGGTGGGGCGAAGACCGCTGTCGGACGATGAACTTGAGCTTTGACACTACCTCTACTGCATTCCTTCAGAGAGGGGGAATAGTTTTATGGGTTTGCTGCAAAGGGGTGTTGGGAGGAACGAAAAAAGCTTCGTTTCGAGAAAGGGACAATGGCTGACTGAAGACAGGACACCTTCATAGCAATGCACTTGGAATCATTTGAGCCGAAAAAAGAACCAGAGGAAGCCTCTGGTTAAAAACATATCCCACAGGAAAGTAAAGCAAACAGTGGATAGAAAAAACACAATATAATACTTAAATGAAAGCTTAATAATTTTTAAGGGTTTTACAGGCCAAGCATCTCTTTCGAACTTCCAAATATTTAAAAGTATACATTTACAATACAAATATACAAAAGGGGATGTAATGAAACCCTTTATAAGAGAAGAACTCCAAAGTTAAATTACTGGAAATAAAAAACTTATTACAACACAACACGGTGGACATGATAAAATTATTTGGAGGGGCGTATCTGGTCTAAGATTCTGATATAAATATTTAGAGTGGTATATATATTATCTTCTGTGCCAATTAAACTGATTTGTGGACCATATTTGGTCTGAGGGCCAGGTAAATGTATTTCGAGGGCTGTACCTCGTCGGTGGATCTACTGAAATTATTTGGAAGGCCTTATATCGTTGGTGGGTCTGATAAAATTATTTTGAGGGAATTACCTCGTCGATGGGCCTGGTAAAATTATTTGGAAGACCTTACATCCTTGGAGGGCCTGATAAAATTATTTAGAGGACCTCACCTCGTCCGTGGGCCTAGTAAAAATAGGCCTTACCTCGTCGGTGGACCTGCTAAAATTATCTGGAGGGCCTTACCTTGTCGGTATGCCTGATAAAATTATTTGGAGTGCCGTTTCTGGTCTACGAGTCTGATAGAAATATTCAGAGGATGGCATCTTGTTGCGGTCCAGGTAAACCTATTTGAAGGTCGTACCGGGTCTTATAAACATATTCCTTGCAACTGGTGCACCGTACACGTGTCTATTTTAGTGGACGCTACGAGATCTCAAATAACTATTTCGCAAATAGCTGACAAATTTAAAGACATGTCTTGTGTATTTTGGAGAAGGGATCTTTACTGTTTACTATACATTGGATAGTGTAATTTAGTTAATGCTTGACGAAAAATTCCCACTCATCGATGAAATATCTCTTCAATCCAAATCCCATTCCATTTACCAGTTCATCAATCATTCCTTGCCCTGACACTAATCCCTCAGCTTGACGAAGCCGAGCGAAAAAAAAAAGAAATTTTAATCAAATATCACCTCTGCGGAAACGAACCGTCTCTCAAAATTCCATAACCCCAGAATATAACGACCTGTTTGGTGCTTTCACAAAGTTAACGTTCATTAAAACACTCCCGCTCATTAACAAACCCATGAATTATTCTTTCATTAGCCTACTTAAATCTCGGCATATACTTAGATTAACAGCCCCAACGCCAGCGGGAAACGCATTGCGCATTGCGTTACTGATCTGATGTGGGGGCTGCAAAATGGCGACTTTCAAATTAAAGCCGAAAAGCCATCATCTTTATCTGTCAGCGGTGGATGATTTATTGCAGCTGGTGTTATCCGGTGGCAACGGTTTACTTTTGGTAGCTGATGTTTATTCGGATGATTATAACCAGAAACTTCTGGCGGCGAAATCTATCTACGTTAGTCTGTTTATGGATTTTTTGCTGTTGTTTCAACAAAAAAAAAAAAAAAAAAAAAAAAAAAAAAAAAAGGATTTTAGAAGGGAAATGGTTTGCTAGTGTGTATAACATTGGATGTGTCAGTGTTTAGATACACCATAAATCAAATGAAGAGCGTTTTGTTGTTTGTTTTTTATTGCGTGATACATTTGACGATAATAATCTTAAATCTTGCATCGAGAAGTTTTTATCTCTTCCCTTGAGAACAGATATCACTGCTCAAATAAATATTTTTCAAGTTGTTCTTTTCGGAGGCACAGTATTTAATTCGAAATGGCATTTCAGTACGCATGCGATATTGGAATGCTATGTATTTCGTTTAAAGAATTTTTTTGTTGTTGTGATTTTGTGATGTTAGTTTTATTGGTGGATCGTAAAATTTTTCTTCCCTGTAAAATATTTGAATAAAATTATACATCGTCCAAATTTTTCATCATAATCGATTATGACTTCACTGTTTCCTCGAGAATAAAACAACAAACATTTTCAATTTTTTGATTCTGTCGCAACTCATACAGCTTTCATTAAAATTTTTTTAATGGCGATTCTTTAGGTGAGTTGTGGATGGCAAATGCAACCCTGTTTTATCAGGATGATGGCAACATCGCAAATATTTGAGTCCCTTTTATTAATTTTTATTAATCATTACTTTCTTTATTTTTTTTCCCAGAAATTAATTGGATCTCATGAAATAGTCTGGTATTATTCGTCTTAAAACAAACAAATTTCTCAACTAGGACAAACTTCTATAACAATATTTCAGGAAAAGAAAAATTTTGTTTTCGGTACATATTTACTAAGAGAATAATCAATTGTGTAAATTTGCTTTGTTATTCAAATTATTTTCTTTGATTTTTAAATTATTTTCCGCAAAGACTAAAACGGCGTTGTATTTTAATCTTTCAAAGGCGGCACAAAAAGGATGCCACAAAAATTACAAATTGATGTAAAAAAAAAAAAAAAAAAAACTGTCTTTATCGAATCTGAACCCATTTAATTTTTGTCAATGCCAAGCAAATTTTGCAAATAAGATTTAAATCTAAAAAATAATTTTGTTTGAAAAATTATTAACCGTTAACATTACTGTTATTACTTTGTTAACCGTTAACAACTAGTATACATTAAAGAAGCGTTTCATAAATTTGTAATACTAAGAGGCTCCGCCCCCTTCTCGCCAACAGTGAAAACAGAAATTTCTGCCAACAGATTCTGGGATTCATTTAGAATGGATTCTGACTTTGTTACCATCATAATGGACTCTATACCAAGGCGCCTGCAACAGGTCATTGACTGCGACAGCCACTACACGTTTTTATCAATATTTATAATGTGATTGATTTCCGAACATTTATACGCTCCTTCAATGGGTTTTATAGATTTTCTCGGTCAATTTTGCGCCTATTTACATTATTTTTTCATCAAATCCGCCTGAAATTTTGTATAGAATCGAAATTTGTGATAAAAGATAGGGGGTTTGTTTTGAATTTATTCGTAGAAAATATTAATTCCTATCGGTTGCTACCTTCCGTTTCGTCCTGTGATGTAAATTGTGCAATTGATCTGGTGAGTCGTTTTTTTACGACTGTACTTTAACGACTGCATACGGGATTTTCAATGCAAACAAACCCAAACGGAAAAAGGATATTTTACTTACTGAAGAATCAAAAGATCAAACATGATACATAACTGTGTTACCTAAAAATGTAGTTTAAAATCACTTTGGGACGTTGGTGTTGACCAATCACAGGTTTGAAAACAAATGTGACGCAAAGACACAGGTATCATGCACACACAGGAAAATGTCACAAAGCGTACGTATCCGAAAAACCGATTTTTATTGCTCTAGGGACGCTAATAAATGATGGGTCAATGAGTTTCCCACTGCTATTAACGGGGCACAGGTATAATTCCCGAAACAAACATTTCGTGTATTATACTTGAATTTCCTCGTCATTACAAGGAAAATTTTTTATGGGGGAAGGGCTGTGGCGTAGTCATACAATTACCTCTTGTTTCACCAGTCGCCTGGCTGGCTGAAATCGTTCCTTGTGGGACAATGGCCAGTCCCTCTGTGGGGATAGAACTGAAAAGGCTGGGGAGCTCCTATCTTGGAGTTGAGTTTTGAGGCGGTGGAAAACTGCCCAAGGGTTTTTCCCACGGACCGGAGCTTCGAGGCTTGGAGCAGAGACATACAGTAAAACTTTCCTTGGATGTGTATCCCTCATGTTTGTATTTTGCACTGCTTGCGTCCCCCACAAATATGACTTTTGTTCGGTTCAAAATATTTTAAACCATCCGTCCAGCCATTTTCTTGTAAAACTAGACACGTGGCTTTTGCCCCGGGACACTTCACTGGAAATCCCACCTTTCGTCTATCAGTTTGTGCACGATCCCTAGGTATTCGGAAATTTGAATGCACGGCCAATCACAGCACGCCAGCGAGATGACGAGGCGTTTTCAGAGTGACTAGTATGTAGCGGACCTCTCATTTCTTGAGCTGATAAATTTGGCTGTTTAATTTTTCTGCGAAGGAAGGGGAGAAGGACTCTAACAGCTCAATTTCCGCAATTGACGTCGATATGAAGAAGCGGGAAGAACGAACACCTCCTATTCGACTGTAAATTTTTGTGACGTGAAGATCTCATGACTGGGGTCATCCTTCGCGGTGACCCCAATCGGTTTTTGGAATGTGAGTGAAGCGTCGTGTGTTGGTTGCTTGAGAACCCACCATCTGTGTCGCCGTTTTGGAATGGAATAATTTTTCTTCACTGCTCAGAGACGCTGTTGATGCGTTCATCTACTCAAAGCGAGTTTCCAGCCGCCCTGTGACTCGGGCTGATGTAAGAGCTATTTAAATCTATTTGGTTGCTGACAATCTCAAAACGAGTTTCGGGGGTGCCCTGTGACTCGGGCTGATGTAAGAGCAAGGCAAATCTATTTTCGGTTGCTGACCACCTCAAAGCGAATTTCCGGCCGTCCTATAACTCGGGCAAGTCAACGAAGAGGGATGAACTCGACCTAGATGCCCTGATGCTAAAAGCGAAAAATCCTGGATTGACCCAATCCTTGGAAGACGAACATCGAAAAAACGTTCGCGCCTTGGAGCAAAGATGACTGCACCTCTCATCCTAATCCAGTGTCCCCTCTTAGGAATCCACTTCCATCGCATGGATGTTTGACAATAAGTCGACCTTCCTAATTCCCTTTCCTTTCTTAATATAACTATCCTCTCGCTCCTGAAATAATCTTTTAGATATTTTTATATTTTTCCTTTTTAGACGCGTGAAGCGTCCCCGGGTTAAAATCCTTCAAAAAGATAACTCCATGCTTTGAATCGGCTAGAGTTAGTTATAAAAGAATTTGAGTAGGTTAATCTACTGAATGAGTTGAAAATGTTTCATAATACGTTTTGACCAAAGAGGCATGCTATGTTATAATCTAGATATGTTTTTTCTTTGTGTTTTGTTTAATAAATGTTTCGGTTTCTAAAACTTTGGGTTCTTTTCCCTTTAATCGGTGAAAGTTAATTTCACTCTTACATCACACAGCTCCGTCAACCATTACAGTCAGTAAGAACCTTTCACACAGGTTTTGTTCATAATACATTGAAATTAAAGGAATTTTGAATCCTAGAGATTAATTCCTAAGTTTAAAAAAGAACCACAAAACTTTGTATGGTTAAAATCAACTAACCAATCGTTAAAAAAGGTTTTAAACCCTGTTAGAAGTTTTGACAAGACACTTCATCCAGCAAGATCTGACAAATTTTAATAATGATGAGATACTAGTCACCAAGATATTGCCGATTTTTACCAATGACGAAATCAAGATCTGGTCAGTTTTCTTTTAATAACTAAATATCTCGTCTATCAATATCGGGTCAGTTTTGCTAATGACAAATTAACAAGTCGAGATAACCACTAGGGATGCGACATCGATGTCGATGTTTTCAAAACATCGATGTTTCTTAAAAAACATCGATGTATTTAACATCAATGTATTGGAGTCATTTTTTTTTAGTAACATCGATGTTTATACTTGTCGATGTTTTATTTTTAAATAAAAAAGTACCGTTATAAGAATTTAAAAAACAACCAAATAGCATAATTTTTATAATCAGCTAATTGAACATACTTTTTGACCCAAGTGGCCAAGGGTGAAGGGTCTGAAAAGTAGGGATGCGACATCGATGTCGTTGTTTTATAAAAAACATCGATGTATTGGAGCCGATGTCGCATTACTTGTTGCTAAACCAGTTTAAAAAATGGGGAAAAAAGTTTAAATACACTGAATTTTAAAATCATCGATGGTATGGGGGCGATGTACTATCAACATCGATGTTTTAATTTTGAACATCGAAGTTATGCTGTCGCTGTGGCATCACTAGTTGCTAAACCAGTTTTAAGAAATTGTGAAAAAAAGTTTAAATGCGTTGAATTTTAAAAACATCGATGTTTGGAAACATCGATATTTTGGGGGGCAATGTTTTATCAACATCGATGTTTTAATTTTGAACATCGATGTTTTGCTGTCGATGTCGCATCCCTAATAACCACTCGATTAACTACTCGGGCGTTGTTCACGTTACTACTCAAAGACAGATGGAATACTTAAAAAAAAAACATGGTTGTAAAACGATAGATTTTTCTATTTTATCTATCCATTTCTCTGTGCAGAAATAGAAAAAATAAAGTAATTTGATATTGATCCTGCTCATTGATTACAAACATTGCAATAGCGTGCACATAACAGACTGTTAAAATATTCACCTACATCGAATCGCGATATACATTGCATAAAATTAATAAAATCCTTTAATATATACGTTATGGAGAGCAATGGTAATTTCGCTCTAACGAATGCTCATTAATTTATACGATGTTGCCGTTGCTGAAACAAAGTGAATTTGAATCCCATGGCACACACGTCAAGTTCTAGAACAAAGGAACTAATCCATTTGGTAAGGTTGTATCGTTTAATGAATAGATCTCCGTAAACTGTATGTGTTTGTCAGAATGTTGTTCCATGAGGGTTATTTATAATACATTTGCTGACCATGCTTTTATTTAGCTGTACAATTCAGTGCTACGTTGCTATGATAAGAGCCGCGAATTTTTTTTATCGTGTTGTTAAAATATTTAATTTCGGGATTTTAAATTTGGAATCATAAATATCTTTTAACATTATGGACACCAAAAATTCGTGGAGGAAGTATAAAACTAGAATAAGCAATGGTAAGCTATTTATGTGCCCAGAAACATGTGACGAAAACTAGTAGTAGCATGACTCTAAGGCCCTGGTGCACACATCCGGGTTTTCAACTTGCGGCGCCGCTGCCGCAACGCAAGTGCGGTCTGAGATACATTATACATTAGATCCAATGGAGCAGTATATACATGCCTCCAGCACCGCTGGGGCGACGCACGTCCAACTTGCGTGCAATTTGTACCGCAGTTCCCCACGGCGCCGCACGGTCGCCGCACATGAGTCTCCGTTCTGAAGTACCTTGTTTTCTTAAAAAAATGGAATATAAATAATAATTAATAAATGGTTGTATCCAGAAACGTCTATTTTGTTTCAAAATATACTTTTTTTACACCAAGTAAGCGAAATAAACACGTTTTCTTCGATGGAATATTTATCGCAAATGGCGCGAAATGAGTTCGTGCGTCATTTCACGGTTATGTGTGCATAGTTGGGCTTCGGTGACGCAGTGGCGCCGCACGTTGAAAAACCGGATATTTGCGCCAGGCCTAAGACTACTTTTGCCTGCTGGGTGGAACCTAACATTCATCATATGATTGGTCCATAGAGCGGAAGAAGACACTCATCCATTGATTCACGATCTGATTGATCAGATAGTACAGTCGAACTCCGCTATAGTAAACTCTCGGTTATAGTGAAATTTTTCATTGGACCCGACTGAGCTTGTATTTAATAATTGTTATTTTAAATGCTTATAGTGAAATCCTGCGAAATTGTAGGTTAGCATATAGTGAACTGAATTTTCCCTTCCGCACACGTATTTTTCCAGAGTTTCAAAGGTAATTCTGAATAATATTTTTTATTCGGAAAATGTGGACAAAAGTACTATGCGATCTTTCGTAATCGTCCATAAAAAAATTGATGTGAACTGTGCTTAAAATAGAAATGTACCCAATCCAAACTATCGAATTTTTTCTATAAGGAGTAAAAATAAAAGTAAGTAATACGACTGAATTCTTTATTTCTAATAAACATGATAAAATTGTTTATTTAAGTATTTAATCTATATAAATAAGAATGGAGTGTTTGTTTGTACGTTCAATATTTTCGACCCATTTCAAGTTTTCTATCCGTTTTGGACCCTGCTGATGCCGAACCCGCTTCTTTTACGTTTGGTGTCTGTCTGTCCGTCTGTCTGTCTGTTTGTATGTTGTGCCCTATACACGTCCACACGGTTTAATATATTTTCATGGAAATTTGCATACAGTGAGTACTTATCTTCATTTAGTGAGTGGAATTGGTTGCGAAAGTCTGTATGTTCGATTTTGTGTATGTGTGTTTGTGGAAGCATCATATGAATTTTATTCCAGATATTTGATTACAATGTATTTTACTTTATACATTATCTATTAGTTTAGTGAATGCAATATTAAACATTTCTTTATTGTTATATTTAGAAGAGTTTCATGCTAAAACACCTGAGTAAGTTTTCTTAAATCAGCCACAATTTCGTAGTTTTCGAAAAATTGGAATGCAGTTTGAGTATTACGATTACTTTGATTTGCTTTACCAGTACTGCTGAAAAAACAATTATTTAAAAAAAAAAATTATGGTGAAATTTTAGCTCTGATACTTTATTTATGTTCTTATTTATGTTTATTTATGTTCAGCTATGATACTTGTTTTTGTTCTTTGCGCAATGTAAACGATTTCCGAACATTTTTGATAGACGATATTTATCAACGAACGGGAATAAAACGGAAACTCGTGTTTCTTTCGCTCTGAATTAATTTCGCATTTCTAAATTTTATACACTTTTTAGTTGTAAGTTGTGGCAACTGCAAAGTCAAGAGATAAAAAGGAATCACAAATCAATATCTTTAGAACAACTTTTACCCGACATCTTTTATTTTGTTTCATTTCGCAGTTTTCTTTTCAAATATTTATTATTTTAATCGTGTTTCTTTTTTATCACACGCAACACCACCCCAAAGTATTCGACTAAAAGTAGCAGGTAAGTCAGAATAAAGCAAATTGTAAGTGCAAATATGCCATTATTGAAAGAATAATAATGTTTAAAAAATACGAACTAGAACTTTTCAAATATTAAAATATTCTTTGTTATGAAGACAGGAGAAAATTGCGAAATTCAACAATGGCATGTTGTCGCATGCCAGATACAAGAGTGCCACAAGTAAAAAAAATATTGTTTTGTTGACTATGAGTGCGAGAGTACTCGCAGAGAATTGTCGTGTTTATTAATGGAGTTGAACATGAAAAGAACTTAAGAAATGGAATTCCAAATCTCCCTCAAAATCGTCTTTTGTAGAAAAAACCTTAGTGTCAGCTTTCGTCATTTTGTAGCATTGTCATACAGCAAGAGTGCGATGTATGTGAAATGTATTAGATGAATAGATATGCATGTGTAGGATTTGTGTCCAAAGTAAGTTGTAGAAATTTTAAAGATGGCGAAAGGTTTTAAAATATTATTTCATTCTACGAAAAACGTAAGTCATTATATATTTTCATCATCTCTCTAATCTAGAGTAAACCGATTCAAACCAACTAAGGTCCGGTATTTTGCTAGTACTTTATAAATTTAACAAATTGCGTTATATATCCCAATGACGTTTTCAACAAAACCTCCATCAAATGCTAAGAAATTTTAATACTTCAACAAAATTGGATGTAGTGCACCATCGGTGATATAGTGAACTTTTTATTGGGTACGGTGACGGTTCACTATAACGGGGTTCAACTGTAGTGGACTTCGGGGATTTACCACTTTCGTCTCTATTCTATAGAAATGAACATTCGCATTCGCCCTGGCAGAAGATGTATCACAAAACGAAGTGATAAGACGCCAAATGGACAACCAAGTCAATTTTTAAACGAACAGTCACGTGACTACTAATCGACACGCCGTTAACACTTTTAAAATCCCTTTTCTATAGCAATTATCATCCTGCTTATTTTTCACTCGTCTATGATGAAAAAAAAAAAAAAACTTATTTGCAAAATAAAAATTACAGCAATATGTGATGTTATAAGGGACAGAATACGTGCTTTAATAGGGGGATGGTCCCTCACGTGTTGCAATTACACTAGCAACCCTTCCGGGCATACTTTCAACGAGGTTTTGATACACTGCTATGGGTTTTGTGTCCATTCCTGCTGAAAGAACATCGCTAGCTCAGCTGTAAATTTTGGCGTCCTGCAAATGTTTTATGGGGTTTAGATCGGGACTCTGTGCAGGCCAGGGAAGACGTTTTACATACATATCTAGATACCACTGCTTTACAAAGGCTGCAACATGACATGGCGCGTTGTCGTCTTGGAAGTAACATTCGTCCATTCCAAAAAATTGGCAGAGCGTTGGAAGGGACAATTTACTCAGTTCAGGTGTGATATCGTCTTTTGAACGTGGTTCAAAATTACGTGGTGTTATCCACGAATCTTTCGCTTTGGTGGGTGAGCCCGGACAGTCACCAACTACCCGTTATGATGCTCCAGTGTGACGTTAATTAAAAATGCCATACAAGACTCTTTCCTACTAGGTTTAGACATTTGATTCTGGGTACATATAAATGTTCCATTGCTCACTCCACCTTCAGATTTCCCCCATTTGTGCACGTTAAATTCACCATGGCCTCAAATGCCTTCACGTTGTGTGTAAGTTAGGAGGGGTGTCAGTTCAGGTGTTGACCTCGCCATCAGACCGTGGTTCAAAATTTTGAGGTGATGTCCTCGGATTTTTTCCTTCGGAGTTGATTCTGGCCCGTTGACAATAGCTGGTTACGTTGTCCATATGTGATGAAAATTCAAACACCTGCCTTCAGCGCTACATTCGTCCGATTGAATTGGGGTAAGTAAGTAGTTAATTAACTTTGCACTGGACCAACTCAACGGGCAACTAGCGACGGTCCAGGATTCATCCCTTTGAGAAAGATCCAAGGACAACACAACGTATTGTAAACCACGGTCATAGAACGAGGACAGCACTTGAGTTGGCTTCCCACTCTCCAAACTTTCGTACCACCTCAACGTGATGATAGAATCGTGAAATTTGTTATTTTGTAGTTAATATATGTAATATCGTATTTACTTTTGAATCCTAATCTTAATTCAAGTATGCAAACACGTAAAATTCAAAATATTTTTGAGAAAAAATAAGGTTTTATCTTAATCTATTTGATTCTTCAGAAAACCCTGTGGAAGTCAACGAGTAGTACGTCATGTTGTATGTGTGACGTCATTAGCTGACGTCAGACGTGGTTTGTTTCTTCCATTGTGTCTACCTTAGTCGGAAAAAATGGATATCCAATCACATTGTACCATATGGTACTAGCCGACCCTTTTCCCTAACACGTGGACGCTGGAATGTTTCGGAATGCGAAAACAACTTCAGACTTTGCACGTGCGGCTCCTCGGCTCCTCGGCGGTCCATTTGATCTATACACAGCTGGAGTTTCCGTCGGTTCCCTAATCCCAGGTCCCATCAAGTTTTGCGGGGGGGGGGACTCAAGTCGGCATGACAGACGGTTTTCGCATCTGTGTGGGGGTGTTTCTGTTCTGGAGAGGACATAAACATCTCTAGAGGGCTCGGAATTCACCCCCCTCTCGTTGTCAGCGGCGGTTCTGCGAAGCGAACGTGGATTTTAGGAGGGATTCGGACTCGAGCTTCGACGAGAGACAGACGTCTCTGTTTTGCCAATTTTGTTACTTTGGCTTCAGGCAGGTTTCGGTTGTCGATGGCTGTGCCCATAATTATCTTTTTAAATTTTCTTGTAAATATTTAATTTATGTAAATAAATAGTTTAATTTTAAACCAGCTGTCCGTCAAATTCTTACATGACGGGAAAACATCATTTTTACAACACATCTTATGGAAGTTAGTGCTTCGCCTAAAGAAAATTTTGATCTTGGTCGGTGGAGATTACTTAGTCATGCTTATCTAATTTTTAAAACAAGTACACAAAATCGTAAAATAATCAGATGAAAGCATTCTGTTTAATTATTCATAATTAGTAACACAAAAAGTACAAGAGATCAGGTTTAAAATAAAATAATAGAAATTACATCGAAAATTATATTTTTTACTGTAATACAATTTAAGAAAGAATGAGGGCATACAAAACTTCAGTTATGTCCTTTATCATGATTATTAATAGAATGTTCATATAATTGCTTATAACCTTATTTCCAAACAAGAGCAGAAAAAATGTCAATCTTAATTGTCCATTAACCCTAGATATCTTTTTAAATCATGTAACCAAAAATTATTACTTTTGAATCTTAATCCTAATTTAAGTATGCAACCACATAAAATTCAAAATATTTTTGCGAAAAAAATATTGTTTTATCGTAATCTATTTTATTCTTCCGAAAACGGTGTGGAAGTCTACGTCATGCTATCGGTGTGACGTCATTAGCTGACGTTCGTATCAATTTTGCTAATGACGAAATACTTCATCGAGACAACCGGGTTAATGTATATAAGTAACAAATTTGCTTTCTTTCAATAATTTTGTTGCAACATCAATAACAATAAGGTAACATAAACTCAACTATTTTTATATTTGACCTTGCTTTTGTGAAACCGGATGTATAAATGTTTGGTTCGACGAAAGTGTGCAATTCTTTACGAGATCACAAGCTACTCGTCAGAACATTGGTCTATTTCTTCATACTCTTCATGATTTTATTCTTCATGCTCTTCATCCTTGAAAAAGTTGTTAGCAAATGTACGAACATCTAAAATCCGATGACATCAATATTGCGTGATTGTAAAGAATATTTTTTCAGAAAAGAGTTTTCAATGAAGGTTCCTGGAAAAGGAAGATAGTGTAGAAAATAATATCGATAAAAATCATATTAAAAGTTTACAATCTTGTAAAGGGCCCCATAACTAGCTGTCCATGGCCATATGTGGCCCACAGATTGGACAATCCTGATTTAACCACACAAGGGGTTTGTAAGAGATTGGAACACCTTCTGAGTTAAATAAAACGAATTTATTTACACATTTACAAGTTACGAGCTCCAGGTACAGGTTATCGGAGCGCCAGATACAAGAAACAAGCGGAGTGTTACCGTAGCGGGAATTCTTGAGCGGTTAACTCCAGAGTAACTTGAATGCTGAATAGATGGATGTTTATCTTGGCTTTGTTGGAGGTGTGGAGCGATCGTTGAGGCAGGGTCGATCCAGGTTGCTTGGTAGAATCACGTGACGAAAAAACTTAAATCTTGTGCCAGGATGTAAAATGTAAGGATGGTAGTAAAAGGTGTGCAGAGTTAAGAAAAGGCTTCCAAGCACAGCTTGGATTTTATAGAGTAAAAAGAGAATTTAGCAAAATTATGAAGTTTGTTTATGTTTTAAGGGGTTATATATCTAGGGTTTAGAATGGCTCAAGGGCCGTGTACATTTAATTCGACGAAAGTCATATCTGGGGATTTGCTGTATAGTAGTATTATCAATTGCCTCCATTTTAAGGAAAAACTTAAGGACAATTTTGTTGAAGAATTTACGAAGTTCTAACACATTCAGGTCTTAACGAATTTGAACGTTCCGATAGAACCAGAGCGCATTTAAAATTATCCTGAGTGTGGAATTTTGAATAGTTTCAAATCTTCGTAAAGGGGTTATAGCAGCATATCCCCAGACTAAGATACAAGAAGGAAATAGCTACAATTGTAACATTTTTTTTACAGAACCCGCTCGAGTTCTAAACGGAAACAGAAGAGTTACTCTAATTGGTTCTGTTTAGCAGCTATCGAAGCTCACTCTAGCGGTCGCCAGGATAACGTCGTTCGGAGATGTAGTCGCCACAGGTTCACACACATATGTACCGCTTGTGACCTGCAATCTCTGAATGATTTCCAATTAGTTTTCCTCTTTTTTTAACAGACATACGGATGGTGAAGTGGTTTAAGGTAGATATTCTAATTAACGTCGGCACTCTAACAGTAAACGGGTTATTGGTGACGGTCCGGGATCAGGATCAATCTTCACGGGAAGGATCCAAGGACAACAGAACGTAATTCAGAACCACGGTATCACACCTGAGCTGTACATTACTCTGCAAACCTCCACACTACGCAAAGAAGAGGATATTTCATAGGTATAAGTATTTTTACTGTCGTACTAGAGCAACACAACGGGCCAATAGATAAAATTTTAAAAGTTCTAGATTAAATTTTAAAATTCGGGCATCGAGGTTCATTTAGTCACCTTTAGGACTACTTGTGTGCCAAATATCAGGACTGTAATTGGTAGATTAGTCTGACGACACCCGACCCAAATATACATAGGCATTTCCTTTTATAATAGTACAAAAGATATACACTAACTTACAATAATTGACCGGATAGCAAGATGGGATGGTATAAGCCAGGGGTCGGCAACCTATTGAAATGGAAGAGCCAAAAGTTACAATTTACAAAATTTCCCAGTTTTTAAAGAGCCACTAAAAATTTTCGTTTCAATATTATGGTATATGTATATATATACTCTAGATTTTTATTTGTTAGTTGACTTGTAACTTTACTTTTTATTATATTCATGCAAGAGAACGCTTGCTCGTACGAATATGTCGACCCGAAGATCGTTAGCACTCCATATGCCAACTTCTTCACCTCACTGTAGCATTCTGTAAGACTATTCCATGCGCCGAATATGAGGGCCTCAACTCGCGGAATTTCTTTTAGAGCTGTCCACTTGTGACGCGCGATGTGCATGCATTTCTGGACCTCCAACTCTTTCAACTTGCTCTTGAGTTCTGTGAACTTGCCACTCCACAAGTCTTTGGTTTTCAAATCTTGCAATTGCATTTGAAGCGATCCGGCATCAATTCCAAATGGCTCAATGTTTCTCTCATTTGTAATTGTGTTGAGAGGATTTACTATGAACGTGAGAGTACTATTTTTTTGTTTGGAATTGCTCGAATCTCTCAGCGAATCCATCCTTCATGTTTTTTAAAGCTATGCTGCAATAATTCGTGTCAATAGTTGCATTGGTTTCATCGCGATATTGCTTCAGATTTTTAAAATGAAGTAATTTACCGCTCTCCATGTCTTCAACACAAATAAGTAATTTTTTTTAGAAACAAACTACTTCTTCAAGCAAGGCATAGACTGGGTTGCCCTTTCCTTGCAGTTTTAGATTTAGATAATTTAGTTTCATTGTGGTATCTACCATAAAGTTGAATTTTTGCAGCCATTTGTCTTCTCCCAGTTTGGGATGGTCAATGCTTTTTTCATTTAAGGTATCTGCCTGCCTTTAAAAGATTAATTTTGGTGAAAACATCGATTTTTCAATTTTGTTCTACTATTGTAGTTTGAACGTTTTTCTTCCAAATTCTGTTGAAATTATTTTGTTTCTAACTAATTTAGAACTGGAGTTATGATTGTTTTTATACTACTACGCAGCTGATTTTTGAAACCGGAAGTTCTATTTTCCAACCGTAAGTTCCCTAAAATGTTTGTTTACATGATTGTTTCTTTCAATTTCGATATGAAATTTGACATTGTACCTCAATAAACATTTATAAATTTATATTTCAAATATAAAACTTTTGAATTATATCTGGCAATTTGATTTTAATGCTGATATAATTCTAAAACTGGCAGCAATTATTTTGTTATGAGCGCTGTGTTTACATTCTTGTTTCACTGTTTCTCTGATATTAAAAAGTCTTGGTAAATAGCTAATTCTTTAAAACAACTGTCTTTTTCAAGACAAAATGGGTAAAAGTATCCAAACAAAGCGAAAACGCCGATTTTATGGCAATCGCTTTAGTAAAAACAAGTCACAAAGTAGTTCTTTGGATGCTACGATCTGCGATGCTAGTTGATCAAAGTTGAAAGAAATTAGCTCTATCAAAATGAATGAAAATGATATTCCGCTATGTGGTAACAGAATGTTTGATATGGATATTATCACAAATTTGTTTTCTGAACTCTGCTGCCCAAGTTGCTTTGCCATTGGATTATATTTATGTGAGGAATCAAGGTATTGTCTGTGTTCACATTTTGTTCTAAAATGTAGGAGCTGTGACTTTTGCAAAGGGTTTGCTTCATCTAAGAAAGTTGTGAACTTACCTGAAATAAACACCAGATTCGTTTATGCCATGCGACAAATAGGTAAAGGTTTCTCAGCAGCTTACAAATTATGTGCGACATTAAATATGCCTGGATTATCAAAATCTCCGTATGTTATTCATGAAATTAGGCTTTTAGGAGTTATTTCAGAAGTAGCTAAAAAATCCATGGAAAATGCAGCTTCTGAAATAGTACAAGAAAAGGGGACTGATCATAATGAAGCAACTGAATGTGGAGTATCTGTCGATGGAACGTGGCAGCGGAGAGGTTATACCTCTATGAATGGGTACGTTGCTGCCATTTCTGTCGACACTGGAAAAGTAGTTGACGTTGAAGTCATGTCATCTTACTGCCCAAAATGCAAAGTATTAGAAAAAAATTCCCAGAGGCACTGTGTACGACTCTCTTAAAGCGGATCATGTGTGCCAGTGCAATTTTGAAGGGTCGTCGTCTAAAATGGAAGTTGTGGGTGCTTCACGTATATTTCTTCGTTCGGAAAATAAACGAAAGCTGAAATATACTCAGTACTACGGAGACGGTGACTCAAAAGCTTATATGAATGTGAAAGACACTTATGGTGAAAATAGCGTTACAAAGTTGGAATGCATAGGCCACGTCCGAAAGAGAGTCGGTTCACGTCTTCGTAAATTAAAGTCTAAAATTAAAGGTTTGTCGGGTAAGGGAAAGTTGACAGATGCCTTTATTGACAGACTGCAAAATTATTATGGAATTGCAGTGAGGTCGAATGTAGGCAGTTTCCAAAAGATGCAGCAGAGCGTGATAGCTGCTTTGTTTCACTGTGCATCGAACATTAAAAAACCAATGCATGGACAATGCCCGATTGGTAAAGACAGTTGGTGTTATTACCAAAGAGCAATTGATTCTGGGGCTGCTTCGAAACAAAAGTATAGTGGGCTGCCAAATGAAATTCTCAACAAAATCAAGCCCACACATATCTTGAACTGTGCTCTAAAGAACTTCTTAGTAAGTGTTTACACGGTAAAACACAGAATGCCAATGAATGCCTCAATGGTAATATATGGCAAAGATTACCAAAAGAGGTATTTGTTGGCCTCAAAACCATGAAGTTAGGGGTGTATGATGCTGTTGTTCACTTCAATGATGGATTTCAAGGTTGTACACATATAATTGAAAATATGAACATTAATCCTGGCTTTTTTACTTTGAAAGCTTATAAACATTTGGATAGTAGTAGAATTCGTGATTCAAAGCGGCATTCTTCTACTTCTAAAAAAAAGCGTAGGAAAATATTGAAAGCACTAAGAAAGAAAAAAATCACTGTTTTAGACAGAAAAATGAATTTTATGAACCAGGTGCATTTTAATGCATCACGAGAGTTTTATTACAGTTTTTTAAGTACATAAAGTTATTTTTCCATTTTTCTCAAAACTAATGTTTACATGCTTTTTCTTTACGCTACTGAGCATAACTCAAAAAGTTAAAGTTCAAATGCTTTGCAATTTTTAAGGCATGTTGTACACACATATATACAGGAAATAGACTATTGCCATGGTTGAATATTAATAATTTTCTGATTTACAGTCTTTTAATTCAGGACTTGTGCTAAAGTTTAGGGAACTTTTTAAAATGTTGTAATCGAGTTCCCATAACTTCAGAGATATATGTATGATCACCATGATAATAGTCTATATCTTCAAAATGTTCATTATAAACATTATAAAATTTACAAAACAGAGATATAATGATTTCTTTTGGAGTTATATCCTTCTGCGTATTGCCGTATTTTACTAAAATTTTTACCTTGTTTTTCTATTTAAAAAATTAACAAATTATTAGATACTTTTATTTTACATTCTGTTTCTAGTTTTATGCTGTGTTTAATCCTAAAAGTTAAGTTAGAAGTAAAAATTCATGTAATTTCAAAAAATAACCCTCGAAGGCAGGCAGATACCTTAAGAATGTTTTTATTTCACTCAAGCACAAAGCAAAACGTTGCAATACGTTATCTTGATGAATTATGCAGTGAAACGTTAGAATTTCGTGGTTTATTTTTTTCTGAAGAATTTATGTTACCCCTCTATGTATTCCTTCCATACTTTTGGCTCCATCACATAAACGTTGCTACATAAACGATTTTATTTCTATCTATTCCATTGTCTTCCAGGCATTTTTGCACAGCATTTGCTATATCTTCTCCACGAGTTTTCCCTGAGAGCGGTAGCACTCCTAGCAATTCTTCTTTTGGACCTTGGGACGACATATACCTGACGAAAAGGGTAACTTTTGCCGTGTCTTTTATGTCGCAAGACTCATCTATAGCAATAAGGCAGAAGCCAGTTGAATGTCTTCCACTTGCATATGTGTTACATTTGAAGACATTTTAACAGTTCTATCTTGTACTGTTTTAGCAGATAATGGCAAATCTTTGATTTTTTTTCATAATTTCTGCTTTGATTTTAAAATTACGAAACAGTTCTTCAGATGCACGTATAAAACAATCTTTGATGTACTCACCATCTGAGATCTCACCATCTCATCATCTGTGTTGTCTAGACTCTAGACGGTGGCTGTTTGGGTGAGACATAAATGGAATGTAATTGGCTGAAAGATAAACATGGTCACGGAGTCTCATCTCTAAGAACAAACAATAGTTAAAATTTATCTCATTACGGTCATGTTAAGCGCAGAGATTTATAATTAACGATTATGAAAATAGAAGCTATTGAGAAATTAGGTACTTAAAAATATATTTTCTTATTTTTTAAGGGTTTTGATGATAAATTATTAATTTTTTCGTATGGAACTGGAGAGCCGCAACTTTGCATCAAAAGAGCCGCATGAGGCTCGCGAGCCGCAGGTTGCCGACCCCTGGTATAAGCGAAATAATACATGCTTTAAAGGGAAATGGTCCCCCCACGTGATACAATTACACTAGCAACCCTTCTGAGCATAATTTCAACAAAGTTTCGATACACAGCTATGGGTATGTGTGTCCATTCGTGCTGAGAGATTGTCGCCAGCTCAGCTGTAGATTTTGGACGTGGTTCACTGACCCGTAAGCGTCGCTCTAACGCGTCCCGCAAATGTTCTTTGGGGCTTAGGTTGGGACTCTGATTGGGCCAAGGAAGACGTTTTACATCCATATCACGATACCACTGCTTGACAGAGGCTGCAACATGACATGGAGCGTTGTCGTCCTTTGAAGTAACATTCCTCTATTCCATAAAATTGCCAGAGCGTAGGAAGAACCTGATTGTCCAAAATGTTTAGGTAGACGTCGGTGTTCAATTGACCAGTAACAACATACAATGGTCCCTGGCCATACCACAAATACACCCCCAAAAAGTAGTCGAAGTTTTTATGCAAATCCACTGGCTTATTGTAGGGTTATGGCCCCGGGGTTCTGTTAGGAAAAGATAACGGAATACTAGTAAGCCGAAATTTAGTGTAACATGTTTAATGAGATCTAAGGCCCGGTGCACACATCCGGTTTTACAAAGTGCCTCGCCGCCGCGGCACCGAAACCAAACTATGCAAACATAACCGTGAAATCACGCAAGAACTCATTTCACGCCATTTGCGATAAATATTCTATCGAAGAAAACGTGTTTATATAGCTTATTTGGTGTAAAAAAAGTATATTTTCAAACAAAATAGACGTTACTGGATACAACCATTTATTAATTCTTATTTATATTCCATTTATTTATGAAAACAAGGTACTTGAGACCGGAGACGCATGTGCGGCGAGCTGCGGTGCAGTGGGGAACTGCGGTACAAATTGAACGCAAGTTGGAAGTGTGTCGACCTCCGCGTCGTCGGAGGTATGTGTGTACTACTCCATTGGATCAAACGTATCTCAGACCGCAATTGCGTTGCGGCAGCGGCGCCGCACGTTGAAAAACCGGATGTGTGCAAAGGGCCTAAGTTACCCACAACACACATGTCTTCTATTCAAGTAAAGGTTGGTAATATGCGTCCGTGAAGCAGTTCCTGAAGGACTTGAAAGTTCTTTATTTGCATTCGAGTTCACAGGGACATTAGGTGGGCGGCTACTCTTACGAAGAAGGGCTTCTGGAGAAGTATCAATGTCTCTGAAGGGAGTAAGTGCAGAGACATGGTATGTCGCGAGTGGCTCACAAGGTTTTTCAAGACTGGCTGTGACATAAGAAGTGAAGGACTTCTGAGTGAGTATTAGACAAAGTTAATCCCGTTTGGGCATGAATTTCGTTGTTTTCGTATGTCGTGCATTACTAAGAGGATGTAGGTTTATCCAAAGATTGTCTCCTTGAGAATAGTACACTTTACGACGGTGTTTGTCATACTGTCTTCTTTGTAGATCTTGTTTTTATTCGATTATTTTTTAATAGGGTTCATCCTGTAGGGGGGAATTGCCACAGGTAGATGATCACGCGTAGTGATTCGGTGTTCTATAAACGGCGTATGCTCTCCACTTGATTAGAAACAAGTTTCATATTACTGTAGGAGATAATTTATTTATTTTTAGCTCTACCAAGAGTCTTGTACTTTCATCCCCTCGTAGGGACGATTCTAATAAGGATATAGCGTGCGTTGCCAGTTGTGTTAGGGAAATAAAAAAAAAATTTGCGGTGTTTCAGAGAAAAACCATTTATTTTGTTGGAGATCCAGAACTATCTCTTCTGCTTGGAAGAAGCCCTCGCCCTAAAGTTCTGTTTCTTTTAGCTTGTTTTAGGACAAGAAGTTCTGTTGGGATCACCTTACCATTGATGCCAATATCTGCCACAGTACTGAGTAGGAGATCTGCTGTTTTCACGCAGCCATTAGCAAGCTTTATTCAACCTTCCTGTCTTCAAAATGCAGACCAAAATCTGCAAGTTGGACCAGGAAGAGACAATTTTGTTCACAGGGCATGGCTCATTCCCATCCAACCTAACGAGGTTTAAGAAAATCAAGTCTGAAAACTGTTCCTGTGGTGAAATTGGTACACCTCTACATTACATCACAGTTTGCCTTTCTTACAGTCTCATGGCATATGAGAACACCTACCGACCACCTTAAAATTGCATGGTTCGGGAACATTACATGTGACAAGGGCTCGAGAGTTAAAATTATTAACATGGGGAGATTCATTGAAAATCATCAAGACTTGCTAATCCTAAGAAAAACGAACTTTTTTCTCACCTTGCATGTTGTATATGTATATATTTATAGTGTAGCCTAGTATTATGATTTAATGTAATTACTGTATAGATGTAAGTATGTACATATGTAATGTGCTCTAACATTCTGGGAAGACATGTCACCTCGGTGGCATGCTCTACTCATCCAACCACACTTATTTAAACTAGTACAGTGTCTCACGACACTAGGCACGGGAGTGTGTGTTGGTGTTAGTTAGTTAGCAGTTAGACCAAACTCTTGGAGACGTTTGTACAGCTTTACTCCATCCGCGGAACAAGTCACAGCAGTGTTCGAGCACACGGCAGCCTGTTAGTTGCAAATTGTGATCGGGATATTTCTCAATGGGTGTCTTAATGTAGAACAACTGTAAAATTCAAGATGATTAACACGTGGTGAATTCGAATAGTCATTTGGTACGGTTGGATTGCATGTATTGCATCTTGATTTGATAACTCCTGGGTAACCACATCCATAACATGCTGTTATGTACTCAGTAGTATCATAAGCATAATATGTATAGGTATGATAATATGTATAGGTTTTGAGTACGAGTGTGCTAAATTTAAATATGCGCGTGAAAACTTGGTAAATCTATTCTTTTCTCATCCATTCACTTCGATTCAAGTATCGGGAAAAACGAGTGCTTTTCAGGGCTACTTTTGCGTTACCTTCTCTTTAGGATATCGTATTACGCTAGCGGAATGTGGAAATGCTTGTTCCCCAAGCAAGTTCGAAGGGACGCTCTGACGTCAACTTCCTCCCTGGACTTTAAGCTAATCGGGAGCAAGCAGGTCATCTTCGATTAACGAATGGGAAGAAACTATGTTCCCTCAACTAAACCCTGATCGGAGGTGATAAAGCTCCTGGACAAAAGGGGAAAGCACACACTTCCTCCTAAATGCAGAGCCGAACGGGTACGGACCCCGGCCAACTGGTGCTCTGTGAAAAAATGGCTAATTTCCTTGTTAAGCCATGCTTTTGTTGATTCTTGCATCTTGTTCGCGGTGAGCTCACCTTCATTTTATTTTTTATTCCATCGACTAGTTCGAGTCTATTCCCCTGATCGAATTTTGCTTTATTACATTTGGTCAAGAAAAAAGATGGTTCGTACCGTCTGTGTACTGATTTTAGGAGACTGAATTTAAAAACCCTTCCTGATTCTTTTCCTATACCCAATATAACTGATCTAGTGGATGACCTTTCGGGTGCTACTCTTTTTTCAACACTGGATCTTTGCAGTGGGTTTTTCCAGATGAAAGTACACCCAGACGATACCCATAAAACCGCTTTTGCAACTGAGCACGGTTTGTATGAGTGGAATAGAGTCCCATTTGGTTTGAAAAACTCACCAAATAGTTTTCAACGTTTAAAGGAAATTGTTCTTTCGGGTCTAAAACCTCTACAAATTATTACTATTTAGACGATATCATTATTGCTTCAGGTGCCAATACTGATGATCATTTCCAGAAACTCGGCCTTGTCTTTGATCGATTGAGAGAACATGGATTGAAATTAAAACCAAGTAAATGTAATTTCTTACGAACAAATATAAAATACTTAGGTTTCCAAGTCTCTGATGGTAAAGTTTATCCGGATTCTTCAAACGTTGAGACAGTCGAGAAATTCAAAATCCCTACGTCCAGGAAGCAGGTCCGAGCCTTCCTGGGTTTGACTGGATTTTATCGTCGGTTCATTGCTGATTATTCAAACATTGCTTTACCTCTGACAAATTTAACCAAGGAGACGTGTAATTTCCAATGGAGTCAAGAAGCACAGGAGTCGTTCGATAAACTTAAAGGAGCTTTATTGACCCATCCTTGTCTTTCTCTCCCAAATTTTGAGAAACCTTTTTCAATCTGTACTGACGCCTCCAAATATGCTCTTGGTGCTGTCTTGTGTCAGGCAGATGAATCCGGATTCCTACACCCCGTGGCCTATGCCAGTAGGAAATTAAAAGCCCCTGAAATAAACTATTCAACCGTAGAGAAGGAAATGCTTGGGGTAGTCTTTGGAGTGTCGTACTTCAAACAGTATTTGTATGGTGCACATTTTTGTATTTACTGTGACCAGGCCAGTCTTTCGTATGCCCTGAAACTTAAGGACCCCGCGTCTAGAATAGCTCGCTGGGTTATGACTCTACAGCAATACGATTATAAGATCATACACAAACCCGGTAAGTTAAATGTCACTGCTGATTATCTTTCTCGTGAAGTAAATAGCATAAATAGTTCTCTCTCCGTCACTCGTTTCGATCCTCAGCTTCTTGAAAGGATAAAATTACATCAAAAGGATGACCCTTTTTGTATTAAAATACTTAGTTGTATAAATTCTTCAAATGTTACAAATAATGGTGTTATGATTTTTTTCGTCAAAGATGATGTTTTATATGGCACACCAAAAAGGAAATTGTCTAAATCCAATATGTCTGATAAGGTCGTAGTGCCAAATATTTTGATTCAGGAAGTATTAACCCTCTGCCATGATTCTCCTGTCGTTACCCACCAGGGTTATCATAAAACTATTAGACGCATAAAATCCACGTTTTTCTTCCCTCGCATAAAAGATCATGTCAACCATTACATAAGATCCTGCCAGTCCTGCAACGAAAAGAGAGCTCATAAACCTCATAAGTTAGTACCTTTGCAAAGAGTTCCTCTAACTAGTAGGCCCATGGAGACCATTGCTATCGACGCCCTCGGTCCACTGCCCATGACCTATTCAGGTAATAAACATATATTGGTAGTGTCCGACTACTTCACACGCTGGCCAGAAGCTTTTGCTGTGCCGGATATTAAATCTGATACTGTTGCATCCGTACTGGAAAAATTTATTTCCCAACATGGTTTGCCAACCAATCTAATTTCTGACAGATGATCTAATTTTTTATCGAAATCAATAACCCAGGTGTATGCTAAATTAGGTATAAATAAACACACCACTACTGCCTATCATCCGCAAGTGACGGTGTAGTCGAACGTTTGAACTCTACGTTAATAAATTCTCTCTCACATTTAGTAAATGACACTCATGTCGATTGGGATCGACAGCTTCCATTCGCTTTACTTGCTCATAGGTCAGCTGTCCACACCGCAACTGGGTTTACACCATCCTTTCTTTTATATGGGCGTAATGTTCAGCTACCCTATGACCTTTTGACGGGTAAAATTCCTTTCTCATACACTGATCATAGAGATTATGCGCATGATATGTCCATTAGACTTCATAATTCATTTCAAATTGTTAAAGAAAACTTAAGATTAGCTGCGGAAGGACAAGAAAAGTACAGGGAAAAATTTACCAAAAATAAGCAAATAGAAGTAGGTGACATAGTATTTCTGCATACACCTCAAATCGCTCCTGGCCTTTCCAAAAAGTTTCACAGACCAAACTCTGGACCTTTCAAAGTTATTTCTAAAAATTCTCCAGTGACTTTTACTATTAAATTATCAGGGGATGTCGATGACACTCGGGTTGTACATATAGATAGATTGTCAAAGACTCAAATTCGTTCCACAGATCCACATTCTAGCCGTCCACATAATAATGACCAAACAAATGAAAGCCTAGAGCCAAATATATCCCTTGATGATGACTCTCAATCCAATGAGACAAATGTGGATAAGAATCTTACTGAGGAAACTCTGCCGAAACGATTGCTTCCGAATGCTGTTAAAATCGTACCACGTCCTAGTCAATTGCCCCAACCACCTACCCATCGATACAATCTACGTCCAAGACAATAAACATTCACTCAAATCCCTGTTTGCTGCAGAAAACAGTGATTTAATTTTCGAATTTTTTTTTTTAGTTTATCTATTATATATATATATATATATGTGTGTGTGTGTGGGTTGTTGACTTACGATATCCATGCGAATTCATCTCTATATGTATATGTGTGTATGTATATATCTATACTCTCTTGATTCTATGTCTGAATTAGTCTTGCTAATTATGAATTGTGTGTGTACCGATAAACAAAACATGAGAGGTATACTTATACCCAAAAATTCTTTACATGAGCCAAGGATATAATAATTTGGTGCTGTTTTGAAATACAGTGTTTTCTTTTATAATATTAATATAGAGATATATGTATGTGTATACAGAAATACGCTCCCCTTCAATTGATATGTCGATCCATTATCTTATAAATTCTGACCTGTGAGACTAATATGCCATTTGTGAAAATATTTTTATTCTATAACTCGAACAGTTTAAGGGTGCTAATAATGTCAGGTCAATGTCTTTTCTGACTGCTGGTGTTTCTCTTGTGTCCTCCTTGGTTGTGAAAGGGCCCTTTTTTGGCTGAGCTGGATGCTTGAGTGATTACTAGCATTTTTTATTTTTTTTTACATACATTGGTGTCTTTGTTTGGTGCTTTCTGAAGACTGATCACCTTTGGATTGTACTGGATGGAGATATCTGTGTGATGTGACCATCAAAAATGTAAATGTGTGCTCCTCATTGTAATCAATCCAAATACTGTCTGGATAATTTTTTCTTGAAATATGGTTAATGACAACCTGTTCCTAAACCTAAACTAAAAGTTACCATCTTGGTTTGATATCATCTGTTACCAAAAGGCATTTTTTCTACGCAAATAATAAATATTTATTGATACAGTCGATGCTGAAATTTCTCTGACCACATCATGACACAGGACTGTTCTCATGACGATTTTAATAAAACAGGAACAAGTTTTAAAAAAAAATGATTAAGAGGTCATTGTTACGGTACTTTTTAAAATGACAACTATCCAAATTGAACGAAAATTAGGTATCCTGAATTTTTCTCTGTAATACTTGTGGAAATTGTCAACTTGTCATTATTACATTTGTGCTCATATATATGTATGTATATGCATATATATATGTATATATAGAGAGTTCTTATACACCTATTTAGATAATTTTATGTGTACCTAGTTGTATCTCATTGTATTTATTGTAAATATGATTAGTAAATTTTTCCCCTTTTTTTGTATTTGTGAACATTATGAGCTGCATTCAAATATACTTACGTATATTTTATTATACAAGTGTGTTATGATACAGGTGGATACTCAAAAGTTCTTGAGTATTTGAAATGGTCGAATAGTACAAGAAAAACGATATTAGACACTAACCCAAACTTGACTGACTTTGAGTGATTGGTGAGTACTTTGACCTGGTGATTTTTTGGTGCGTGGCTCACTGGTTAGACCTAGCCAAGATAAAGAGAGCGAAACCTTCGACGTCTGTGGACCGTTATCTACCCTACTCCAGTGGCCAGGCCACGTTTCTTCAATAAGATGGACCTGGGAAGTTCCTTTCCTGGCAGTCCTCAGTTGCTGCCTGCATCGCATGTTCCCGATATTCCAGCCGCCTCCGTGATCTCATCTTTTTCTGTGCATCGCTACGACTAGGCTACAACAGATTCCAGGGATTTTCTCCTTCCGGCGTCGTTCTTCCAACGTTGACGTCATCTCGATGCATCCGCTCGTTCCTGCCTTGCTGATACTCTTGCAGTTCCTTCGCCACCATCTACCAGCGTCTCCTGATCTCAATCTCTTATTTGACATATTCGCAAGAAATGTATTGAAGAACTCTCTTCGAGCATTTCACTATCAACTTTGCCTTAGCCGATGTTCTGGATTCCCGATATGTAGCTGACATCTTCCTTGCCTCCGCCAACTCCTATGCCATTTCATCGAATAGGTTGCAATCCTGCTTGCTAGCGCTCTTCGAGTTCCCTCTCCATCCTTCTCCACGGTGTGTGTTTCTGATTTACTTTCATATGGTCTGAACATCATGCACTGCTGCACACTATTTTCTCACTGGTCTCAGTCAAAACCATCACACAAACACCATCAAAAACATTTTCTCAGTGGCTTGCTTGATTGTGTAAAAGCAGATTCTAAGCCTTGGTTTACGACAAGAAATGTCTTGTTAACTTCATCTGTTTTAATGTATATATACATTTATTTTATGTAACCCAGTTTCCTCCTTTTTATTGTTCGACATTTTCAAAAATTTTCCGGTGGAAAATTTTTCCCGAAAACCGGATGGAATGTTATGTACTCAGTAGTATCATAAGCATAATATGTATAGGTATGATAATATGTATAGGTTTTGAGTACGAGTGTGCTAAATTTAAATATGCGCGTGAAAACTTGGTAAATCTATTCTTTTCTCATCCATTCACTTCGATTCAAGTATCGGGAAAAACGAGTGCTTTTCAGGGCTACTTTTGCGTTACCTTCTCTTTAGGATATCGTATTACGCTAGCGGAATGTGGAAATGCTTGTTCCCCAAGCAAGTTCGAAGGGACGCTCTGACGTCAACTTCCTCCCTGGACTTTAAGCTAATCGGGAGCAAGCAGGTCATCTTCGATTAACGAATGGGAAGAAACTATGTTCCCTCAACTAAACCCTGATCGGAGGTGATAAAGCTCCTGGACAAAAGGGGAAAGCACACACTTCCTCCTAAATGCAGAGCCGAACGGGTACGGACCCCGGCCAACTGGTGCTCTGTGAAAAAATGGCTAATTTCCTTGTTAAGCCATGCTTTTGTTGATTCTTGCATCTTGTTCGCGGTGAGCTCACCTTCATTTTATTTTTTATTCCATCGACTAGTTCGAGTCTATTCCCCTGATCGAATTTTGCTTTATTACATTTCTTTTGAGTAAAATGTGCTGTTGTGTTTAATGTGCTTTAATTAGTATTCGCGTTGTAACTAAATCCATCGATTCTATTGTATCGGTATTGCTGAATGTTAGGATTGTATTTTTTTCATTGACGTACGTATAACCTAGATGTTTTTATAATTGTTTAATAAATATAAAATGTATTTATTTGTTAAAATTAGGCTTTCTTCATTTTCCCTTAAATACACTTTCAGTGCTTAATGTATCCCTTGTATGTCTGAGTCATCACCCCTTGCTTTGAGCAGGGATAGCGTAGGCCTTGGTCACCAAATTTAAACATCTTTCTATTCAATTCAAGATAAATATAACCACTATAAATAATCGATCACGTTTTGCAAAAATGTTGAGGTATTGCCCTATTGTTAACGCTGGCTATTAATAAGGATAATAATCCTTAACTAATGAACTAAAAAGGGACCCAACAATGCTATGGGAGGTCTGCTGTCTTCGTTTTGAAGTTCTGCGTCTCCTTGGACTCCGTCTTGACTAATAGGATACTGTTTATTTCTGTTATCACCTCTACCAGCTCCCACTGGGTGCTCCTTCACAAGTGGCCATCACTTCCGGCCTTGTAGTGGCCAATGACTTAGGTCACATGTGCCCGCCATTAGGGGAAAAAAAACCTCTACCAGCTTTAGTCTTGTCCCAATTTGGGCAGTTTCTTTTCATGTATCCTTCTAATCCACATGAAAAACAAGTTACTTTAGCATTAGACCTTCTGTTGTCCTGCTCTGTCCTTGGATATGTTCGTAAGTCCTTCTGCGCTTCACGGTTGTTGCTGACCCCTTTCCAATCCCGACTCTGGGCCTTGCTATCTCCCTGCGCTGGAGTCCTTGGAGTTCCATTCCACAGGTGCTTTTGGGTCTTGATAGCAAAATCCTTTCTGTTATTTGGCCGAACCGTTTTATAGTCGTCTAGCTTCTTGACTAGATATTTCACTGTTTTAATCCGAGTCCACTCATCGATGAAATGTTCTCGAATCTCCTGAGGAAAACGGCGTTTTATTTGATCTGCAATCATCAGATCAGAGAGTCCTTCGAAAGTGGCGATTTCAAGACCCGAAATCCAACCCTGAAAATAGTTCCTCGTTTTATATGCGAAATCTGTCCATGTGCTTTCTGGACTTTTTGTATGTCTCACAAAAGATTGACGAAGCTTCTCTGGAGTTAACTTATAGCGCTTGAGCAGAAGCTGCTTAACTTGTTCATAATCTTGGGAAACTTCTTTCGCTTCCCTTGCAATAATCTGAGCAATATCGTAATGCAACAATCCGATTAAATGTGCTGCCCTGAATTCCTTAGGGATTTCAACTCTCCGGGCTTGCCTTTCGAAGAGGACGAGAAACAAAGTCACATCGTTCGTTGCAGGATCAAATCTTTGAATCGGAGTCTGCAAATCAAGTTTTTGCTTAGATACATGTAGAACTTTATTCTGTTCTATGGAATTTGTCGTTCGAGACGCTGCTTCCTGGAGTTTCAACTTCTGAAGCTGGAATTCATAACCATCCTTTCTCTTTCGCTCTTCGAATTCTAAACCTTCCTTTCTTTTAATTTTTTCTTTCTCTTCCTTGATCTTTGCTTCCAGTTCTTGCCTCTCAGTGATAATTCACTGGAGTAAGTTTTTGACAAATTCTTCTTCGTAAGCCTGACTCGAAGTTATAATCGTTCCTAATTTTGTTACTGTATCTTTATCATCAGAATGTTTCCACATTTCTATTGCCAGACCGACCAGATGGCATTTTTTAGCTTTACCGACGAATGACATTTTCCTTATAGTTCTGTTGCTCAGAGTCACTTTATATTTTGATCATTAAAATTAGAATGTACTAATTTGAACGGGATATTGTATCCTATTTGAACTGAACAGCTAAAATGTGTGTAAAAGTTTTAAGTTTGTATTGTAAACACTTATTCAATATCCTCAAAACATTGACACTATTTCACTTAAATAACCTTTGGGAAGAGATATATTATCAATAACACTATTATTAATACTTTACAATAGTTTTATATTGACAAATATGCTATGCAAGAATGAGTATTAATGACAGTATATGTATACCAGTTAACATATAATCAAACTAAAATCCCAAATTTATTTTATGCCCATTTGTTAAAACAATAGGAATTCAATTGGTATTTTATACACAACCCCCAAAAACTTTCATGTAAATGAACTCTGAAAAACTAATCTCTCCCAATGTATGAAAAAGAAAACAAAACAAAAGTCTTTCCTTCGCGAAGCCCTCATCCGTCAATTTAAGATCTCTTTACAAAATGGACATTTATAAACAGAAACCTGAAAAAACTTTACACATTCTTTTTCAATTACAAGGTTACAGGAGTTCAATTCGAATGAATGAATAATACCTTTTACATTACATGTACATTTTCACTGAGCATCTCTTTGATCACGTGTGATATTCAAAACTAAAAACCATATAAAATTACAAATGTGTATTTCATAATACTATTATTACTCTTATCCAGTGGTTCCCAAACTTACTATGCCCGTGGACCTCTTATTAGAGCGAAAATCTGACCATGAGCCCCCAAGTTATATAACTCTACATAACTACATAATAGACCAGGGGTAGCCAACCTTTTACATACCATGCGCCAATTTTTTTTCACATACGAGTTCCGATGCGGCATATAACTCAAGCACCTTTTCTACCTTACGTTCATGGTCCTGCCATATCCTTAATGCTTTTTTAATAAAAATATATTTATAGACATAATTAACATTTTTAAATGTTTTAACTATTGTACTTAAAACAATGTCTATTACAGCACATGTTTGGATTTCGCTAGTCTTTCAATGTTTGGTGTAAAGTTGTTACTGAGAGCAACAGATAATTTTTCAAATTTGAATCATTCATTCGCTACCTTGTTTTCCTTTTAATGAATTTCATTGATGAAAATGCTTGTTCACTTGTAATCAAACAATATGTAAGTGCAAGGATGCAATGCGCCATGTTTGGCGCATGCGCCACAGGTTGGCCACCCCTGTAATAGACAAACTACAATGTTAACTTTGAAATCTTGAATGGTAAATGGTGACGTTTAAATAAAATATAAATGAAGCATTTTGATATTTAAAATAGTATTTATTGAAATTAGAACTTTTGTTTTGAAATACAAAAACACATTTTTTAATGAGATGGGTGAACCGGATGGGACGATATGAGATTATTTATGTTCGGCTCTAAGTTTGTGAGTATCATTCGTAAGTCTCCACGAGCACTTATTTTCAGTCGGTTTCTTTATTTCGTGATGAGGCTCATAACTGCACGAAATCCATGTTTTACTACATAAGAATACAGGAAGGCAACCAATAACTTCTGTACGGTGACCCATGAAGCAGGATATAAAATTGGTATCTGTTTTCGTAACCAGAATGTGTGGTATCCTTGTTCAAACATCGGTTTCAGCTCCTCATTTGTTGATAATTCAATAAATTGCTCCTGTATTAGTATGGATTCATTTGAGCTTGTGGGTCTACTTGCAAAAGGATCCAACACTCCATCGGGGATAATCAAGCGAAAAAAGTTTTCAAATCTCTGTCTGAGGTCAGAATGAAGAGCCGTTAAATGTTGACAATAAGCACGCATATCGTCAACTCGTTTCTGCAATTTTGAAGGATTTGGAAACGGAAAGCATTATCTTCTCCCCAAGTTTTGTTTTTGTATAGAAAACGTCTTGTATAATTTTGGTTATTATTATTTATATTCCATTTTTCAAACAAAGTTGTGCAAATAATCTCTCATTTAAGATGCTACTTTTGATTTTATTAACTGCTCTAATGACATAATCTGGTGACCCATGCAAGCGTTTACTAAGATTTTCGGCAACTAAATATTGTTGATGAATGAACACAATGTACCGATAATATATTTGGTATAGCTTGTTTTAAGTATGCCAGAAAACATTGGTGTCGTCCTATCATTACCGGAGCACCGTCAGTAGCAAACGGAGAGGATATTACTCAAGGGTATAGCTATAACTTTTAAATCGAAAAATCTTTTTAATTCAATAAATATTGTTTCGCCTCTTGTATCAGTTTCCAAACATTTGACAAATAGCAATTCTTGGAAAATGTTTTGCTTCATTTTCAAATCTCACATAAGCTAAAAGTAGAGCTTTGTTTCCTGGCAAAATTGACTGGTCAATCTGTGTAGAGAAAATAACAGATGTTTTTAAGTACTCGCATAAAGAATTTTCTACGCACTGAGTCATTTTATGAATCCTTCTTTGTACTGTATTATTACTCAGAGGAATTATTATGCTATCGAAAGCTGGTTCATGCAGTACGGTGCGTATTACCTCACTTACAACTGGTTGAATAAGTTTCGATATATGAGTATTATGATTAAAAAATATGATTCCTTTGTCAACCCCACCATATATATAACGATTTTATGTCATAATTAACGTGAAATGTTGAATATTTTGCCTTTAACGTGCGGCGTGGTAATTTCATTTTGAATCGAGCGCGCCAGCCAGTAAGAGCCAAAAAACAGTTTGCTCGATCCCGATACTTGGCGCCGTTGGCAGAATGTTTACTTATCTCTCGACTAACGTTTGTGCGATGATTGTCATTGCTCGTGCATTTTATGTACCTATCTATACTTATATTTTACTCAGGACGTAAAAATCGCTACAAATTTATTTTTTGCTCTTTATTTGAACTTTTATATTAATGAAAATGGGTCACAATTATTTGACGTAATAATAAAACTTTCTAGGACCCCCGACGTTGTCCACGCACCCTCAAATCAAATTTAATTTGCCACAGACCCCTCAGCGGTCGCAAGGACCCCTGAGGGTCCGTAGGGACCACTTTGGGAACCACTGCTCTAATCATTCTTGAATTAAAAAACACTATAATACAACAGAATAATATTTTTCTTTCCTTTTATCCAATGCATCAAAAACCTATTCATAAAGTTTTATTTAGAAAATAAAATCGTTGAGATCACACATAAAATATTTATAACTCTTATCAACAGTAAACAAGAAAAAAATGGTTTCCTGTCTACTAAACCAAAAAATGATACTTCAAAGGTCAGTATAATTTCCTGTCTGATAAAAACGAACATTTATATTGCAAATCGGAATGAAAATATTTTATTTAAACAGAAAATGGCATAGCTTAAAATATTTCCGTATCATTAAAATCTGAAAAGTTTTTAGATACATCATTTTTGAGACAAATATTTCAAAACTCGTATACGCAATTTTATAAGATTTTGCCTTTTGGTAACAGGATGTTACTTGAACACAAATGAAGCAATATTACAACTGTACCGTATCGACGAAAAAGCAAAACCACTTCCTGGTTAAAATAGTTATATTAAGAAAAGTTTTTACAGAATATGTACAGCTTCAGTTTTTTTTTTTTTTTTTTTTATAATTAAAGACGATATCCATCACCGATACCATACAGCCTACGTAAGATCAAAGTTCTACAAATCGTCTGCCGCTAGAAAAAGCCTCTCTCCAAAGTTGTTTCTTCCCAGCCCGCCTCCTCCAGTCGTCACTTTCGCAGTCGGACCAGGGGGTGGACTTGGGGAACGCTTCCCGTTGTGAGCTCCCACGATTCTCGATAATGATTCTGGATGCTCTCAATACGTTACACATCATAATGGTTTCCCACTTTGGCCTGTCGAAACTAAAGGTAAACAGAAAATACCTGTTATTCATAAGCATTGTCTTATGGTCCGTACAGCACAGAAACTAACCTCTTTCCATGTGCTTAGTAAAATCCTAAACGGGTTTAGGATTCTTCAAGCAACACTTTCTTTGTCCTAAATGTGCGTTACCTGAAAAAAATTACCGAGCCAGGAGCCAAGTCAAAATTTTGACCTCAACAACGCATTCCAACACAAGTTGGGCGTCAATTTGTGGCCGGGGAAAGCCACTGTGTTCTGTTAGGGTTAGGTAATGGAATGCTAGTAAGCCGAAATTTAGTGTAATATCTTTAATGGGATCTAAGTTACACACAACACACGTATGAAATTTAGTTGGAGTTAAGGATACAGAAGACCATGTGTCCATGCATGGGAAAACTGGGCTCTCGACGGTTTATTTCATCTCACTAACCGCCAGAGGGAGATTAGCAGAAAACAAGGGCGCTACAGGGTAATATATGGTATGTCTATTTCTGTGTCGTAGGGGTGATTTTAATATATGTATATTGCCGTAGTAGGTAGGTAGATGATTTTTCCTCGTACTGGAAAACACAATGGGTTATTGGTGAAACTCCAGGATCAATCTTGAAGGATATTTTGGTATTTGAATTAAGATCGCACTGGAGAAACACAACGGACTGTTCAATCTTGGAGTGAAAGATCCAAGAACAATACCTCATAACTTTGAACCACAGTCCGATGACGAGGTCATACCTGAGCCAGCAACTCATCCTCCCAACTGCAACAAGAAGTCAACTATGTTTGATATGATATGAAAGAGTCCAATATCACTGCTCTTGCGCCATTTTAGCATTCTAGAGGCCGAGTTGTTTTTGAACAAGGTGTGAGTTGTAATTCAATCTAAAAATAGATATGGCTATGTCAGGTTTTTGAAAGATTTCACCGCTGTCACAATTGTTGTCGGGAAATAGCGTGAAGGTCCGATTCGGTTCTTAAGCGAAGACGGAGTTATATGAAGACTCGAGTAATTTGTCAGTGATCAGATCACCAGTAAGATTGAATTAAGTAGTTTTAGCTTTGCTTTTCGGTTGCGCATATGATAGGTGGTTAATTAACGTCACAATGGTACATACAACGGGCTCTTGGTGACATTCCGGATCTATCCCGAACGAAAAGATTCAATGACAGCGCCTCGTAATTTTAAACCACGACAAAAACAGATGAACAGGCACACCACTCCTCAAACTTCCACACTAAGTCAACGTGATGACATTAAAGGCCGCGACAGATCCAACATGTACCAGTCACCTGTGTACGCGACGGTCTTTGGCTGGTTTTGGTTTAGTTTACGGAATCTTAATGAGTAAGGTTTTGAGTCACAAGATTTACAAATGCGCTCGAAGCAGTTGCACCAGTATAGGAACAATTAAATTGACATAGCGCTTGCACGCTCTCACAGGTTATTCAGTCATTAAGTGTTATTGAGTACAAGCAATACCATTCCACTCAAAAGGTCTTAGTTAACTACGTTAAAAATTCCAAAGACCTGTTTCTTTTATTGTGATACTCCACGAAAGCAGATCACAACTTAAGGGGATATAGCATGTAAGAATTGTGAGATACAATGCATCTAAAATGACTGCTTGTAAGCAATCCATTTGAATAATAAATCGCTGCTTCAGGACATTTTCTCATTGTTTAATTCCGCAACGGAAAATGGTTCCAAACGTTTACCCGAGAGGAAATGATTAGAACACGGGAGGTCGATGGCTCTTCAGGGTGCTTGTAAACAAAGGTAACTGTTCTAAGCTCAACAAACTCTCGTTACCAGTTAACGATGTTCCTGCAAGAACTTTATTCGAATTATTTTAGCATTGGGAACCTTTAATGCTGGAGTGTACCTTTTTGGTACGAGTAACACCCTAGGTCAATTTCCAAGACGTTTTGTTGATTACATCACCTTTCCAAAGATATACCTTTGCGGCCTCCACTTCCAGAAAAACTTAAATACAACAAACTGCTCGCTTAAAATTCGTGGTTAACCTAAAATATTCAAAATTTTTTAAAAAGAAAGTTAAAAAAAAACCATACGAGTTCCGATACAAAATGCTCACTTTACCATTCTGGTGGTATTCTTGACGAGATATATAGTAATTAGCAAAACAAACCAGATCTTGATGCACGAGGTAGTTCGTCAATGACAATATTGCCCAGGTATTGGTGGACGAGATATCTCGTACTTAGCAAAATTGGTCAGATCTTGGAGGACGATAAATCTAGTCAGTAGCAAAATTGGTCAGATCTTGTTGGACGATGTATCTAGTTATTAGCAAAATTGGTCACATCTTGGTGGACGATAAATCTAGTGATTAGTAAAATTGATCAGATCTTGGTGGACGATGTATCTAGTCATTAGCAAAATTGGTCAGATCTTGTTGGACGATGTGTCTAGTTATCAGCAAAATTGGTCACAACTTGGTGGACGATAAATCTAGTGATTAGCAAAATTGATTAGATCTTGGTGGACGATGTATTTAGTCATTAGCAAAATTGGTCAGATCTTGTTGGACGATGTATCTAATTATTAGCAAAATTGTCAGATCTTGGTGGACGATAAATCTAGTGATTAGCAAAATTGATCACATCTTGGTGGACGATCAAACTAGTGATTAGCAAAATTGATCAGATCTTGGTGGACGATGTATCTAGTCATTAGAAAAATTGGTCAGATCTTGTTGGACGATGTATGTAATTATTAGCGAAATTGGTTAGATCTTGGTGGACGATGTATCTAGTTATTAGCAAAATTGGTCAGATCTTGTTGGACGATGTGTCTAGTTATTAGCAAAATTGATCAGATCTAGGTGGACGATGTATCCAGTCATTAGCAAAATTGGTAAGATCTTGTTGGACGATGTTTCTAGTTATTAGCAAAATTTATCAGATCTTGGTGTACGATGTATCTATTCATTAGCAAAATTGATCAGATCTTGGTGGACGATGTATTTAGGCATTAGCAAAATTGGTCAGATCTTGGAGGACGATAAATCTAGTGATTAGAAAAATTGATCAGATCTTGGTGGACGATAAATCTAGTGATTAGCAAAATTGGTCAGATCTTGTTGGACGATGTATCTAGTTATTAGCAAAATTGATCAGATCTTGGTGTACGAGTACGATGTATCTAGTCATTAGCAAAATTGATCAGATTTTGGTGGACGATGTATCTAGTCATTAGCAAAATTGATCAGATCTTGGTGGACGATGCATCTATTCGTTAGCAAAATTGGTCAAATCTTGGTGGACGATCTATCTCGTCAAAACCATTTGGAGGGTTAATCAAATGAATCGGAAAATCAATTCCATTCATTTACAAACATCGGTTTTAATTTACCTCCCCAATACGCCATTTGTTTTCTTCAGGCTTTAAGCAACTCCAAGCATGCATAAGCCTAACTAAGCATCCACAAAATATCAAGTCAGATCAAACGGATAATCAATTCCATTGAGATCCAAACACAACAACAAATCTATTCACAGCCTCACTTTACTCCATTGATTTCCTCAAGGATCCGAGCAGTTCAGCCCGCTTTAGATTGATCACCGACTCCCCTCCGGTAAATTAAATACCGGTTAATTGAATTCTGCGAAGTCTTTTAACTCCCCACCTGATTGTTCACACAGCGCAGTGGGGCGTAAAATTTATTTTAATAAGCAAATCACCGGACGCCCCTTCCTCGTGATTGCATGTCCCGGGCGTATAATGATAGTGCCGGGGCTACTTCTGGAAAAGCCTGTCAGATTCCATTCACCCACCAGACGGTGAACGAACCGCTTTTACATCCAGCTTGGGTGACGTCGGCCTTCAAGGAACGGGGGTTGGACTCAAATTAATGGATTGCTGTTTGATAACTTAATATGCATTTAGCAAAAGCGTGGATGGAGGTGAAATTGTATTGCTAGGGTGGATATTCTGATAGTGAAATAAGGTTTTGGGTGTTTGATGTGGGTTGAATGGAGTGTTAGGCCTTAAGAATTCAAAGAGCTTTCGTCTTTTCTCAAGATAGGACAACTTGGTCTAACAAAAATTCTTCATGGTGATTGCATGGTTCCTTGAGATTGTATGTCCCGGGTGTATAATGGTAGTGCCGGGGCTACTTCAGGAAAAGTCTATCAGATTACGTTGGTGGACAAAATGCTTTTCCATCCAACCTGGGTGATGTCCGCCATCAAGGAACGAGAGGGTGTAGGAGTTGGTTTGGAGGACTCGAATTAATGGACTGCTGTTTGATGGCTTAGAGTGGATTTAGTAAAAGCGTGGATGGAGTTGGATTTGTATTGCTTGGGTGGATGTTCTGATGGTTTAAGGTTGTTTAAATGTTAGTTGAGCTGAATGTTAGGATATAGGATTTTGAATCGGTCCAGTCATTTAGCAAGATAGGACAACCAGACGTTATTCGTGATGGAGATAGATTATGGTACTTGTATAATGCTGTAGCACATGGCCCGAAGGGGGCTTAAATCGTATTTCAAGATTAGTGAGCCTTGAAAATCGGAAGTTGCAATGGATTCAGAAATAAGGTAGGAAATCTTGAAGTGTGCATGAGCAAACAATAATATATGTGTTTGATTAGTTTGCGATTTAAACATCGATAAAAAGTTTCACCTCCTACTCAGGAACAACAGCTCAGTTGGTCACCTTTCCATGTACTGGCCGCAACTAGAGAGGCTAAACTTTAAGTGACCCAATCAGGGTTGGGTGGTAATCTCCACTTAGTGGAGATATGTAACGCTGCTGAAAATACAACTATATTGCAAATTGATTTTGGTAGTGGTGGCTAAGATCACCAGACAGAAAATCTTTCCCATACTCTTGTTGTTCTGTCCCAAATGTTTTTCAGAACATGATGGAGATCGCACAAAATGCATTAGCGGTATGGGTAAGTTACCGAGTTGTTGCCTGTGTGCAGAATTGTGTTGTAGAACGCATTATTACGGTCTAAAATTATGTTGCTTATAATTGAAAATAACTGAATCAAGATTTTGAAGAAAGTGACGGAGGTCATACAGAATGCACGATTGAATTTTAGTCTTGCAATGTGTACTGCATTTACTGATAAAACGGAGATTGCAATACTCTGCATCTTCTAATGCATCGTTTATAGTTTCGATTACAAATTACAACTAACGTGTTACTCACATTAAGTGCATCCTGTGCAGTCAGTCAGTTTCCGATCTCCTCATCATAAATAAATGGAAATATCTTGACGATGAGATATCTCGTCGTTAATGGAATTGGTCAGTTCTTCGTGGCGTGATATCTCGTCAAAATCATTTAGAGGGTTAAATGCATGTACGTTACCCGAAATGAATTATCCATGAGTCAGTTTTTGATGGGTTGTATTTGTGATGAATTTTATGATGTAAGAGTGCCGACCAACCGGTATAGTGGTTAAGGTGTTAGCCTCTAGATCGGAAGGTCCCCGGTTCGAATCCGGGTTCGGGCATGGATGTTTGTAAGCGTATACCAGCTCAGATGTTGCTTCGTCATCTGAACATGGTTCAAAATTACGAAGTATAAATTGTTAGGGGGAATGATGGTCCTCCCACTGGGTGCTCCTTCACAAGTGGCCATCACTTCCGGCCTTGTAGTGGCCAATGACTTAGGTCAAATGTGCCCGCCATTAGGAAAAAAATGATGGAAGAGTTCAGGTAAGATCTTAAAATCTATAAAATGTTCATGCAAAATAGCTTGGTTTAAAACAATAAATACTGCAAGTAAAGTAATTTGTTGATTGGCTCTAAAAACTATAATGTGATAATACATTTATGGAAGTACATTCAGGGGTCAGTAAAAAAAATCATGGTATGTTATTGTAGTCAAATATCATTTGCCAGATGAGCTTAATTTCCTACGAAAATATAACCTGGATAACGTTTATACTAAGCCAGGATAGCCCATCAGTTTGCTCTTTCTGTTACAGAAAATAGGCCCATAAGACAAAATCGTTTAAGACGAGTCTTCTATTATACAAATTTACAAAGAATTAAAAACATATTCTGCGCATTTATACAAACATATACCCCTTTTGAAACTTTTCCTTCTATAGTAAAACTATCAGTTTGTTTTATGGCATTTGATACATAAATATGCAAATTTAAAGCATGGTTTAAAATATATTATACGCAGCACTTTACAGCCGAAACTGCCTTTCAAGAAAAATCTAGAATTAACATTACACTATTCAAGAGAGTATGGTACTTAACTAATTATAAAAGTTAATTAGGTAATTAATTTTTACTTCATTTGATGTTTATGTGGAAGCAAACACCTTATGTTATCAAGTTTTTAAAGCAGTAAAAACTAAATAATATATTAAAAAAATGAAAATTTTATTTGTACACCTTAAGTAAATTTTAATTTCCGCACATGTAATAAATATTACAGTCACCTTCATCAGGTAGTAGATTTGATACCATAAATTAATTTTGGAAAAAATGCCTAACAGTTTTTTTACTGTTGAACCTTTCACTACATTAAACTATTTTTATTTTCCGGAAAACTTGTTTTAAATAGTATTCTGACATGTAAAAACCTTTTTTATTTTAAGGTGACCTTCATTATGTACAAGATTTTATAACATTAATCCGTAAATAATGTAAAAATAAAACTTTTTTCTGTTGAAATTTTTTGGATAAAATTAAAGTAATGTATTACATTTTCCGTAAAACTATTATGAAGCTGTTTTTTGAACTACAGGAACTTTTATATTATAAGAACTGTAACTGCTTTCTAAAGCTCGAAATCTTTTATTGACAGTAAGTCACTCTTATTGTTAGTACGTTAAACGTTTTGAGCATTTAACTTGTTTGAATGCTACCTAAAAGTTTACCTCAAATATTTGTTATCGGATGAAATATTTTCTATCCAATTTTCCAGCAAGATGACTGTTGAACTTAATATTTTGAGGGATTTTCAGTCAAATTGATTCAAAGCCAAAAAAATCGCTACTTTCAGAAAATAGCGTCAATATTTACCAACAGAAATAAAATACATAAATACAAATTTTCTTATTTTTTATTTCTTCAACAAATTTAGAATGCTTCTTTTACAAATTCTTCTTGGATAAAATAAATGGATTAATAAAAATTGCATATTATTTGACCACCGATTATAGAGTTTTGAGGGCACTGGTAACCCAGTTGGTAGAGTCTAGGTTCATCAAGCAGAGGGTTGCTAGTTCCAAACTCGATCATATCAGACAGTGTGCACGCGTGGGGGCTGTAAACGTTAAATCAGTTATAATATAAAATGTCCTCACGGTGGTGTGATGTTTGAGGAGTTTGGGCGTCACCTCAGGAGTTGACGTTGTCATCTGACCGTGGCTCAAAGCTACGAGGTTTTGTCCTCAGATCACGATGCAACTTGTGATTTAAAGAAAACTAATCATATCTTGAAGGACGAGTTCTATCGTCATTATAAGAACTCGACCAAATCTTGATGGACGAGTTGTATCGTCATTAGAAAAACACTGAACTTTCCTCGATCCTGTCATCATAAAAAAATTGGCAATGTCGTGATGATGAGATATCTCGTCATTAGTAAAATTGGTCAAATAGTGATGGACGACATATCTCGTCGAAACCACTTATACTATTAAACAGTAATTTTAGATACCCGAGATGAATTTATCTTCATTTCTTCCTCAAGTGACTGAATGCCGAGTGCAAAAGAAATTAATTGAAGTTGTAAAAGGTTGGATTTTCGTAACGAATTATTAATTTTACTTGATGATAATAGGCAAATAAAAAGTCTTGGAAACTGAGAAAGAGATATCATATAAATACAAATAACACAGTTTCTCTAGTTATTTCAAAAGTACAAAAATAATTAAAAAGTTGATTTTTACTTATTTGGTTTCAGAACCGTAATTATTAATTGTTTAGGACATAATCAGACACTCACACGCATCCTCGATAAAATGTTTCGTCAGTAAAGATCTGACCAATTTGTTAATGACAAGATATCTCGTCATCAGGATATTACAAGTTGATTGCCGTTGATGAGATGAAGATCTGGTCCTTTTTTTATGATGAGATATCTCTTCTTCTAAGATAGGGACAGTTTTGATAATAACGTGATATATAGTCGAGACAACTGCCAGTAGGGTTAAAAATAAATGTCTTACATAGTAGTAAATAAACTGACATGGCTGCCATTTTAATACTTTTTAGTTCGTCAGATAAGTTACGTAATTCTAACCAAATTTCACTTAGTAAAATTGTCATGTCAATTCGTATTGTTGAAGTATGTTTCCCGAATTGCTTCTTTTAGAGCTTAGAAAATTAATAACATTTATGAACAAAAAATTTAATCTGTTTGTTGGATAAACAGATTAAATTTATATTGTTATGTATAACAACTATAACATAACAATAAAATTTAACTAGGGAAAATGTTGAATATTTCTCTTTGAAAATGTATTTTTGTATCCTTGTGCTAAGTATAGTAGAGGGCATTTTTTAAATAAAGATTTACATAACAATCATTTTTAAAGGGAACAATTGTTGAATATATCCGTTAATAAAGTGGATGCCTTGAGTTTTTGAACCTTATCTGAAGACTGAAAAACAGTCTGTTTGCACATATACGACATTCAAAGGGAAAAATGCAACACATGCTTCATTTATCTTTCTTGTTTTCTTGCATTACTAGAGTTTTTGCATTCGTTCAAGAACCTCCTTTTTAAAGAAAGGACAACTGTTTATGGGTCATTTTTTAAAAGCTCAAGCCGGTAAATTAACATTTTTAGAAAGATTTAATTTAGTATGCCTAATTCATTTTTCAAACTTAAACTTACACCTTATTAAAACGAGGAGCTCTCCCCGAGAATCCTTTGTTCGCTTCAAAGTAATCCCCCTTGCTTAGAAAAGCATATAAAATAAAAGTGAGTGCAAGGTTCCTTATTTTTTATTTGCAACCCATTTTTATGATTTCCCAGCCTCTCCTTTGTTCTTTGATTTATGCCCGCAACTACCGAGAACAACTCAACTCATCTCGGATCCCCGTACTTTCAACGGCGGGGTTACGCAGCCTTAGTACTTATAAACATTCTCGCACGTGACGTTCTGCGAGGATTCTTTCGCTGCCGTTCTTTATTTGTTTTTTTCATTAAAACGCAGATCCGGAGAGGAAACAGATCGGCTTCGTTTATGCAAATCAGCCTGTAACCACCCGACCCTGAGTTCTAAAAGTGCATCCGATTGAGTTTTACGGTCTCTTGTCGGGGTTGCCAGATATAAGGATGGGGAGAGACGCCCTGATTTCGCTTTAAAAAAACTCCCCAAATGCACCTTGCAAATTTTAAAGTTTAAGGGTTCTCTTACTGGGCTAGTTACCTCTCCCGAAAATGGTTAAGATCTTAAATGGTTCCAGGGATAGTAAATGAATTTACTATGGATCTCCGCATTGATGGTTGATGAAAGTGAAATGAGATACCGGGATTTGTAACAGGTAACGCAATATACTATGGTCTTGATGTTGGTTAGTAAAAGTGCCATAGATTTGATGAAGGTATTTGAATGTGATATGGTACCAGAGCACGATATAGTTGATATAAAGATTGGAATAAACCATGGCTTGGGTGATAATTAATCAAAGTATCATGGATTCGGTGAGGATAATTGAAAGTGCTTTAGTACCAGAACACGATATAGTTGATAGAAAGAATGGAATAAACCATGGCTTGTGTGATAATTAATCAAAGTATCATGGATTCGGTGATGGTAATTGAAAGTGCTATGGTACCAGAACACGATATAGTTGGTAGAAAGAATGGAATAAACCATGGTTTGGGTGATAATTAATCAAAGTATCATAGATTCGGTGATGATAATTGAAAGTACTATGGTACCAGAACCCGATATGGTTGATAGAAAGAATGGAATAAACTATGGCTTGTGTGATAATTAATCAAAGTATCATGGATTCGGTGATGATAATAGAAAGTGCTATGGTACCAGAGAACACGACATAGTTGATAGAAAGAATGGAATAAACCATGGCTTTGGTGATAATTAATCAAAGTATTGTGGATTCGGTGATGATAATTGAAAGTGCTATTGTATCAAATCAAGAGATTGATAGAAAGATTGGTAATAACCATGTTTTGGGTGATGATTTATACAAGTACCATGTTTCTGGTGATGGTTAATGACAAAACCATGGTTCGGGTGATGACTGAAGAAAACTATAAAATTCCAGTGGTGGTTAAGGGAAGTATTAAATGATACGGTGCTTCCAACAGGTAATGGCTATGGAAAGTACCATGGATTCGGTGATAGTAATTGAAAGTGCTATGGTACCAAAACACGAGATAGCTGTGATGGTTGATGAAAATTTTAAATTCTGGTGTTGGTTAGTGGAAGTAAATTGATATGGGGCTTCTAATAGGCAATGGCTAATGAAAGTATCATGGATTCGGTGAAAGGTAATTGAAAGTGCTATGGTACCAGAGCACGAGATAGTTGATAAGATTGGAAATAAGTGATCCCGGTATTATTTCTGAAAGTGATTTGATATCAAAGAGCACGAAATAGTTGATAGAAAGATTGGAAATAACCATGATTCTGGTACTATTAATGAAAGTACCATGTTTATAATAATGGTTAAAGGCCGAACAATGGTTTTTCTGGTGATGGTTGATGAAAGTAAAATAATACGGGCTTCTTACAAGTAATAGGACATTTTATGGTTCTGGTGATGGTTAATCAAAGTACCATGTTTTTGGTGATTCTTAATGAAAGTGCCATGTTTCTGTAATGGTTAATGACAGAAAAATGGTTTTTCCGGTGATGGTTGATGAAATTAAAATGATACGGAGCTTCTAACAAGTAATGGGACATTTTATGAGTCTGGTGATGATTAATCAAAGTACCATGTTTTTGGTGATTCTTAATGAAAGTGCCATGTTTCTGGTAAGGGTTAATGACAGAAAAATGTTTTTCTGGTGATGGTTGATGAAAGTAAAATGATAAGGTGCTTCTAACAAGTAATGGGACATTTTATGGGTCCGGTGATGGTTAATCAAAGTACCATGTTTTTGGTGATTCTTAATGAAAGTGCCATGTTTCTGGTAAGGGTTAATGACAGAAAAATGTTTTTTTCTGGTGATGGTTGATGAAAGTAAAATGATAAGGTGCTTTTAACAAGTAATGGGACATTTTATGGGTCTGGTGATGGTTAATCAAAGTACCATGTTTTTGGTGATTCTTAATGAAAGTGCCATGTTTCTGGTAAGTGTTAATGACAGAAAACTGGTTTTTCTGGTGATGGTTGATAAAAGTAAAATGATGAGGTGCTTCTAACAAGTAATGGGACATTTTATGGGTCTGGTGATAGTTAATCAAAGTACCATGTTTTTGGTGATTCTTAATAAAAGTGCCATGTTTCTGGTAATGGTTAATGACAGAAAAATGGATTTCTGGTGATGGTTGATGAAAGTAAAATGATACGGTGCTTCTAACAAGTAATGGGACATTTTATGGTTGTGGTGATGATTAATCAAAGTACCATGTTTTTGGTGATTCTTAATGAAAGTGACATGTTTCTGGTAAGGGTTAATGACAGAAAAATGGATTTCTGGTGATGGTTGATGAAAGTAAAATGATACGGTGCTTCTAACAAGTAATGGGACATTTTATGGGTCTGGTGATGGTTAATCAAAGTACCATGTTTTTGGTGATTCTTAATGAAAGTGCCATGTTTCTGGTAAGTGTTAATGACAGAAAACTGGTTTTTCTGGTGATGGTTGATAAAAGTAAAATGATGAGGTGCTTCTAACAAGTAATGGGACATTTTATGGGTCTGGTGATAGTTAATCAAAGTACCATGTTTTTGGTGATTCTTAATAAAAGTGCCATGTTTCTGGTAATGGTTAATGACAGAAAAATGGATTTCTGGTGATGGTTGATGAAAGTAAAATGATACGGTGCTTCTAACAAGTAATGGGACATTTTATGGTTCTGGTGATGATTAATCAAAGTACCATGTTTTTGGTGATTCTTAATGAAAGTGACATGTTTCTGGTAAGGGTTAATGACAGAAAAATGGTTTTTCTGGTGATGGTTGATGAAAGTAAAATGATAAGGTGCTTCTAACAAGTAATGGGACATTTTATGGGTCTGGTGATGGTTAATCAAAGTACCATGTTTTTGGTGATTCTTAATGAAAGTTCCATGTTTCTGGTAATGGTCAATGACAGAAAAATGGTTTTTCTGGTGATGGTTAATCAAAGTACCATGTTTTTGGTGATTCTTAATGAAAGTTCCATGTTTATATTCATGAGAGAAGGGTATGTTTATGACGGGATACTTTCAGAGAGGCCCCTGAATCGAGAGAGGAGTTGCTATCTCTTGTAAGAGAGAGGACAAAGGTTACTTTGAAAAAGATGAGAGCAGTCCTTGACTGTAGTCGAAGTGATGAGGACAACTACCAGGTATTCTACGGTGTTGAGACATAGAGAAATCTTAAGAGCAGAGTGAGTAATGATAAAAGATTTGTGTACAGGATCATACGACTAAAACTAGTATCAACGTGACCCATAGACTACTTTTGTCTGCCGGATAGAAATGGACATTCATCATCTGAATCGTCCACGGGACGAGAAAAGATATTTAGTGCAAGGTCCAATAATCTAAAAAGGAAAGTTGCCAAGACAACACCACGTAATTTTGAACTACGGCCAGACAAGGCAACACCCCCTCTCAAAAATTCTACAACACGCCAACGTAAGGAGGCCATGGCATATTTAACATGCACCAGAACCCTTTGTATGCGACTGTCTTCGGTTGCATTTGAACTCGCAAGTCTCCGGTTGCTAATCCGTTACTTTTCCAACCTGGCTATCGCTGCTCCCAAATTGTGTTCAATGCAACGCTAAATTTATCGCCTCACAAGTTAGAAAACGACCCAAAAGGCGCAATCGCGCCTAATATGGTATATCTAACCCCTGTTTCGAAATGTTTTTTAAATTTTTTTATGATTTTTCCCTTTATAAGGACGTTTGGCTGTCGTTTAAGAGTCCAAGCTGATGCTTTTAGTCCAAAGTTCACATACCCATGAGGAGGAATTCAATAAAAATTATTCCCCAGTATTATTTCGCTCTGAATTCCAGTTGGCGTTCGCTTTTTACGACAGTCGTAAAGAAAAAGTTCGGTTCATTTTTTATTATTCGCATTTCTTTTATTTTTGTCTTTATTTACGATTCTGAGTCTCCACACGCGTGGCTTAATAGTCTAAGAGGTAGGAGCTTAGCGAGAGATATTGATGAGTGAAATTCCGAAAGTCATGATGCATTTCTAACCCGTTTTCTTATGGAAGAGTTACGATTGCAGTTGGAATAGGCAAAGGAAAACCAGAGTGGTTACCATTGCTATTCCAGGACACAGTATCATTGACCGAGATAGTAAATGGCAAGTAATATGGTTTCGATGATGGTTAATGAAAGTTTTTTGGGACCGAAGCACGTAAGTAAATCATTCTAAGGAGTTCACATGATTCTTTAAGTTCTTCAACTTGCTGTCAGATTCTGCTAATTCAATGTTTTCCATCAAAAGGAGTTATTTGTTGTTGTTCTCGGATCTTTCCCTTCGGGTTCGATCGTAAATAGATACATCGTAAATTCAGATACAAAACTAAAATTTTCATATCTATAGCTTAATCCAATTAGTCTTAAAATTTGAAAATACAACGTCAAAGCTAAGAATGCACAGTTTCTTACGGTAAAATGATTTTTGAATCGGTTCATAAATAAATTCGATGCAATCAAAAGTTGGTCACACAAATTTCGTATTTGTTTTCCCGCGGAGCATGTTTCTCACCAAACTGAAGGTTATATTGATGACTATCGGGCTAGCCAGATATCAAAGTTATCGTAGCAACCAATTGCCATAAAGACAATTTTTTTTAGTTGGCTAGGAAAAGGGCTTGCTTTTTTCACTCTGTTCTCAGACTCTTTACCGAGAAAATACAGATCATGATGTTACGAGATTAACACGGTTTATTTAAAATTCTACAGGGAACAAGATGGAGAAGGATTTTTACTGATGCCGCTATTAGTTTAGGGTGCATTAAGTGTTAAATTTAAAAAAAAGGAAAATCTCTTGCGAAATGAGTCTTGGTTTGCGAAGCAAATCAAACAAGATTGCATAGCAATCCCCGGAGGTTGGCGATCGTTAGTGAGCAGAGGGCGAAGCTCTCGCTGTGTCGTCATAAGCCGTATTATTAAAATAGTTTCGCCTTAGCTGGAGATTGATTCTGATAAAGGAATGTAGGTTTGCGAAGAAAACCAAATAAGATTGAGTAGCGATTCCCGGTGTTCGGCGAGCGGAAGCGAGCAGGGGGCGAAGCCCTCGCTGTCACGTCATGGACCAGAAAGTCAATTCAGGATTATACGAATTATGAAGATAGTTTCACCGTCCAGGATATTCACTCTGCTAAAGTAGTGTTAGTTTGACAAACAAACAAAATGGGATTGCGTAGCAATCCCCGGGGGTTGGCGAGCGTAAGCGAGGAGGGGGTGGGGCCCCTTGTAATAACTAAATAAATGTGACTTCCACCATGAAAAGGTTCACCAACTCTGCCTTAGGTGATGGGTAATGGACACACTGTGAAAACCTAAACATAAAATGGTTAGTAAAAACACCTTTTTCTGTGATGGTTAATGAAAGGCACTCTGGTACCCGAGCATAAAATGGTAGTAAAAACACCGTTTTCGGTGATAGTTAATGAAATCACCATGATGTTCTCTAAAGAAGGCTAATGGAAGTGCTATGGCTCAGGTGATGGTTAATGAGAGTAAAATGATAACTGTTGTTAAAGTCCATGGAAACTATCACGCTTACGATCATGGTTAATGAAATTACCTTGCTTACGGTGATGGTTGATGAACTCACTCTGGCACCTGAGCATAAAATGGTAAATAAAACCACCGTTTTCTGTGATGGTTAATGAAATTACCATGATTCTAGATAGTTAATGGGAGTACTATGGTTCTGGTTATGGGTAATGAAAGTTAAATGATAACTGTTCCTAAAATTCTTGGAAACTACCACCGTTGCGATGATGGGTAATGAATTACTATGCTTATGGTGATGGTTGATGAACTCACTCTTGTAGTTGAGCATAAAATGGTTGATAGAAACACCTTTTTCTGTGATGGTTAATGAAAGCACTCTGGTACCTGAGCATAAAATTATCAATAAACACACCATTTTCGGTGATGGTTAATGAAAGTACTATGGTTCTAGAGATAGTTCATAAAAATACCATGGTTCCGGTGATGGTTAATGAAAGTAAAAGGATAACTGTTGTTAAAGTTCATGGAAACTACCACGGTTACGATGATGGGTAATCAAAGTGATGGTTGATGGAAGTACTATGGATTCGATGATAGTTAATGACAGCAATTTGATACCGATGAACGAGATGGTTAATGGGAATAACCATTGTTTGGATGATGAGTGATAGATTTGTTTTATAGACTTGTGATGGGCATGTAAGTCATATACTTCCAAAAGGAGGTGTGAAAAAAGTTTGAAATAGTATAAAATCTAACACTGAAATATTTTAAATTATAAATATTAAAATAAAAAAACTTTTATTCAAAACATTGAACTTCAAATACTATTAGTCAAAACATTAAAATTTAATTCCTCTACTTAATAAACCCTTTAAAGACTAACAAATATAATTTCAAAAAGTAAAAACAAAATGGCTAAAAAAAATTGGAAAATACCTAGAAAATCTGTTAAACCTTTTTGAGGGGCACCGAAACAAGAATAAAACTGACCAATAAATACTGATATTAAAATTAAATACTACTCTCTGATACACTTTCTTCAGAAGGAGGAATAAAAACCAAATGATCAGTGGTAGCTGAAAGCTGGAACTTATACTTTCATTAACAGAAGAAAAAATGCTAAACTTCTTATACTAAAGAAGCGCACTTATAAGGAAATCTTTAAAATAAGCATTTTAAAGACATAAGGGGCAGCCTCTTATGCTCTTACTTGGTAAGACAACACTGGTGACCATGAAATGGAGATTTTCTAAATGCTACTTGAAGACTTTTCCCTTTAGTTTTGGGGCTGAGTAGACATTACATAGATTTTACAGATATATATATATATATATATATATTCATTTTTAGCTAAACATGACAACGAGTGGGATTTTCAATCACGGTAACACATTTTGACATACCGCTGCTGGAGAGCCAAATTATACTGCTGTTGTAATATTCTCGGTGGTTGTCTCGATGAGGTATCTTATAGTTAGCAAAACTGACCAGATCTTGATGGACTTGTTGTTTTATCCTCAGAAGAAAACTTACCAGATCTTGATGGAATTGTTGTTTTATCCTTAGAAGAAAACTGACCAGATCTTGACGGACTTGTTGTTTTATCCTTTGAAGAAAACTGGCCAGATCTTGATGGACTTTTTGGTTTATCCTTATAAGAAAACTGATCAGATCTTGATGGACTTTTTGATCCTTAGAAGAAAACTGACCAGATCTTGATGGACTTGGTGTTTTATCCTTAGAAGAAAACTGACCAGACCTTGATGGACTTGTTGTTTTATCCTTAGAAAAACTGACCAGATCTTAATGGACTTGTTGTTTTATCCTTAGAAGAAAACTGACCAGATCTTGATCGACTTGTTGTTTTGTCCTTAGAAGAGAACTGACCAGATCTTGATCGACTTGGTGTTTTATCCTTAGAAGAAAACTGACCAGATCTTGATCGACTTTTTGTTTTATCCTTAGAAGAAAACTGATCAGATCTTGATGGACTTTTTGTTTTATCCTTAGAAGAAAACTGACCAGATCTTGATGGACTTGTTGTTTTATCCTTAGAAGAAAACTGACCAGATCTTGATGGACTTGTTGTTTTATCCTCAGAAGAAAACTGACCAGATCTTGATGGACTTGTTGTTTTATCCTTAGAAGAAAACTGACCAGATCTTGATGGACTTGTTGTTTTATCCTCAGAAGAAAACTGACCAGATCTTGATGGACTTGTTGTTTTATCCTTAGAAGATACCTGACCAGTTCTTGATGGACTTGTTGTTTTATCCTTAGAAGAAAATCGATCAGATCTTGATTTCATCATCATTAAAAAATTGTCTATATCTTGATGACGAGATATCTCGTCAACAGCAATAGGGAGATCTTGGTGGATGAGATAGCTCGTCGAAACCACTTGAAGGGCTGTACCACACTTTATTTTTCGAACGCATTCTATATTTTTAATAACTTATGATCTCTCCGTCATATTCCAGTGTTTTCTGTATGTTATCGGACGTCAGTTGCTTGATTTCAGAATACGATTCAAGCACTTCGTTAATAAAATTTACAAACAATAAATTCCTAATCTCTTTGCTAGCTGATTAACATAAATTAGATTAAACACAGCAAAGCCGGCGAAAAATAACATTTTAAGGATATCCTGCTAGATTAAGGTTATCATCGGGGTTATCATCCGATTATGTATCATGCTGGAGCACTAGAAAAGCAGAAGTAAATTGACTTAATCACTTACTGGTGTGAGATTGAATGAATTGTTTTGCTCTTAAAATTGCCTAAATGCAAATAAAATCACATTTTTTATAATGTAGATGCTTTTTTTTGTACTTTTTAATTCCTTTTAATAAAAACATGCTATTTTGTATCATGAGTTAAGGAATTATATTTTGAAAACTGATTACAGCTAGTTTTAAATGATAAATATAAATTTTTTTTTCAACAAAAAGGTAATTAGAATAAAAATTAAAATTTCAGCAAAATATTTTTGAACTTGATGCTAACAAATGGAAATGCTTTTTAATTTATTTCCAACAGTTTAAATATATATAAGGTGCAGATATAATGCCTTGTATTCGAGAAAAAAATAGATTTATAAATACTGAAGAATAAAAAGGATATAATTCCGAATTGTTTAATTTTGTCGTAATCTAATATGCCAAAGAGGATGTAAAGGAATGTAATTTTATAAAACAGATATGATAATTTATATGTATCAGAAACAGCATAATGTTAGAAACTGTTTTTATTTATTTGTGTCTGCTTTCTATTAAATCCCTCTACTCTTCTATTATATAAATGATTTTCTCATTTAATAAATTAAAAGAACTCATTTCACTAATTATTGCTTCATGCAAACATTTTTTTACACAAATAAACTAGTGCTGTTGACTTCTATTTTCCTGAATGCGTATGTTTTGTGTCAAACCTCATAGCTTATTACAGTTGCTTTAATTTTAGTAAAAGGTTTCGATAATGAATCTCAATTCTTAATACATTATATCACTCTCTATATAAATCATAATCATAAGGTAGCTCAGTTAAAACTATATTTAATTAGTTTAGTAGGCGTATACTAGCAACCTTATATTCTACACTAAAGTCATTAAATTTATTTTTACAGAAATGTAGAATAAAATATTACGAAAACCTGAATTTAACAACTTAAACATTCCCCATTCTGCCTTAGTTCTAGTAAAAATTGAAACTAGACTCTACCATCATAATTCTTCCTGCGTAATAACTTATGCAACCTATAAATCCTTAAACACAATTAAATGAAACAACATTTAAGGCTAACGTATATTGCTCATATTCAGCTATTCATGCACCCTTAAATTTACTTTTAAAGCAACCTAAAATTCAATATCCCAAAAACATTGTTATAATACAATGAAACTACTCCACAGTTTGCTTCAAGCATGGGTTGTGTTTCTCTTATAATTTTCTCTGCATCGGAAATATTTTCAAAACAGATTTCCTACTGAAAAAAACATTTCAACAATTCATTGAAATTAACAATTAACTGAACAACATTTAAGGCTAACGTATATTGTTCATATTCAGCTATTACATGCACCCATCCTTTTAAAGCAACCTAAAATTCAATATCCCCAAAACATTGTTACAATACAATGAAACTACTCCACAGTTTGCTTCAAACATGGGTTGTGTTACTCTTATAATTTTCTCTGCATCGGAAATGTTTTCAAAAGAGATTTCCTACTCAAAAAAACATTTTAACAGTTCATTGAAATTAACAATTAACTGAACAACATTTAAGGCTAACGTATATTCTTCATATTCAGCTATTACATGCACCCTTAAATTAACTTTTAAAGCAACCTAAAATTCAATATCCCAAAAACATTGTTACAATACAATGAAACTACTCCACAGTTTGCTTCAAACATGGGTTGTGTTACTCTTATAATTTTCTCTGCATCGGAAATGTTTTCAAAACAGATTTCCTACTCAAAAAACATTTTGATAACATACAACAACTCCACCAATTATGAAACACTTTTTCGCAGACGTGGCTTTGCAATATTTTTTCCCGATTCAGCTGGGACTAATAGCTGGGCCCTTACACATCACAAGGAAAGGATAAAAAATAATTCAGTTTAAATTCTAACCGAGGATGACTTCTTTGAAAGGGTATCACGACGCAAGTTTCAAATTTTTGCTACACTTGACAAGCTGTCACGGTATTTGAAGGTTTTCCATGGACGCCCCACGCTCAAGAAAGATATATTTTGTCAAAGACGACGCGTTTTGAACCGAAGAGGAAAGAAAATATTTATCTAAACTAAGGACTACCAGGAATTTTATAAAGTAGGGTAGGATCTTGGAATATTCTGTTGCGGATTTCTCCCCATGATATATCCTCTTTCTAAGTGGGGGATTTTATTGGGTAGCAATTCTTTATTCCAGGGTTGTTGCAGATTGCGGGCGGTGTTTAGACCTATGGAGAAAGAAATGGTATATTAAATTCACTGAAATCCGAATGTCATGTTTATTGAACGTTGTTGTCTTAATTCTTCAAGACTCTTCTTCGACGACATGTCTTGACCATCAAAATTCGAACAATCTTGCTAATCATACACTAGCCTACAATAATGGATCGGACAGTAAGATGTGATGGTACAGTCAGTACCGGCTATATGGTCACCCCGCTTATATGGTCAGTTTTCTAAAGTCCCGTCTAACTTATTAGTGAACATGTGTTAAAGCGCACCGCATATGTAGTCATTTTATTCTCCTGGTTATCGGATATATGGTCGTTTTTTCATCTTTTCCATGAGGCTATCGTTTTTTTTTTTTTAAATAGTAATTGTTTTAAAATTTCTTGAGGCGGGGAGTAACACAGGGAATGACCAGAATAAAAAAAGTATTTGCGACCCCGGAGAGGACCTGAATTTACGCCTTTACTCTCCCCATTTCTCTTGCGTTAAATCATCGTCGGCGTTACACCTCCCCCCCCTAAATTTTCTTCCTCCCTAAGTACAATAGGTGGATATCTGTTTGTTTATTGGTTGAAGGTATCTCTCCCTGTTTGAAAAGTACGTTGAAATTGAAAAGAAAAGAGTAAAGGAAAATTTTGTTTCATTTGGATCATACGTGACAAATAAGAACGTTCATTTATGTTTAAATTTTTTTTTTTTTTTTTTAGTCTGCTGACAAATTATTCCTCTGCGCAAAATAAAAACGGAAAAGAAAAACATTAAATTTAGAAACTGCGATCTTTAATGCTGTTGCCATTCCACACACACACACACACACAAAGAAAACAATAAGAATTAAATTCCATTAAATTCATTTTAAAATGTTTTAGATTGAATTTTAAAATTCGCCGCGACCCAAAAATTGCAAACAAATTGGACTAACTGTGTGCCAAATTCCATTTTTGTTAAGTTCCGCAGATTCGTCAGGACTGTGATAACGAAAAACAAACCTCCTTTTATAATAATAGAGATAAGTGCATTGAATATGGATGCAAGTACGTATGCGTACTGTACTAAGATTGGTTAGGTAAGCTGATAAATTTCACCAAAAAAATATTGCATCTTTCTGACTGTAGTTTTTACTTCGCGAATTAATTTTTTAAATGTTTTTAAAAGTTTAATTAATATTTCATGAGCACTACTTTCTGATAGGTGAATCTGTTATAATTAAATAGTGTAGCATTGTTCCGCACATATGGACTGATTTTTCCGGACCGCTGAGCTGACCATATAACCCATACTGACTGTATCGAAAATAATAATATAATATCGGAAATAATACAGGCTTTAATAGGGGAATGGTCTCTTACGTGCTGCAATTACACTAGCAACCCTTCTGGGCATACTTTCAACAAGGTTTTGATACACAGCTATTGGTATTTGTGTCCATTCCTGTTGCAATAATGTCGCCAGCTCAGCTGTAGACTTCGTATGTGGTTCAGTGGTCAATAAGCGTCACTCTAACTCGTCCCGCAAATGTTGTAAGTGGTTTAGGTCGGGTCTTTGAGCAGGGAAGGTAAGACGTTTTACATCCAGTGTCTTGATACCATTGCTTGACAGAGACTGCAACATGACATGGTGCTTTGTCGTCCTGGAAGTAACATTCGCCCATTTCTTAAAATTGCCAGAGCGTAGGAAGAATATGATTGTCCAAAATGTTCATGTAGGCGTCTGCGTTCAATTGACCAGGAACAACATGCAAAGGTCCCAGGCCATACCACGAAAAACACCCCTAAACAAGTAGTCGGATTTTATGCAAATCCGCTGGTGTCCAGTTCATTATTGTAGTGTAGTGTATATCACACATCATAGCCCTTAGTATATCATCATTAATATACTGACGCCTTTTACTGATGACAGGCTATTCCGAGATATATTCAGTTTTATTCTTACGTTGTCCATTTCAATTTAGTGAGTTTAGTTAAAGAGGCAGAATACCTTGTTGCAACAACCACCAGAAGAATAAAATAAAATAATTAGTTCACTTACGATTGAGACGTCATTTTGGAGTTGATTACGAGTGAATATAGGATTTTACAATCCTATTAGATAGAATTACCTTAATTCCTTGTAACAGTTTACATACTGTCTTGAGACTTTCGTAGTAATAATAATTAGACTGAATTCAATGAAATTTGAGCGACATGCTTTATTGATAAATTTTCTCTTAAATAAACTCACAGTTCTGATTGAGTCGCCGGTTTGGAGCGTAGGAGTATGACTCGTAGACGGATTTCTTAGAATTTTATTAGACAGAAAGTGTGTGTCCGTATTTCAATGTTGTGCACGTTTACAGATGATGTTTAGACCTCCGTGAAAAGAATTATGACGCTAAATTGAACAAGATTTGAGATTCCTGTTTTCTTGATCTTTGCAATCTTAAATAAAACAAATAGACTTAATTCAAATTGAGCCGTCAGTTTGGAAAGTAGGACTACGACGTTCAGATAGGTTTTTACTATTTTATTAGATTGCAAGTCATTATTTCATGGTTTGAAAGTTTACAGACGATGTTTAGATATCTGTAGAAGAAAGTATTTGACTTAATTCATAATGAAATTCAAGGGTCGTGTTTTTGTCCATTACATTCGTAAATAAACAAACTGTCTCAGTTCTGATTGAGCCGTCAGTCTGGATTGTTGGACCCTGATTTGCTGATGTGTTTCCAATTCATTATATAGCACATCCTTATTCCATAGCTCCTACATTTTGGAGATAGTGTTCAGACCTCTGTAGAAATAATTATTAGACTAACATCAAAATTTGAGAGCCTAGTTTTCTTGACCAAGCAAATGGAAATGTGCATGAATTTTCTCCCAATCTCCCTGCAATGTGTTTGCAAGTGGAAAGTTCATTCCGTACAAACAGATTCCATAATTTCCCCCTTTTTTTAAAAAAAGTTTAAGATATTTTTATTCTAAGTATATAATCTTCAACCGAATTTGACCAAACTGGAGATTACTCCTTAACGTATCTGCAAGGCCTACGAGTGGAAAGGCATACAAATCCCACTGTGTAACAAATGGATTCTTTAGTTAATTTAAATAAGCATCAGACACACACACACACTTTTTTTCCATGTGTAGCCTTCAACTGAAATTGAGCCAAACTTGAAGATTCTTGGCTGATCACGGCAGAAAGCAAACAAACGGCCCACACGTCACATCGCATGGATTACCCATCGACTTATCTGCAATGCCCATGAGTGGGAAGACATTCAACGCACATTGCGCACAAATAGATTCTTTATTTCCTTTCTAAAAGCATCAGATACGTTTTACAAAATGCGTGTCTTTCAACTGAAATTGAGCCAAATTTGAAGATTCTTGGCTGATCACGGCAGAATGCCGAAAGAAGACGCACACGTCACATCGCTTGAATTACCCCTCAACCTATCTGCAATGCCCATGAGTGGAAAGGCATTCAACGCCCATTGCGCACAAACGGATTATTTAATTTCCCCCTTTCTTCAGGAACCCGTCTTTCCAAAACGCATAAGGAGTTCGCAAAGACATTTCACGCCCAGCGGCGCTCAGACATTTTGAGGGTGTTTCTGGAGTAATTACTTCCAAAGATAAATGCCGCTAATTAAGCATGAATACTTTAGAACAGATAACAATTTCTCCGCTCCGGACACAGCAAAAGGAGCTAATTGAAGGGAAAAGATAGGGGAAAAAATTAACATAATGCGAGAGCGAGCGAATGCCAAAACGAATTTCAGCGGCAACGAGGGAGAAGTAATAATAAGTTTGGGGACCTAGGACATACACACGGGGAAAATTAAGTTTTTGCGAATTTAACGCATGTAGTCGTGTCATTTCCCAGGATAAAACGGGAAAGGAATCATTTGAGGGAAGTTTACCGGAAGATTGGGTAAAAATGGGTATCATTACAAAGTTTTCGTGCAAAAATTCATTAGTTTTGAAGGTTGCTATTTCGAATCCAACCAAAGAACGTTGAGTATAAAGGTGGCTGGTGCATGCTAAATCTGTCGTGACTTCAAATGTACTTACGTTGGCGTGGTGTGGACGATTTGAGAGGTGGGATGCCAGCTCAGTTATGACCTCGCCATCCGATCGGGGTTCAAAATGACGTGGTGTTCTGTAGATGGTGAAATCGCCAATGTCGCGAGGACCAATCAGATGATGATTCAACTGGTGGTTGTCTTCTTTCGTCCGGCGGACCAATCAGACGATGAATGTTTGTTTCCTCTCAAGCACATGCAAGTAGTTGCCTTACTACTAGTTTTGGTCATATGATCCTAGGCACATTAAGATGTTTCGATTATTCATACTACTTTTTTTACCCTCTCTATAGAATGGATACTTTTGCATGATTTTTATTCAAAAATTACTTAATTTCAAAAAGTGTAGTATTGTGTAACAACTCATAGAGCGTGAAATATATAGACTGATCATTGTTAATGTGAGAAACAACAAAAAGTGTAACCAACGCATATCTAGTGTCACGTGACAGACAACGTAAACCATTAGCTAGGTTGGCCAGTTTATATATATATATATATATATATATATATATAATATTGTAAGCATGAGATAACTAGTTAAACTAGTATTGCTTTCATAAATTAATTCCAAAATACCAAGATAATTTTTAACAAACACTCTTACATTAAACATGCATAGAATAAGTTAAACGTAATTAAAGCAATGAAAAATTTTAAATACAATTTTTAATTCCCTAAGGCAAAAATAAAGGAACCACGGCAATCTATATCATTCTTAACTAGTTTTTATCATTGCTTCTTAAAGGATTAGCTTTTTTATAGGACTATTCAAATAGATCAATTATGCTAATTAAAACTTTTATTGTTACGAAATTAAGAGTAGAAGGGATTTGAAAACCGTAACATATTTTTTATTTAGCTCTTTTTGTTAATCCCATTTGAAGTTTAGTGAGGTTATATTTAAAAATTTCCTTAGCTTGTCTCGCTATTTTATTTAGAAGTAAAACGATATAAGGAATTAAGAGTACTTTTTACTTTACAAAAATTTTAAAGATGACAGACCCGTTTCTGACAGCTGTGCTAAATCTTTTTAATTGCTTTTACCTAATGATGATAATGTCCTTATTCATGTATGTATTACATATTTTATATACACCTAATAATAATAAATTTAAACATGTTATTCATATATTACATTCAAATGTCAGGTGTTGCTTCGTTATCTGAACGTGGATCAAAATTACGTGTTGTTATCCTCGTATCTTTCCCTTGTGGGATTGATCCCGGACCGTCGTCAATAGCCCATTCTGTTTCTCTAGTACGACGTTGATTGCAAATCCTACCTACCATAGATTGCATATCTTATTCACATGATTTAATAATAAAAATCTTATCATGTATTCATATATTACCAATCTTAAACACATCTTATTATATAAAATGCTAGATTTGGCTGTTTCTGTGGTTTTAAAGTTTTGATTGATTGTGTGACGTCACGAGAAGACGGAGTTTATAATTGTTTTGATTGGTTGTGTGGTGTCACGAGTGAATTGAGAGACGAAATATCAAAAACCAGAACATTCGAAATCGCCATGGAAGTAACATTGAGTATAAAACGATTGCAGTACGCAGCTCATTGATTTACCAGTGTTGATCAAAAATTAAATTTTCCAATTATATTGTTTTACCATTATTGCTCAAAAAACAACACCATACGAAAACAAGGCAAGTTCACAGATAGTGGTGGAAATAGGTTTAGAGACAGCCAGTCGTCACGCACCGTCAGATTAAAAAAATATATAAATGAAGTTGACCAAAATAAATAAATTTTGTTATGCATCCGTCGCGTATGAGAGAAATCGTGGAAAATGCTGTTTAATTTGTAAAAGTTTTGGTCATATTTCATCCCAATGCCTAAAAACCGCTACTCAGAAATCACCCGATGTTGTGAATTCCATTAAAGAAATTACGCCCCACACATGTAAAGTAATTACATTTTTAAATACCAAATACTCTGCGTTAATTGATACTGGAAATCCCGTAACTTTAATGCAGTATAGTATATGGAAATTCACCGGTTCTCCTGAATTGACGCACAATACTTCCATCCTTACTGGATTTGGTTCAGCAAAGACCCCAGTGACAGGTACATTTAATTCTTCCATCCAAATTGATGGAATTAACTTTGATACAACTTTTCGTGTTGTACCCGACTCCTCCTCTTCGCCTTCAAAACTGATGCTGTCACCATTATCCAGAACTCAAATGCACGAAAGATGTTCAGAATTTCCTCGGACTGACCGGTTATTTTCGTAAATTTATACCGTTCTACTCCATCGTCGCTAAACCTCTTAGTGATTTACTTCGTTAAGACTGTCAATTCCATTTTCACGCAAAAGAACGATTCTCATTTCTTCACCTTAAACGACTTTTAAGTGAAAATCCCGTTTAAGCCATTTACCGTCAAAATTCTGAAACTGAAGTGCACTGTAATGCTTCAATAGATGGTTTCGGTTGCATCCTATTTCAGGACACTGATAACATATTCCATCCCGTGTATTACCACAGTCGCAAAACAAACGACAGTCAGCGCAAATACTCCAGTTACGAACTCGAAGTCCTTGCAATCGTCGAGGCCTTACGTAAATTCCGTGTGTACATTTTAGGTCAACACTTCACAGTAGTGACCGACTGTGATGCATTTACTAAGACAATGACAGAAAAAGATGTCTGTATACGCATTGCTAGATGGATATTACTGCTTCAAGATTGATTATTCGATATTTCATCGTTCAGGAACAAAAATGGCTCATGTTGATGCTTTGAGTCGTGTGCAAATTGTTTCCGTATCTCGTGATCCACTTACTATTCGCATACACCATGCTCAACAACAAGATGCTTCTCTTCGCGTCATGTGTGAACTCGCATCAAAATCAAATCATAATGACTTTGCTACAAAGAATGGTGTTCTTTACAAATTCGTAAATGGTAATGACATTTATTTGAGGCCTTATTGACAGTAAGGCCTCGACGATTGCAAGGACTTCGAGTTCGTAACTGGAGTATTTGCGCTGACTGTCGTTTGTTTTGCGACTGTGGTAATACACGGGATGGAATATGTTATCAGTGTCCTGAATCAATCAGTCTGTGGTACCAGAATCAATGCACCTTGATATAATTCGTATTGCCCACGAACGAGGTCACTTTGCCGGTAAAAGAACAGAATAACTCATTAAGCAGCAGTACTATAATCCTCAATTACACCAAAAGATCAAACAGTATATATCAACTTGTATACCTTGCCTTCTCTCAAACAAAAAACCCCCGGCAAACAAGAGGGTCTGTTAAATCCTCTTCCCAAAGACGATTATCCTCTACATACATACCATCTCGATCATCTCGGACAATTAGCAACTTCAAGCAAAACTTATCATCATATCTTAGCTGTGATCGACTCATTCACCAAGTTCTGTTGGCTCTATCCGTTTAAATTGACCACGTACAAAGAAGTTATTGCTAAGATTGAAGTGCAAAAAACTATTTTAGGTAATCCCTCCCGGATTCTCACTGATCGTGGTTCCGCTTTCACATCTGATGAATCCACGCAATATTGTAACAGTGAAAAAATTCAACTGCACCACGTAACAACAGGTTTGCCCCGTTCAAATTGACAGGTCGAAAGACTCAACCGTATTTTCATCGCTGTGATTTCAAAGCTATCCCAACCTGATCCCACGACGTTGTACAAGCATGTCGCTGCAGGGCAACAGGCTATCCATTCTACATATCATCGAAGCATTGACACAACTCCGTTTGAACTGCTCATAGGTGCAAGAATGAAAACGAAACCATCAACTTCTCCAATTGTTACCTGACGAAATGCGTCGTGCCTTCGAAACAAATCGTGATGAACTGCAAAAGTGTGCTAAAGAACAAATTTTGAAAATCCAACGTGAAAACAAACATTCCTATAACTTACGTCGTACAAAACCTCAACAGTACGCCGTCAATGACCTTGTGCTCATTAAACGTATTCAGACAGCACCAGGACAGAAATTCCTACCAAACTTTATCGGACCATGCAAGATCACAAAAGTAAAACCTAATCATACTTATGCTATTACATGATTTAGGGGAAACGGTGGACCATAAACTACTACCGCCATCGCTGAATATATTAAATCATTCACTTCTTATTTTTGCTTAACACATTGCATTTTATTTTATTTCCATTATGTCTATTACATATTTTATGTTTTCTTAATTTTTTTTATTAAATGTGAGTGTATAAATACGAAATTTATTCTTTCTTCCATTTGTGTTTAAAATACTTTCGTTTGATTGAAATATCTAATTTTTTTTCCACTCATTGATTTTTTTCTCGGATTTGATTCTTTATTTCTAAGAGAAATAACCTTTTACATTTATATAAACCTTGAAATTTATAAGTGTACTTTCCCAGTTACTTTGAATACAAGGTAACGTATTGAAAATTTTTTTGATGATGCTTCGTTTTTAATTTTTATTTTATATATACTTAATTTAGAGTGTTTGATTACTACTTTTAATGTACTTAATTTAGAGTGTTTGATTACTACTTTTAATGTACTTTTTTTTGTGTGCATTATTATTTGACCGTCACAACTCTATGAATGTTCTGTTTTGAATTTATTGCTAATTATTCAAATAGGTTAGTGAGTCAAATGTGTCAAATATGTTTAATAGTGCCATACTCTATTTTTGTTATATTTTTCATTTGATGTTATATTTCCCCGATTGTGGGAAAATAGTCCCCTCGGTTCCCATCCCACGCGCGGATGTATACATTATAGGTGACGTTCCGCGTCACATTGTAACTAATTAGACGTTGAGTGTAAGCCGCGGAAGCAAGAGCTTCGCGCTACAACTAATTGAGCTATGACGAGCTCTATTGAATGTTATGTGACGATGTTAATTGCCGATGTTTCTTCCTCATTATTTTACCTGTTATTGTTTTGTCCAATGTCCCTTTTAAATAATAACGTGTCTGTCTTAACTTGCAGTTCTATATTTGATCCCATAGTATATTTTACAAAAGCATCGCACTGAATTACTGGACAACTAAATCAATTCGCAGTCATCATCCCATAATACTAAAAGGCAAAAATACAGAAAAATGTCGTAGGTCTGGTAAGAGAACAATCATAAATGTCGGCTTTCATAAGTCACAATGAGAAAATACCTATGAAAAAAGTCCATCACACTAGTAATACTAGTCAGATTAAGCACTATTCGATACTCAGACTACATACAAACTTTATCCTTTAAATACTACAAAATGAAAACACACTAAAATGTCGAATGTTAGAAAAGGGAACGTACAATTATGTCGGATTTACGTCACATAAATGTCGGCTTTCATAAGTCACGATGAGAAAACACCTTTGCAAAAAGTCCATCACACGAGTAATACTAGTCATATTAAGCACTATTTGATACTCAGACTATGTACAAACTTTATTCTTTAATAACTACAAAATGAAAATACACTAAAATGTCGAATGTTAGAAAAGCGAACATACATTAATGTCGGACCACATAAATGTCGGCTTTCATAAGACACGATGAGAAAATACCTTTGCAAAAAGTCCATCACACTAGTAATACTAGTCAGATTAAGCACTGCTCGATACTCAGACTATATACAAACTTCATCCTTTAATAACTACAAAATGAAAATACACTAAGATGTCAAATGTTAGAAAAGCGAACGTACATTAAAGTCAGACCTATGTCACATAACGCTAATTTATTTACAAAACGCATCCCACTGCATAACGGGACAACTAAATTAAACAAACATTATCCCATTACTACTACAAAAAATATACAAATATATGCCGCGAATGCGTTGGAAAGCGAACGCAGTTTAATGTTGGTCTTGATAAGTTGCGCAGCAATAATACATCTACAAAGCACTCACACTGTATTATTAGACAACTGAATCTACTCAGCCCCCATGCCATAGCACAACTGCTACATAGCAAAAGCACACAAGCAAAAATGTCAGAGGTTTGGAATTTCCATTACACAACACAAAAGCAACAAGAGGATCGCATTCATATTCACCTCTTAATTTGATTTTTCTGGTGTTTGGATTCTTCTTTTGAATCCATTCCAGGACAACCCTCCCCCTCATTCGAGTGAAAGGATCCCATTGTCTTCTAAACGCGCCAACCTTTATTATTATGCAAAACGCTACCTTTTGACGCAGTCTTTTCAGAAGGCCTGGCTGTATATACTCCTCTCTTATCGCTTAATAGGTCGGAGGCTATAACTTTCGTTTTGCGCGTATTTTTTGTTATCTCCCTTTGTTAGTCATCTAAGTATTCTCACCTAATTAGCCACATTTATCATGCCAAGTAATTATGCATGGAAGAATACGTTTTTCGGGCATTTCCGACCGGGCATTTTAATTAATGGGGGAGTAAAAAGATTAAGGCCTGGCTTTTGCCGAAGTGTTTTAATTTTTAGAAATGCACGCCACCCCCCAAGTTGCGTTTGAACGTGCGCGTTGTGATTAGAAACCTGCCGGCTCAGGAGCGTGGGAAATGGGAAGTACATTTCGCGTGGTGTTTATGGGGTGTTTTTTAAAATATTGTTATTTGCGAAGGAGTTTGGTGATCTGAAAAACGAGTGGTTGAAAAAAAGGCACGTACGTTTAGGGATGTTTGGGAATTAAACTGATTTGTTTTTTTTCCTTGAAATGGGTTTGGAGAATGCATCGTAAACATCTCCGGAAATTGTTTTACACGCGAAATTAAACTTTAGTAGGATTAATGATTTTGGCGTGGGGAGATTTTATCTGAGAAGAGTGAAATACATTGTTTTCTAAGCTCGTCTACTATCAGTTTCGGTTTGCGTGATAAATTGTTTTCTTATCCTTGACCCTCTCGATGGAAGTATCTGGTAATTAACAAAACTGACCAGATCTTGATGGACGAGTTGTCTAGTCATTGGAGGAATGCCGAGTCTAAATAGCTTCCGTTAGACAAATAGTGACAATAGAAGCAACAAAACATCGTATACGTTTTCTGAATATGAAACTGTGTTTTAGAATATAAGATCTGTTCTGATTGAAGGTTCTAATTTCTTGATGTGACTTGTTCTGAATAAAGATACTTTTTCTGGATATATGAACTGATTGGAGTGAAGGTTTTATTTTATGAATACATGTTTGGATCTGAATAAAGATTCTCTTTTAATAATGCATGTCCTGCTCTGAATTAAAGTTATCTTTTCTGGCATATATCTTTGTTCTGAATAAAGGTTCTCTTTTTAGAATGTACGGTCGATATGAATGAAGGTTCTCGTTTCTCAATACATGGTTTCTTCTGAAAGAAGGTTCTCGTTTCTCAATACACGGTTTCTTCTAAAAGAAGGTTCTCGTTTCTCAATACACGGTTTCTTCTGAAAGAAGGTTCTCGTTTCTCAATACACGGTATCTTTTGAAAGAAGGTTCTCGTTTCTCAATATATGGTTTTTCTGAAAGAAGGTTCTCGTTTCTCAATACACTGTTTCTTTTGAAAGAAGGGTCTCGTTTCTCAATATATTGTTTCTTCTGAAAGAAGGTTCTCGTTTCTCAATACACGGTATCTTTTGAAAGAAGGTTCTCGTTTCTCAATATATGGTTTCTTCTGAAAGAAGGTTCTCTTTTCTAAGTATGTTACCAATTCTGAATTAAAGTTACTTGTTCTAGAATCTAGATAAATGTCCTTTTATGATCAAAGGTTATCTTTTTTGAATATATGGTCCTCGTTTCTTAATACAGGGTCTGTTCTGAAAGAAGGTTCTCTTTTCTTAACACAAGACCAGTTCTGAATTAAGGTTAAATATTCGGGATATGCCCTGTTCTGGACAAGGGTTATCTCTTCAGAACATATGACTTGTTCATAACAAAGGTTTTTTTTTTTATATATGATCGATATGAATGAATATTCTCGTTTTTGAATACACGGTTTGTGCTAAAAGAAGATTTTTTTTTTCTGAATATACGACCGGTTCTGAGTTAAAGTTACCTTTTTTGGGTGTATGTCTTATTTTGAACAAAGGTTCTATTTTTTGAATACATGACCTGTTCGGAACAAAGCTTATATTTACTAATTATATATGGCCTGTTCTGAATGAAGTTTCTTTCTGAATATATAGTTGTTCGGATTGTGTGAAGGTTCTCGTTTCTGAATATAGTCTGTTCTGAATTGCGATTATCTCTACTGAAAATATTGTTATGAAATCCCCAAAAGATCGTATTCTGAGAGTAAAACAGTGAAAAGTAGATGTAGAAAATTGAATATTTCAGTTTAGTAAATGCTTGCAAAGTGGATTGTCCTGATATTTTAATACATCTGACTTCACTCATGAAAAAATTTGTAAAAATTATTAGCAATATATCAAGGAATTAATATTGTAATGACTTCTACCTCCTCTAAGTATCTCTCGGGAACAGTTCATATTGTTTTCTGGGTACATCATTTGTACCATGTTAAGTCCTAAATCTATAATTAGAAAGTTCCTTTCCATACTTGCTAAATTAAATTTCTTACATTTAGAAACTTAAAGTTTTTGTTTAAAATTTATAACGTTCTTTTATATAAGGAAATATTTGTTAAATACTTTCATGGTAGGAAGCGTTGCGAGTGAAAAAAGCGAGCATGGCTCGCTGAGTTAACCAACGAAAGTTGCTTAACAATCTTTGGTAAAATAACGAATTATGTGTTAAAATATGTTGATGGTATAGAGCAGTGGTCCCCAACCCCCGGTCCGCGGACCGGTACCGGTCCGTGGATCAAATGGTACCGGGCCGCCGAAGGAACATTAAATTATTTCCATTTTATTTACTATGGTGTATTTCTCTCGGGTTTGTGCGGTTCTTATCTATGAAATGACCACTCAAATTAGGAGACGGTAAATCAGAACTTGAAATTAATTCTGTTACTAGAGCTTCAATTATGATTTCTGAATTCTGTATGTCTCTATTTTCCAATTTTGACAAATGTGATAACTGTTTTCAAGTTGGCAGACAAAGTAGATGCATTTAAAGCCAAACCTAAGTTGTGGGGACGGCGCGTGAACAGAGGCATTTTGGACATGTTTCAGACATTAGTGGGTATTTTATTCGAGACTGAGCCTAAACATTCACTCTCCCAGTTGGTGCACGATCACCTGTCTTTGCTTTTAGAAGAGTTCGAGCGCTACTTCCCAACCACAAAAGACCCACGAACTAGTAAGGAATGGATCCGCGACTCATTTATCAACAAATCAGGCGAATCTAGCATGTCTGTGCAAGAAGAAGATCAACTGCTGGTGATTGCAAATGAATTAAAACTACGTTCGAGACAATAACTTTGCCGGTATTCTGGATTAAAGTCATGGCGGAATACTCTGAGATTGCCACCACATCACTTAAATTTCTATTGCCATTTCCGACAACCTATCTGTGTGAAGCGGGGTTTCTCTAGTGATAGCAACCAAAATAAAACAACGGAATAAACTGGACTTAAGCAACACACTTCGGGTGTCATTGTCTCCTATTACCCCAGATGAAACCATTTCGTAGCAAAGATACAAACTCAGGGTTCTCATTGATTTAGCGTTCTAGTGAATTAAAATGTTAAATCACTTTATATTCATTTTTTGGTGTAACTGTATTTTATTTTGAAGGCATGTTTAAATACAATTAAATTAAAATTATTAAATCAAAACAATCTAAAATATAAACAATCAACGTCCCGCCCCCCTCAGCGGGCCGTGTTAAAATTATCAAACGTTGATCCGGTCCGCGGCGATAAAAAGGTTGGAGAGCACTGGTATAGAGCATTGAGAAAGAAAGAAGCAAGCATGGTTTGCTGAGGACACAAACGAATATTGCTTAGCAATCTTGGGATATGTAAAGAATTAAATGCTCAAGTATTCTGATTATACTCAATATTGTGAGTGAAAGAAGGGAACATGGCTTGCTGAGTGAACAAACGAACATTGCTTAACAGTCTTAACGAAATATACGTTAAATAATTTGATGGTAGAGAGCATTCAGAGGGAAAGAAGCGAGCATGGTTTGCTGAGCGAACAAACGAAAATTGCTTAGCGATTTTATAAGCTTTGAAACCAGGGAAATTATAATGATGATAAACAGATCTTCTGTTATAATATTGTTATGACTGTGTCCAAACTGATTTCTAATAAAAGACGATGTATAAAGTTAGGTCCAAAAATACAAAGTAATTCGGAAGTTATTACACAGTAGGTGATAAAACCTTTTGATGGATAAGAAACATAGATAAGTCCCAGGGGCATTAATTTTCATGTACTGTCAAAATATTAATTCCTATAGTAGTTTGTATACATATTAATAAAATTAATCCCATTTGGTGTGTGTATCACTCAAATGTAAAACTAAAAATATGTGTGCTAAAACACCAAAGAGAAAAAGCAAAAGTTAAGCAACATATTGAACTAAAATTTCAAAATTTCGAAGCATGTTGAATTTTTTATATTCTGATTTCATGGATTACCCCAAAATTTTCAAAATAGTCAATTAAAACCAGATTGAAAGAAGAATGTCAAAAATGATCCAAATTTGAGAACCACGAGTTTGTGGAGACTAACTGTACTTATCTACAATATCCTTTATGCTGTATTTTTGTGATTTTACTTATTTGATTTCACTACAATTTATTTTCCGCCATCTAAATATTGAGTTTCAGGAATAGCATTTAAATTAGCAAATAAGAAAGTCGACTTCAAGTAAACAGTATATGAATATTATTTTCATTTCATGGTAAGGATCTCAAATTGTCTATCCAATGAATTTGAATTCTAACTTAAGAATTCTTCATGCATTAAGTGTTAATGTTGTCAACAATCCGTCTGCAGTTAAGCTTAACCAATTTTATCCTGGTCTCCCATAAACTACTAATGTTTGGAAACTTCAGGGGGATAGATTTCCAAGAAATTAGGTCTCCTAACGAATTCAAATTGATCGCATTATCGGCTCAGATACCAACAATTTTCTGTCTCCAGACGAGAAACCTATTAACACAAGTGATGAAGGCTGCGATAATATAAAATGTATGCTTAATATTACATATATTTACATTTATAAAGTGTATTTACATAAGTAAAGTATATATCTACATAAGTAAAGTATATATTTACATAAGTAAAGTATATATTTACATAAGTAAAGTATATATTTACATAAGTAAAGTAGTTTACATTACATTTATAAAGTGCAGTGGTAATGAAAGCGTCATTTTTGATCATTTCATGCAGTCGAAGATACTATACGGTGGAGGGTGGATGGTTTTTTTGAAACTCAAATTGAAACATTTGACCAAGTTGTGGCAAGTACAAGATAAAGTAAAGGAATGCACTATACAAATGAAAGTTTTACTGATATAGAAGAGAGAAATACACAAAGCGAAAGGTACAGGAACAGAATCCTACTTGTACCGCTCATCCTCTCAGGTTTCTAGCATAGTCGTGAAATATAGGTGAACCGAGCGTTATTATCGAGGAATTTCAAAAAGTGTGACCGACATGTTGACTAGTAGTCATGTGACTGCTCAGCAAAGGTTATTCAAATTGGCGCTTCATCACGTAGTTTGGCGACATCTTACAATAGGGTTAATGTGCGAACGCGTCTACTACTACTACGTAGCGTGGACCAATGAGATGATGAATCAATGAATGGGCATCTTCTTCAGTCCCGAAGACCAATGAAATGATGAATATTCGGCAAACGAAAGTAGGCTAAGGCTCATGGAACAACAAGTTTTGTTCACATGATCCCGGGACACATAAAGTAGGTTTTCATGGCTAACTGCACTGTTATATGTCGTCTAGTTTTCAAAAGCTAAGCCTACATTATGACACACACGCCCACATGTAATGATAAACATTACACGTCATAGCATACATTATTATATGTCATAGCATACATTATTATATGCCATAGCAAACATTATAATGTCATAGCATACATTACACGAATGCTATGACATATGTTAAAATTATACTTATATTCTCATTACTAATAAATTTGTGAAACGTCATCTAATTCTTTACCTTCATATATTAAGTTTTAGGCAGCCAAACATGCTATACAGTGAATAATAAAGAGAGTTGTTTATGTGACTTCAGTGATCAAAATGTAAAGCCCATAGTAGTTTAATAGAAATTTTTATATTGGCGATACACTAGTGATCTTTAAATAGGAATCCTGAAAGTAAAAATTATTTGTTTGAGATTTATATTAAAACTGTTACGTAGTACTTGAGGTTTAAATATACATTCTAAAATAATCAAGTGCATGGTTGTTATTAATGATCTCAACTAATTACATTGAGTTTAAAGAGGTGTTGGTTTGAACCATTCAACCCAATTAGTTGAGTTTGATAAGATAAAAAGAATATTGATATAAATTTGAGTTTGTTACATCTTGACTCAAAAAAATTTACAAAATATTCTTCTATACCTTTACAGCTATTAAACATGGTTATCAATAGATGATATTTAACTGAAAAGTATTTTAAGTGTTTTAACACATCCTCACAAAGTCATCCGACGCATGAATGTTATTAACGATCGTAACTAATTACACTGCATTCAAACCACAGTTTTTATTATCTCTGCACCGCAACAAAAATATAAAATAAAAATTCCTAACACATATATCGCTTATTTAGAGCATTTCTCTTCATCGTTTCTGTTACTAATTACATTTTAACATTATCAAATACCAAGGACGATTTTTCACAAAACTTGAGCGAAAATTTTTCGGTTCCTAACCTAGAGGTACTATTTATAAAAATGACGCGACACTGGAACAGAAAACTTTCAAACGTATTCCAAGAGAACGCTCCAGAAAGCCTAAACGTTCCACACTTCATAGAACCGTCTCATATCGCTCGATTTCTTTGTTTGAAATTTTGTCCCGAGCTCTGTCTGAAATATTTTCGACTAATTAGGCCCATTCATCATCGGTTGAGTAATTAGCCGCCTAGGACCTCTGGACTAACCTCCAAGGGGGAGGGGTTACCCTCCACCCCCACCTCTCGGCTCTGAAGGGGCGGGTTTTGGAATGCAAATGGTGAGATATTCTTCCGATTGCAGACGATCCCGATGACAGTTACCGAGAGCAAAGAAAGAAACTCGTCGCGGGGTGCTGCGTCGTGTGATTATGATCACGTGATTTGCGGGCGTGTTGTGGGGGTGTAATGATATGGAGAAGGTGGTGGTGGGAAGCTTTGAAATCGAACCTGTGGTGCGGTTGGCTTAGATTTTGAGGTTAATGTCGTGGAACGAGTTTGAAATGACACTAAGTGGGATATGGGTTCATTTTTAAATTGAAACACGACATCAAAAGTGTGTACAGTAGAACTTCGTTCCCTTGAGGGTTTAACTCTTCACGGGGTTTCTACAAGATATCTCGTCCATCGAGTTTCGACCAAATTTTGCTGACGCCATGATACCTTGTCATCAAAGTATAGCTAACTTTCCGATGATGGCTAGTCAAGATCATGTTACTTTTTCTATTGACTGTTATAGTTTTTTTTTTGCGTGTGCACAGGGTGGGGGCTGGTGCATGTTAAATTTTTTGTGGCATCAAAGGTCTTCATGTTGGTGTTGATTGTCAACTCAGGTGCTGATCTCATGATCTCACCATGGCTCAAAATCACCAGGAGTTTTCCTCGGATCTTTCCTCACAGGATTGATCCCAGAGAGCCCGTTGTATTGCTCCAGTGTGACGTAAACCTTTCACGTGGTCTTGAAGTGTTATCTTGTTCTTCAAGATGTAAAAAATGTTGCTTGATAAATAGCCATCAAATTATTGCCGATATTCGTAATGATCCCAAGAGTCTAGTATATTTGGTAGTATTTCAAGTATTTTGGTCAGAATTTTTGTAATGACGAGATATCTGGTTCATCAAGACCCGGCCAGTATTTTGAAAATGACGATATATATGACTCATTAAGATCTGGTCAGTATTTGTGAAATGACGAGATATCTGGTTCATCAAGATGTGGTCAGTATTTTTGCAATGACGAGATATCTGGTTGATCCAGATCTGGTCAGTATATTTGAAACGACGACATATTACCAGGTTCATCCAGATCTGGTCAGTATTTCTGAAATGACGATATATCTGTTCAGTATTTTTGAAATGACGAGATATTTGGTTTATCAAGATCAGGCTAGTTTTCTCCTAATGACGAGATGCATCTCGATCCGAGGACAACACCTCGTGACTTCTAGCCACGGTCATATGACAAGCCCAACACCTGATATGAGGACAACACCTCTTGACTTCTAGCCACGGTCATATGGCAAGCCCAACACCTGATCCGAGGACAAAACCTTGTGACTACTAGCCACGGCCATAGGACAAGGACAACACCTGAGCTGACACAAAATTCCCACGAGGGATATCTCGTTGAGACAATCACGAGGAGGGTTAATTCAACCACCTACCTGCGCATTTAACGTTAAAATAACCTTTTCCCCCCATCAAATGTAATCGATTTTGTTATTTTGGACACGGAATTAGAATTTGTATTACATAATGCCGGATTCATGGAAGACACACCACTGATTCTCACACCAATGATTCCATACATCCCAACCATAGTCAGCCGAGTGATTCTCTCTCTCTCTCTCTCTCTCTCTCTCTCTCTTTCTTTTAATACATCTTTTATTTCTAAACACTACCATCAAATCCCATCAAAAGAAATTTTAGAATTTTTTCCTCCTGTTGATTTACTGCGTTACCTCTCAAAAAAGGCTTAATAGCATCTCTCGACGTTTCCATTTAATACCACGCTTAAAGACATCAAATATTCACAGAATCCCCCCATTCCAGTCCATCAACTGAAGACGAAAGAAGCTGCGATCAGCGCTCCCTGGTGGTTAATATTTGATTTAACGACACACAGAGGGAGGGGGGTATAAGCCTCTTTATTGTCTTTCAGCACACGCTCTGCAAATACCTCTTAATATCTACACGTATTTAATTAAATAGGCGAGGCTTCACAGTAAACGTCTTAATATTCTAAATCATGTTCCAGATCCCCACATGAAGGGGGGGGGGGACAACGCAGCGCAGTAAGTTAACGCTTTGTTTATAGTGTTGCTCCCCCAGTTTACCGAAAATTAATTTTCGAGTTTTTGAGGAGGTATTTCCTGTAAGAAAGATTGTCGAGGGGGTGTAAAAAAAGGTTCGTTTCTTATTACTTAATTGGATTCCGTGTTTATTATCACGTTGTAGCCTGAGAGGAAAATTTGAGAAAGTAATGTGTTAAAATATATGGCCATCGCAGCAGAGTCTACGGGAGAAAACTAATTACTCCGCGTAAGACGATGTTAATAAAAGTTCTATAGTGTCTGGGAAATCTAATTTGGGAGAACATTTTGGGGCTGGGGATTTTATATCAGTCATTTTTCAAATTTCTTGCGAGGCATCAATTCGGGTTTGAGAGCTTGATTATATTCAGGGTGTTTGTTGCGTGTAGATTGAAAGCTTATTAGATAAGGCTGCGTGTTTGTTGCCGTGTTTGTTGAGATTTATATTTCTTAAAGAATCCTGCGGAAGTGTAGTAAGAGGAGCGGAATTTGTTAAGTTGCTTGAAGCGTTTAAGATAGTTTGAAGGGGAACTTAATTTACTGTACTTGTTTTCCGACGCTTTTGGAATCTAAGATTTTCATGTTATTGATGTATTAATGCCAGTTTCCTTTCTTAGAGAGAAGGTAATTTGCAAGTGTTGTGTATTCTACAGTTCCCTTTCTTGTGGTATTCCGCCATTTTTAGATGTTATTCATTCATATGTGTTTGTTGCATTCCTATCACACAAGACCTTGAGTTTGTTGCATTATTTGGTGAGATTTATATTTTTTAAGTAATACCGTTGAAGTATGCGTGGAATTTGTTAAGTTTCTTAAGAGGTTTAACCTTTAGACTACGGCCCAAAACAGCAGTTATAGCATGATCGCTCCAAGAAAGGATTTAGACTATGGTATATTTAATTCCACTCTTATTAATACAACGACTAAAACATTCAAATTATTTATTGGTAATTGGTTCTGACACTTTACATTCCTTATTGCCTGGTATTGAAGTTCTGTTCTTGTCACCGTTGGTTTTATATTCATTTCGGTGAACCACTACTTCAGTTCAGTTCACAGTTGCGTTTTTACATATTAAGTATAACTTCACAGCAGATATTTCACCACAGAAACTTCACAGCAGATATTTCACCACAGAAACTTCACAGCAGATATTTCACAACAGAAACTTCACACAGAGACTTCACTACAAGACTACGGCCTTTACAATCGCCCACATGCAAATATGTCAAAGCACAACTGCTACATAGAAAAAGCACACTAGCAAAATTTTCAATTGTTTGGAATTTCCATTACACAACACAAAAACAACAAGAGGATCGCATTCATATTCACTTCCTAATTTGATTTTTCGGGTGTTTGGATTCTTCTTTGAATCCATTCCAGGACAACCCTTCCTACTCATTCGAGTGAAAGGATCTCATTGTCCTCCCAAAGCGCCAACCTTTATTTTACCTTTAAACTACGGCCGGTACAGCAGTTGTTCCATGATCTCTCCAAGAAAGAATTTAGGCAATGACCAGTATATCAGTTGTACCTTAAAAGTAATAAGAATCGCGCCAAGAAAGAATTTAGACAACGACCATTACAGCAGCTGTACCTTGAAAGTAATAATAATCGAGCCAAGAAAGAATTTAGACTACGACCATTACAGCAGTTGTACCTAGAAAGTAATAAGAATCGCGGCAAGATAGAATTTAGATTACGACCATTACAGCAGTTGTACCTAGAAAGTAATAAGAATCGCGCCAAGAAAGAATTTAGACTACGACCATTACAGCAATTGTACCTTGAAAGTAATAAAAATCATGCCAAGAGAAAGAATCGCGCTTGTTTATCTATAGCCGTAGTCAAAAGGTTAATCTAGTTTGAAGGGAACCAAATTGATTGCAATTCTTATTCAACGGTTTTGCAATCTAAGATTTTCATTTTGCACAGTTGTATGTTTGTCAGTTTCTTTCTTAGATAAAGTAAGTTTTATATATAAGCGTTGTTTATATTTCTTAGAGAATTTCTTAAATAAGTTTTGTTTAAGATATTTTTATTTCTTAAATAATCCCATGGAAGTGTAATAAGATGAATGGAATTTTTTTAAATCGCTGGATATATTTAAAATATGAAGGTAACTAAATTTATTGTGCTTGTTATCCGACGGTTTTGGAATCTATTTCCAAGTTCCATAGTTCTATCAATTTCAGTTCTCTTTTCTACAGTTCTCTTTCCTATATTATTTCACCCATCTAAGATATATTTCATTCATATGTGTTTGTTGCAAGTAGATTGAAAGATTGTACGATACAGCTGTGCGTTTGTTGCCATGGTTTTCGAGATTTATACTACTGCGAACAAAAGTATCCGAAATGATTCCTTTAAAATACATATACAGGGTGGTCCCGAATTCATGGTACAAACTTTAATGGTAGGTACAGGACATTGTAACAATGATTTATTGTATAGGAATGTATAGTCGCAAGTGACGCGGTGAGGCGAAAACAGGGGAAATAACGGTCGAAAGGAAAAACAAAGATTTTATTGAAAGCGTTGTTGACAAGTGTCATGTTTACAGTAATTGTTCAAAATTGCGTCCACCAGTATCGATACATGCTTGACAGCGTCGGTGGAGCGATTGGCGTACACGTTCAAAGATGCCTGGTATTTCACGCACACCTGCAGCAGCTACAGATAAGCGAGCGACGAGATCCTCTTCTGAGTCAACTGGAGTCTCATAAACAAGATGCTTTAGATGTCCCCATAAAAAGTAATCGAGGCTCGATAAATCGGGAGATCGGGGTGGCCAAGGGACTGGTCCACCACGCCCAATGACGATGTAACCGTTGAAAAATTCTATGATCCGGCATTCGTCGATCAGGATACTCCGCGCGATACATTCGTAACGCAGCTCTGCCGTTACCATTTGCACGGCCGTACATGTAATGCATGTCTGCTTTTTCTGCATACGTAAAGTCACCCATCGTCTACGGCAGCACAATTGTGAATGGCGCTTTTCCCTACTGCGATGCATCATGTTCAACAGCGGCTAGACATCTACTGCCCTCTACCGGCAATGATACCAACCGATCACTCCATTTCTCTTTCCTTTTATTTCCCCTGTTTACGCCTCACCGCGTCACTTGCGACTATACATTCCTATACAATAAATCATTGTTACAATGTCCTGTACCTACCATTAAAGTTTGTACCATGAATTCGGGACCACCCTGTATAGTAGATATCGTCTGCAAACTTTTATCAAATATTTTTATGACTTATATAAACATGTGGCAACATCAGGAATTTATTTAATTTTATCGTCTGAAAACTTTATTTTTAATTGTTGAAAAAATTTATTTTTAGTAAGAGAAGAATTTTTACTTTGTCGATTTTCCAAAATCTTGAATGTAACTGAGCAAAGAATATGCATTAAATTTTGTTTTCGCAATGAAATTTCTTATACAAACCCATTTGAAATGTTATAAAAAGCTTTTACTGACGACTGTTTATTAAAGACAACAGTATTTGGTTGGTATAAAAAACTTAAAGAAGGTAGAGAATCCGTCGTAGATAATATGAGATCTGGTACATGTACTGGTGAATTTTAAAAACATAAAGATGGAATGGATATAGTTACCCATTAAAACACCTTGTAAGATGCACTTCTTAATGTTTTAGTCAATAAATGAAGTTTAAAAAATAATATAAATTAAAGGCATACTATAGTAAAAATGTAACAAATAAAACTGATGGGTTTCAGATGTTAATAATATATGAACTAATAAATATTTTGATCTATATTTCTGAAAACTCACAGCCGCATCAGAGTTTTTTTTAATTATATTAAAAAAATAAACTATATGAGTGAAAACCGTTTGGTTATAATACTTAAGTTGTAATGAATAATACTTAGCAAATTAAAAATAGAAATTGAGATTAATACAAAATTACTTCTCTTTTAGCGTTTATTTTCATTACTATCATGAAAGAAGCTACTGTTTCTCCCTATTTTGAGGATTTACTTATCTTTATTTGAGGTCCAGTCTGATTTCTGTCAATTAATTAGACATACCTCTTTGTAAAAGTTTCGCGGTATCCTGGGTGAAAAAGGAGCTGATTAACAACCAAAGTGTTGCGAGTTCGAAACCTGATCCAGACAACGAGCATGGAATACATGGGGATAGTAAGGAAGAGACGCTTATTAGAACGAAAGTGTTGCAAGTTCGAAACGCGATCCAGCCAGTGAGCATCAAATTCATGGGCATAGTAAGGAAGAGAATTTGATTAGCAACAGATCGTTGCAAGTTCGAAACTAGATCCAGCCAACGACCATGCAGCACATGGGGGTAGTAAAAAAGATAAATTTATTAATGCCAACGTATTGCAACTTCGAAATTCGATCCAGACAACGAGCATGGAATACATGGGGATAGTAAGGAAGAGACGCTTATTAGAACGAAAGTGTTGCAAGTTCGAAACGCGATCCAGCCAGTGAGCATGGAATTCATGGGCATAGTAAGGAAGAGAAGCTGATTAGCAACGAAATTCATGCAAGTTGGAAACTCGTTTAGGTCAACGAGCATGTAATACATAGGGATATTAAGGAAGAGAAGCTGATTAGCAACGAAAGTATTGCAAGTTCGAAACTCCAGCCAGCCAGCGAGCATGAAATTCATGGGCATAGTAAGGAAGAGAAGCTGATTAGCAACGAAGTTCATGCTAGTTGGAAACCCGTTTCAGTCAACGAGCATGGAATTTATAGGGATAGTAAGGAAGAGAAGCTGATTAGAACGAAAGTGTTGCAAGTTCGAAACTCGATCCAGCCAGTGAGCATGAAATTCATGGGCATAGTAAGGAAGAGAAGCTGATTAGCAACGAAATTCATGCAAGTTGGAAACTCGTTTAGGTCAACGAGCATGTAATACATAGGGATATTAAGGAAGAGAAGCTGATTAGCAACGAAAGTATTGCAAGTTCGAAACTCGATCCAGCCAGCGAGCATGAAATTCATGGGCATAGTAAGGAAGAGAAGCTGATTAGCAACGAAGTTCATGCTAGTTGGAAACTCGTTTAGGTCAACGAGCATGTAATACATAGGGATATTAAGGAAGAGAAGCTGATTAGCAACGAAAGTATTGCAAGTTCGAAACTCGATCCAGCCAGCGAGCATGAAATTCATGGGCATAGTAAGGAAGAGAAGCTGATTAGCAACGAAGTTCATGCTAGTTGGAAACCCGTTTCAGTCAACGAGCATGGAATACATAGGGATAGTAAGGAAGAGAAGCTGATTAGAACGAAAGTGTTGCAAGTTCGAAACTCGATCCAGCCAGTGAGCATGAAATTCATGGGCATAGTAAAGAAGATAAGCTGATTAGCAACGAAATTCAAGCAAGTTGGAAACCCGTTTCAGTCAACGAGCATGGAATACATAGGGATAGTAAGGAAGAGAAGCTGATTAGCAACGAAAGTGTTGCAAGTTCGAAACTCGATCCAGCCAGTGAGCATGAAATTCACGGGCATAGTAAGGACGAGAAGCTGTTTAGCAACGACATTGTTGCAAGTTCGAAACTAGATCCAGCCAACGAGTATGGATTACATGGGGATAGTAAGGAAGAAAAGCTGATTAGAGCAACGACATTCATGCAAGTTGGAAACTCGATATAGCCAACGAGCATAGAATACAAGGGGATAGTGTACGTTAAATCTGTAGTGGCCGCAAATGTTCTCACGTTTGCATGGTTTGAATGTTTGGAGAGTGGGGTTCTAGGTCGAGTATATATTTCTTCATCTGAACGTGTTTAAAATTATCCTCGGCAATCCTCAGAACTTTCCTTTCTGGATCGATTATTGACCGTGGACAATAGCACGTTGTGTGCCTCCAGTGTGAAGTTAATTCAAAAACCTGCCTACCAAATTTCTTAAATTGTAGATACATATAAAGGATACTTGCAACTCTTCAGATGTTAAAAAAATTACCTACCTTTATTTGAGACCCAGTCGTATATCTATTTATTGACTCAGAAAAAAAATGTTACTTTCGAAAACCGTTGAGTGTAACAGCATGAAAGAATTTCTAAAACTTTTCAAGAGGAAGGTAGTTAAATCACTGGAACAACGCAACTGGCTATTGATGATAGACCGAGATTAATCCCGAAGGGGAAGTTACTGGAAGAAATTCTCGCAATTTTGAACCACGTTCAGATGACATTGCAATATTAAACTTACTGTGGAAATTTTAAAGACTTTTAAAATTTACACACCATGCCATCATGAGGACATTTGAGACTACAACAGATTTTCCACACCATGCCAACATGAGGACATTTGAGGCTACAACAGATTTAACATTCACCAGTCCTCACGTGCACGACAGACTTGTGTTGGATCAAGCTTTGAACTCGCAACCATCCAGTTGCTAATGCAATAATCTTCCAACAGGGCTACCACGCCCCTCGGAATATTCTCGAAATATCGAGAATATTCTAATATTTATTTGACGCCAAAATATAATATTTTTTAGTGACACAGAATGGCACTTTCTAAAATTGTGGAGTAACTGTAAAGCTGTTTATCCAAATTTTGCAGAATTTACTTATTTTTATTTGAGCCAATAAGATATCTCGTCATTAACTGAACCTCCGAAAACAAAGCTATTCGGCGCTTAAATTAAAACTAACTTAGGAGATTATTCTCTCCTGTTCTGCATAGAATGCCACTTTCTAAAATCTAAGCTCAAGTAAAAGAACAAACATTTCTCTAGATTTTCACAAAATTACTTTCCGCCTCTCCCAGCGAAATAAGAAAGCAAAGTTGTGATTATAAATAAATGAAGAATTGCAAGACTGAATCCGGTTGGCTTTTAAGTTAATAGCATTGGAATGAGTTATTAAGCATTCATTACCATTTTGCTGAATAATTAATTTTCTTTCAATCATGGAATTATTGATTTGAATTAGTTTATGTGAAACAGATTAAGAGGAGAATTGTGTTTTGGGTAAACTCAAAATATACTCAAGAAAAATTGCAACGAGATAACTTGTCGATGAAGAACCGACCAACTTTTCTAACAACGAGATATCGACATTGAGATATTGCCGATATTTTATTAAGTAATTTACGTGAACCAGATGAAGGAGATTTGTGTATGGATTGATCTAAAAAAAGTAAGACTCAAGAAAAATTGCTTTAAACCTTCAAGCGCTTTCAAAGATTTATTTCGCATTTCAAGATATGACCAATTTTCTTAATAACGAGATATCTCGTCCAACAAAATGTGTGTGACAAAATTTTCCACTGACGAAATATCTTGTCCTTCATGATCTGACCAATTTCCTAACAACGAGATATCTTATCGCTGAAGACCCAACCAACTTTTCAATGACGATATATCGCGACATAAAGACATTGCCGATATTTTATTGAGGAAGTTTGGATTGATCTAAGAAAGTAAGACTCAAGAAAAAATTTCTTTAAACCTTCAAGTGCTTTCAAAGATTTGTTTCGCATATCCAGATATGACCAATTTTCTTAATAACGAGATATCTCGTCCAACAAGATGTGTGTGACAAAATCTTCTATTGACGAAATATCTTATCCTTCATGATCTGATTAATTTCCTAACAACGAGATATCTTGTCGATGAAGACCCGACCAACTTTTCCAATGGCGATATATCGCGACATTAAAATCTTGCCGATATTTTATTGAGGAAGTAATTCATGTGGACCAGATGAAGGAGATTTGTGTTTAGATTGATCTAAAAAAGTAAGACTCAAGAAAAAAGAAATATTTAAACCTTCAAGCGCTTTCAAAGATTTATTTCGCAAATCAAGATATGACCAATTTTCTTAATAACGAGATATCTCGTCCAACAAGATGGGACAAAATCTTCTACTGACGAAATATCTTATCCTTCATGATCTGACCAATTTCCTAACAACGAAATATCTTGTCGATGAAGACCCGACCAACTTTTCCAATGACGATATATCGCAACATTAAGATATTGCCAATATTTTATTGAGGAAGTAATTCATGTGGACCAGATGAAGAAGATTTGTGTTTGGATTGATCTATAAAAGTAAGACTCGAAAAAAATTGCTTTAATTCTCCAAAGGTTTTCGACTAGGTGTTTCGTCCATCAAGTTCTGATCGATTTTTCTTTCGCCGTGATATATAGTCCATCAATATCTAATAAATCTTTCTAGTGAAAAAATAACTCTTTCTTAAAGATTTGCCAACTTTCAATAATTACGATTGATTTAGACCATAAAGTGCTTCAACCCTCTAAGTGTCTTCGACTAGGTATCTTTTCCATCAAGGTCTGATCGATTTTTCTTTCAGCGCGATATCTCGTTCATAAAGATCTGATCATTTTTTCTAATGACGAGATTCACCAAGATGGGATCAATTTTTCTAATGAAAAGAAAACTCGTTCTTAAAGATTTGCCAAAAGTGTATAATTACGATATATCTCACGCATCAAGATCTGATACAAATTTTTCTGAAACATACCAATTGACCAGCAGCAATAAACGCAACGATTTAAATTTCCAGTTATTAAATTATTATTTTGGGACTCCAATATTTCTAAAAGTATCTACTACAATACGATTGCTGGTCATTTGGTACGTTTCAGAAAAATTTGTAACTCTAATTCAAACTTTCTATTACAATGTAAATATCTAAAAAACACACTTCTCAATAATAAATACCATTTTTCATTCTTTAATACTATTCTTGAAAGAGTTATTCATATCAACAGCAACACAATCGATGAATAATTCTTTTTCGTAATTTCCTCAGAGCCATGAAAGTTGCTTTTCAATTTTTATTTTTATTTTTCTGCTTTTAATTTTTGGTTTTATGGACTTGTTGCAACGGAAGTTTGGTGTTAGCATTTAGTTGGACTGTTTAATTGGTGGCGATTTTCATGCTTGGTGTTGTTGATCTCCCGGCTGCTGCTGTGGGTTTAATTTCGTTTTGTTCCTGCTCTGTTTCTTCCTTTTTTTTTGCTTTTTGGTGGTGTTTGGAGGAGTGTAGGATACATGTTTTCAGACTAATGCTGCTCATATGGTATATATACATATTACAATTGTAGACATGTTTCGTTCCTGCTTATTTACATTCGATAATTAGGCGTGTTAATAATGTTTAAGATATTGTATTGTTTTTTCACGTAAGAATCATGGAGGTAGAAAAGATAATGGAAGTGCCTAAACTGTAAACTGTTAAAGCAAAAAACCGTAATCGCGGCTTCATCTTGGTGCGTTGTGCTCGTACATGTTAATCAACGTGGTTATACCGTTTTTGATTGAAGATTTTAATATAATAATTCGTATCCATTTTCTTAGTTTTGATTTGGATATGACGTCTTGGGTCGCTTACGGATTTACAAACCGAAATACAAAGAAGATCCCTGGAATATCGTTTCATAGATAAGTTTAAGTTGATGTATCTTTACGGGCTGATAGCTCTTTGACCTGTGACTTATAAATGTTCAAACAGCATTATATTCAAAATTAGGCGTATTTATAAACATTTAAAAAATTATTTTGAAAAGTGGACTTATTTATCCAAGTGATTATTAATTAGATTAATTAATTAACAGAATTGTGTGATTTTGATTTTATAACCTATCAGTTGTAATAAGAGTTAGAAACTGCTTTTTAGGAAAGTTTAACTTTTAATTAATGAAAAAGTATTACAGTCTATTAAATAGTAACGGTATTTTTAGTACATGGGTCTAAATATTACCTCATGTTACAAGATTTCGGATGAAACAGCTTTAGCTAACAGTTATAAAATTCGAATTATAAGCATTACTTTTGGTTTTCTAAACGCATTTTTTGTTAGTTAAATTCTTTTGCGTGGATTAACTAAGTAACTGCTTGAATGCTATTGAAACCTTGGAGTGGTATAGAAGACAAGCTAATTTTTAAAACATCGTAACTGCATGACGTTTTTCAAAACAAGCATCTCTTGAGCCAATGGTTAAGATTATGAGCTCATACAATTTATGCTTGCAGTCCTAGGTGTTACTGTATTTGCATGGTATTACAATTTTAGAAAGCATTCATAAGAAAAAAAACCCTTTCTAAAGGTGGATTTGCGTGGACAGACATAATATATTCAATAAGCAGTCTTCAATTTATCAACCATGTTTATGTATTATCAAACTAAGAAATTGCAAGAAAGTTTATTTTAATTTTTGTTTAGATTGAATCTATATATATAATTCTCTTACGTGGCACGCAAAAAAGACGTTATTTGTAATCGCGATTTGGCAACACTGTACGATTGTTTGTTTATCGCGAAGTCTCGCGCATCGATTGAATTTATAGCGTTATCGGATGAAATTTTATTGGAAAAAAAAAGGAAATTTTAATGAGCTGTTGCAGTTAGTTTATAATAGAAATCAAAGAAAGCGGAGGATCTTTTCAAGGCCATTTAAAAAACGGTCCTTTTCAGGGCCAACAATTATAGTTCAACAAGACACTTGCACTACAACTTTCGGCAACAAACTCAATGAAAAAGTGTGGATCGTTTGGGTGCTGGGGAAATGTATGCAAACAACATGATGGGCATTCAATTTTTAAAGCAGCGCTCACATTTCGAGTCAAAATTTGCACAAAGTTTTCATTTGAATTCTGATTTTAGAGATACTGTATATATTTTTTCTGCAATACAGCAAATTTAGATTTCAAAAGCATTTTTTGGTACCATATTTTGTAAACAATCCCTTCTGCTAGGACACATGTCTTCATTGAGGCGAGCGAAGCGAGCATAGGTTAGTGCAGCGAACCAATGAGGATTGCAAAGCAATCCTCCTGGGGTTGGCGAGCGTTAGCGAGCAGGGGTCGGGCCCCCTAGTTAATTTATATTTTAATAGTCTGAGATAAACAGTAAAACCTGTAATACTGTTGGGACTTAGGAAAAAATATGGTTGGACAGGTTTATCAAAAGACAGGATCTATATACATAGGTTTCAATGTATCTATCAGTTCATTGTATCTAACTAAAATAACTTTCATTTTAGATTTCCCAAAGACCCAGAACGTAGATTCATGGATAATCAGTACATAATAATAAAGCAGTGCATAATAAGAAGTAAAATACCACAAGAAAATAAATATTTAGAATGAATGATTGGGTTAAAGTTTCAATGCATGCAGGAAATCGATGAAATGAATTGCAATGGCTAATTGTGGAAACGAAATTTTGTATTTGTTGTAATTATATTATAGCTTATTCAATCACAAAATTTAAAAGCAAACGGGAAAATGGTAGTAAATGTTTTTATATCATACTTAAATTATCATTTAAAAAACAAAATAGTGACAAAATTAGTAATATTTTGTTTATTTAGCATCGCTTAATTGTAAAATGAATGAACACATCTCAATGAAAAAATAAATGCGCCTTGTAAAAGGTTTTCAACAGCGCATTTGCGGCCGCCATTTTGGTGCGTTAAAACCATGGAAATGTCGGCTTCAGTTAAACCGGTTGCAAAACCTCGTTAGGTCACTTCCTTATCATTCTTACTTCCATGATAAGAATTCGCTCATTATTAAACTCTTGCATTGCATTGATTGGGGTTAAATACATGGACAATACATTAATCAATAATATTTTAAGTGTTTAGTTGTAAATTGGAAATTTCTCGAATCAAAATTCTTTTTAGTTTAGAAAGTTTAAAATTTACATGTTTTTTAGTCTACAGGTTTCTGATAGGAAATATGGAAGCATACATAAAAATTATTTAAATTTTTACTTGTTGAATGGAAATTCCAGTAATGAAAATTATTTTTGTTTAGAAATCAATTTCTTACGATTTGTCTTGGATATTCAGCTTATAATTCTGCGGGTCATTCAAGAACAAAGAAGTTATACTAACAATCACTTATTAAGCTGAAAAAGCATACTCACATTTACTTTTCATTGTGTAATACTAATTAAGCCAAACAATTGTTAGAAATTCATAAGACCTAACAAATAATTACTCACCAATGAATACCGTTTAGATATATAAGTAACGTAACATTTCATGTCATTGCATATAACTACAATGAATTTCCTTAAGCCAGTGTTAAGTCAGTCGGTTTTTATTCTAAGCACAAATAATTGGCACAAGGCGATTCATTTATTTTCACCTACTACCATTAACATTTTTTGAAGAGGTTAAATACTGGTATATGCACAGCCGGTAGGGTGAAGGTTATTTATTTCGGTTGAAATTGCTGAAAATATGCTTCTGCATCGGATTACAAGCTTTAACACAAATTCAGTTGATTAATTGCATTCTCCCTTTGGTGCAAAAGTCAACTTTTTGTGATAAATAAATGCATCTCAGTTGCTATAACCAGTTATTTACATAATTAGTAACTGTTAATGGGTGAAAGTGTATTAAGGATGTGATAAATAAAGCGTCCTTTCTTCAAAAAGTTCTCAAGCTGAGTTTACGCATTATATAACGTGAATATTAATGATTATTTTACCCTAGTTTTGGCGCTATGGTATTCCTGTTCCAAAAACAGTAGATTAATAATCGCAAGGTCGTGCAAGCAGTGCCAGTTCGAAACTAGGTCCAACCGAAACAGGAGTGTAGATGGAATCTGGTAGTCGTTAAATATGTCATAAGTTCAAATGTCTTCAGGTTGGCGTTATGTGGAAGTTTAGAGAGTGGTTTACAAGCCTAGGTGTTCCCTCGTTGTCTGACTGTGGTTTAATATTAGGAAGTTTTTTCGGATATTTTACTTCTGGATTCACACAATACTGGCTGTCACCGATAGCCCATAGTACTGTGCCAGTGCGATGTTAATTAAACTGTTATCTCATAGTTTTAACATCGGTCAGGTCGATAAGTAAGTGTAGTTTGGGAACAGCTACACTCTACTTTTATGATAGATGGCAACGGCCTTGGCGATTTTTTTGGCGCACTTCTAAAGTCGCCAAGGAAAGACTTATTTCCTAACTCTTTTTCTGTCACAAAATTTTTTTTTCTTTTTACAACACACTTTTTAAGCACATTTCAGAACGTTTTGAAAAGTATATTTTTTAAAAACTCTCACAAAAAGTAGTAAGCTTAAGCACATATCAAAACACATTTGTGAACCTGCAGAGAAACTAAGCTACGAATGTTGGGTAAGAATACCCTAAAACTTATCAATTACACTAAATACAGTGGGCATGTTAAAAAAGAAAAAGATTTACAAAAGAAAAAAAAATAATACAACCTGATAACGGTCAGAATTCTTTCGTTAAAAAATAATGCAAACGAAAATGGTCAAAAAAACAAAACTCTTAATCCTACCGTGAAAACTATTATAATATTAAAAAAATTCCACAGCTGTCAAAATACAAATAAATGGACCAATGGTATCACAGAAAACGATTTAAAAAGACCAATGCAATCAAAGGATATTTTGAAGACAAAATAATCAATGGGAGAAAAGAAAAATTTCAAACGAATCAATGAAATCAAACGACTTTAATGGATTTTGAAAGAACTTTCTAGAATATTCAAAATGAAAATTGAAAGTTTCCGTTTGCCGAGGTTGCCATGAAAACCACAACAACATTAACGAAGGATGGGTTGCTTTAATTTATCGTAACTCGCTACTAGAAGTGCGCCAAAAAAAAATCGCCAAGCCGTTGCCATCACTCATAAGCGTAGAGTGTAGCTGTACCGTAGTTTGTGTAATAGAACTTGATAAAAATCTTATTAAATCTTCGATATATATACAGGGTGTCCCTGAATTCAAGAGCCAAACTTTAAGAGTAAGTAAAATACCTATAAAGAAGCATTTTTTGTGGGGTCGGAAATGAAAAGTGCAGGTGGAAAAACAAGAACTGCTGAGAAAATGAAAAAAAGCTCTTTACTTACTTAATATTACAGTAACTGCTCAAATGTGTCATCACCCACATCGATACAGGCCTGGTAGCGCCTAGCAAGTGGTTGGCGTACTCTTTCGAAGATATCAGGTGTTTCACAAACTGTTGCAGCAGCGACTGAAAGTTTTGCAATAAGGTCCTCATCAGAATCAATTGGAGTTTCGTAAACGAGTACCGGTACAGCTACACTCTACGTTTATGAGTGATGGCAACGGCTTGGCGATTTTTTTGGCGCACTTCTAGTAGCGAGTTACGATAAATTAAGGCAACCCATCTTTCGTTGCTGTTGTTGTGGTTTTCATGGCAACCTCGGCAAACGGAAACTTTCAATTTTCATTTTGAATATTCTAGAAAGTTCTTCAAAATCCGTTAAAATCGTTTGATTTCATTGATTTGTTTGAAATTTTTTCTTTCCTCCCATTGATTATTTTGTTTTTAAAATATCCTTTGATTGCATTGGTCCTTTTAAATCGTTTTCTGTGATACCATTGGTCCTTTTAAATCATTTTCTGTGATACCATTGGTCCATTTATTTGTATTTTGACAATTGTAGAATTTTTTTTTATTATAATAGTTTTTTTTCACGAATGGATTATGAGTTTTGTTTTTCTTACCATTTTCGTTTTCATTATTTTTTTACGAACGAATTCCGACGTTATCAGGTTGTATTATTTCTTGCTTTTTTTCTTTTGTAAATCTTTTTCTTTTTCAACATGATCACTGTATTTAGTGTAATTGATAAGTTTCAGGGTATTATTACCCAACATTCGTAGCTCAGTTTCTCTGCTGGTTCACAAATGTGTTTTGATTTGTGCTTAAGCTTATTACTTTATGTGAAAGGTTTTATAAAGTATACTTTTCAAAACGTTCTGAAATGTGTTTAAAAAGTGTGTTGTAAAAAGTAAAACATTTGTGACGGAAAAATAGTTATGAAATAATTCTTTCCTTGGCGACTTTAGAAGTGCGCCAAAAAAATCGTCAAGGCCGTTGCCATCGTTCATAAACGTAGAGTGTAGCTGTTCCCGAGTGCCTTTAAGTGTCCCCATAAAAAAAATCAATACTTGATAAATCTTGAGAACGTGCTGGACAAGCGACTGGTTCACCTCTCCCAATCCATCGAGGGCCAAAGGTGACATTGAGGTAACTACGCACATCATTGTAGAAATGGGCTGGAGCCCCATCGTGCTGAAACCACATGGTATTTTGAACAGCAACTGGAACACTGTCAAGTAATTCTGGTAACACCTCTTCCAGAAAGATTAGATACGTTCTGCCGTTAAGTTGATTTGGGAGCAAGTATGGGCCAATAAGGAAATCGTTCACAATGCCCGACCACGCATTAACAAAGAACGGCTCCTGGAAAGTATGCGGAGATGTAGCATATGGGTTAGAGGTAGCCCACACATGGGTATTGAACAAATTAAAAATTCCGTCTCGCGTAAATATGGCCTCATATGTGAAAAGTACATTTGCAGAGAAGCTCGGAGTGAATGTAATCTGCTGCAAAAACCAACGACAAACATCTACGCGCCGAGGATAAACAGCTACACTCTACGTTTATGAGCGATGGCAACGGCCTTGGCGATTTTTTTTGGCAAACTTCTAAAGTCGCCAAGAAAATAATTATTTTCTAACTCTTTTTATGTCAAAATTTTTTTTCTTTTTACAACACACTTTTTAAACACATTTCAGAACGTTTTAAAAAGTATATATTTTTTAAAACTTTCACTAAAAGTAGTAAGCTTAAGCACATATCAAAACACATTTGTGAACCAGCAGAGAAACAAAGCTACGAATGTTGGGTAAGAATACCCTGAAACTTATGAATTACACTGAATACAGTGGGCATGTTGAAAAGGAAAAATATTTATAAACGAAAAAAAGCAAGAAATAATACAACCTGATAACGTCAGAATTCTTTCGTAAAAAAATAATGAAAACGAAAGTGGTCAAAAAAACAAAACTCTTAATCCTATCGTGAAAACTACTAAAGTAAAAGAAAAATTCCACAACTGTAAAATACAAATAAATGGACCAATGGTATCACAGAAAACGATTTAAAAGTAACCAATGCAATCAAAGGATATTTTAAAAACAAAGTATCCAATGGGAGGAAAGAAAAAATTTCAAACGAACCAATGAAATCAAACGATTTTAACGGATTTTGAAAGAACTTTTTAGAATATTCAAAATGAAAATGGAAAGTTTCCGTTTGCCGAGGTTACCATGAAAACCACAGCATCAGAAACGAAAGATGGGTTGCCTTAAGTTATCGTAATTCGCTACTAGAAGTGCGCCAAAAAAAAAATCGCCAAGCCGTTGCCATCACTCATAAACGTAGAGTGTAGCTGTACCCAGCTGCCTTCAGTGCTTGCGTTCGCTGTAAGTGGTATCTTTCCTCATCCAAAATTTTCCAAATAGTGCTTTTACTCACGTCTGTAGTTCGTGTAATCGATCTTGTGTTAGTGCTTGGATTATCTTCACACTCTCTCAGAATACGTTCTTCCGTTTCTGGATCTCGTACATGTCTCCAGCGACCCGCATCTGGTCTCTTGACATGAAATGAACCGCTCTCGCAAAGCTGGCGGTGTAAACGCGTAAAAAAATTTTGTGATCAGGCATTGTTCTATTGGGGAAGCGTTCATGATGCAACCTTAGCGCCTCTCTTCCGTTACAATTCGCAACCCCGTACATAAGATGTATGTCTGCTTTCTCAGAGAAGGTAAATTGCTCTATCACGCAAAAATAACAGCAAAGAATTGTTTCCAACAGCAAAGATCCTAACAGAAAGCTAACTCTCTAACAGCTAAGAATCGTTCGCAGCTCGCGTAATGCCATTCAAACTCAATAAAATTGTTTTGCAGACGATTTGATAATGCAAACTAAATAAACATCTACTATTCAATATTTCTCTTCCTAAAAATTCATCTTTTTTTTAAAGCTGCGTCACTAAACGTTTCTATCGTCTGCTCTAAAAATATTATGGAAGTAAAGAGCTTTGTTTTACCAGTGTTGATCGAAACTCAAGTTTTCCAATAAAATAGTTTTGCCAGTATTGTTCGAAAAACATTTTTTTGCAAAACAAATAAAATTATAATACTTATGTCTCAATTGATTTCATATTTTTTCATGATGAAAATAATTTATAACTATTTGATTGATGAAGAATGAATGTTTTAAATATTTTATTTTACATAACTTGCATTCTCTCTCTCTCTCTCTCTGTAATGCAACAAGGAAAGTTCCAACAAAAAACTCATTGATCATAAAAACGTAATTTTGTAAGTATCTGGAACGCCAGAATTGTTGTTTAATTTTTTAATTTGATTTAGAATTCTCTGTCTGTGTATTTGAGTTGATAGTTAGATGTTGTGGTCTTATTTGATGATTCCAGAGCAATAAAAGTGCGTCTTCCTTTTGTAAATAAATCATTATTGCCTTTATCAATTTTGTGCAAAAAATGTTTGTCGAATTGTCTTATTTTATAATTTATTTAGGATGTCGAAATTCAACACGTTTGCACTTGTTGCAATTGTTTTCAGAATTTTGCAGTTTTTCAAGTATAGTAAATTTATTTCTGCTTGGATACATGCGTTCCGGTATATTACATATTTCATAGTACTTAGATGTTAGATTTTAATGGTTTATTGATATTCTGCAAAATATCAGACATGGGTAATTTCTTCGACCAACTTTTCATAAATATATGATTGAATACGTAATGATTTATAAAATTTTGTTTCATGAGAGTAAAAAAATATATATATATACAAAACAAACTTTTTAAGTAAGGTATGTAACTTCTGATTTGAAAATGACCAGTATTTCATTTCTGTTTGTATTTATATGTTCCTCTATTTTAAATATTGTACTTGAATATTTAAATTTCTGCAGAATATCACCACGCGGGTTATTTCTTGGCGGTATATGTATTGTATATTTCAATAAACTTTCTTTAAAACTTTGTTTGAATACGTATTTTTGTGTAGATTGCTGTTTCGAAAAGATAAATAATACATACAAATAAAAACATTTTTAAGAATGGTGTACAATTTCCTATTTTAAAATGACCAGATAAGTTACACAAATCACTTTAAAAAAGGATGTGTGGCGTTAAATTAAAACAGATATATACGTTGCAGTTAAATATATTTTAAAATTTTGATTTAGCTTTCATTTAAAGACGATTAATATAATTTAAATTTATACTTATTTTTCATGTTCCATGGGTGCCATTAAAAACTGTACTTTATTGTTTAGTAACTAGATCTACCATTCTAAATTGATAAGTGTTTCCTATTTAGAAACCGAACCTGATTTTAAAATAGTACCACAAGTATTCGATTTAAAATTGAATTTCTGTTAGAGTGAAATGAATTTTAAAAAAGACTTTGTTAATCTTGAAATAATATCGCAGTTAGTAATTTTGAACATTCTAAATTTTCGTCATAAGTGACAAAGAGTTCTAGGTTGCTTACTCTACGAATTGAAGTTGCTTTTCCGCACTTAAATACATGTGAATCATTCGTTGAAAGCAATGATTTTCTTTTTAAAAACACTGTAAAATCGACCTTCTGTTTCTTTAATGCAATTGATTGATTTTCATCTATATACACTGATGACATTTGTTTCTCAGTCATAAAAGGTCCGTTCTTCCACGTGCCCCTCAATGGAATTTTTAAGAAAAAATGCGTTTGCTTCAAACTGAATTAGTCCCGAATAGCGTTACAATTTAATTTACCATCCTCACATATGGATGATGAAATTCAAAAATATCGCTTGCCACTTCGACTTTGTGCAAGAATGCTACAAGTCAAACATATTCATAGGAAAACTAAATGCAGGACTATTCACCGAAAATTCGCCATTTTTACTGAAAACGAACGCGTACGGGGATATCCGTAATCTCACTTCAAAAGTCAAAAAAGACTTCTGTAATAGTCACTCTCGAAACAAACTTTTGTGGTTTATCTAACAGTCCTATGAATATGAATTGAGTATACGGATGGATATATTATGTATACATATTTGCGTCAAAAGTAGATTGTAGAAGGGGTAAAAATGTTTAAACGATATTAAAAATTATTTTCTGTGCATTAAATGATGATAGCATTCTTTTATGAAAGAGAAGTGATTAATTTCATCACTTTTCAATCAACATTTAATTTATTAAACCCGAGAAATGTTGAATATTTCTGCTAGTATACTACATAGCATCCACTATACTAAGGCGCTGTTTACACGAATTTAGTGCTAAACACTACTAATAAACACTCGCTATTAGCACTTAGTAAAATAAGATCCGCTTTTATTCACTCTTACTCGCATTTTCACTAACGCTTAGTACTAATATTTCGGGTTTACAAGTCCCGATATTAGTACGAGTGTTTATTACTAATTAGTAGCACTAAGCTCGTGTAAACAAGGCTTCATACTATACAGTATTATGCTAATAATACAGTAACATTAATTACATCATACTTCTAACGGAACAGCATCCACTATGCAACACTATTCTGAAATGCAAAAGGATCGCTAACACTAAGAAAATGTGACTATAATCTCCAAAGAGCTAAGCAAGATAACAAAAAGAACATTTACATTCGTGTTTTTCTATTAATTTATATATATGCATATGTATAGATATACATATGTATATCTATACATATATATCCCAGCAAAGTCACGAGCATCTTGCTGAGATCACAACTCAATTGATCCGTTGTCACATCTCTATATATAATTCTCTTACGTGGCACGCAAAAAAGACGTTATTTGTTATCGCGTTTTGGCAACATTGTACGATTGTTTACCACGAAGCCTCGCTCTTCAATTGAATTTATAGCGTTATCGGATGAAATTTTATTGGAAAAAAAAATTTAGTCTAGCTGTTGCAGTTTATAATTAGAAATCAAAGAAGGCTGAGGATCTTTTCTGGGCCATTTAAAATACGGTCCTTTTCGACAAGACGCTTGCACTACAACTTCCGACAACAAACTCAATGAAAAGTGTGGGTGGCTCGAAGTACTAGAGATATGTACACGCAAACATGCTGGGTGTTCAATTTCCAAAGCAGCGCTCACATTTCGAGTCAAAATTTGCTCAAAGTTTTCATTTGAATTTTGATACCAGAGGAATCTTTTTGTATTACAGCAAATTTAGATTTGAAAAATATTTTTTTTTGGAATATCATATTTTGTAAACAATTTCTTCTTCTAGGACACATGTCTTCATTGCGAACCAATAAGGATTTCAAAGCAATCCTCCGGGGGTTGGCGAGCGTTAGCGAGCAGGGGGCGCGTCCCCTTGTCCAAGCTAATTTATTCAGCAGTCTTATGGTAGTACTAATACTTTGGGTTACTCAGCATTATGCTACTGATACAGTACGATTTATTCTATCATACTACTACCAAAACAGCATCAACTATGATAGACTATTATAAAATGCAAAAGGATCGCTAACATTAAGGTAATGGGATTTATAATCACCAAAAAGCTAAACAAGATGAAAAAGAACATATACATTCGTGTTCATCTATTAATTTATATATATATATACCAACATAATCTAAGCAGTTCTTAAACAACTATTCTTCATCAAACATCTAATTCCAAATAAAACATTTTTCTTTCCTCTATACAGAAAGTTTCCTGCGGAATCATAATCATGAGAATCCTGTTGGGATCCCAACTTAATTGATTTGTCGTCATATCCAAGCTCATTTATTCAGCAGTTTTATCTTAGTATTAATACTTCGGGTTTACATGTCCCGATACTAGTGCTAGTGGTTAGTACTAATGATTAGCACTAAGCTCGTGTAAACAGAGCTTCATACTATACAACCCATTATGTTACTAATACATTAACATTTATTATATCATACTACTAACACAACAGCATTCACTATGCTACACTATTCTAAATTCAAAAGCATCGCTAACGCTAAGACAATGTGGCTATAATCTCCAAAGAGCTAAGCAAGATAAAAAAGAACATTTACATTCGTGTTTCACTATTAATTTATATCTATACCAACATAATCGAAACATTTCTTAATCAACTATTCTTCACCAAACATCGAATTCCAAACAAAACACTTTCCTTTCCTCTATACGGAAAGTTTCCTGCGGAAACATAATCACGAGCATTCTGCTGGGATCACAACTCAATTGATCCGTTGTCATACTCAAGCTTATTTATTCAGCAGTTTTATCGAAGCCCACATATATAAACCGAGAAAGAGAGAGCCTCAAGGTTCAACTGATTCTGAACATTCCTGATTGAAAACCATCCGACATCTTACAGTTCAGTTGTTTATTTGCATCACGTATGAATGAGAACTTTTAGGGCGTAATGATAATTTTTGGCGTCGGCGGTGTCTTGTCTGCAAAACCCCTGGGAAATAAAGGATGTTTTACGAAATTTCCATCTGTCTTAATCACCAATTCAAGTATGTAAAGCGTTTCCGATCTAAATAGCTTTCTTTTGAGCCGGTATAAATGTGGGAGAAAAATGGCGGAATTTAATCTGCATTATTCTCAGAACGGGGAGTTGTGCAAACATAAAAACACGCATTCGGAAATGTCTGGTGCGATCCTTCTGTGTTTGAAGTTGGTTAAAATTATGCGGTTGTTGTTGTTTGGGGGCTTCTTGGAAATACCAAGGCGTTGTAAATTGTGGTGGATGTGAATTAAAATATTTTAATGTATTCTTTTTAATCGCACAGGCAATGTTGTGTTAGTTTTGCGCTCTTTTTTCCCGAATTATTATTCAACATTTTATTTGGTCTTATTGATCGCTGTTTTTGAATTTCCTAGATATTTATAAAAAGCTGCTATTTAGTCGGGATATTTAAACCTCATGGTTGTTGTCCTATGAGGTATATCGTCTCTAGCAAAACTGACTGCATCTTGATTGACGAGATGTAGCGTGTTTAAAGGACAATTGACTAGATATTGATATCGTCATCATAACTGATTATCAGCAATATCTTGATGACAAGGGTATGTCAGCATTAACAAAATCGGTCAAATCTTGATGAACGAGTTCTGTCAGCATTCACAAAATAGGTGAAATCTTGATGGACGAGGCATTATCTACCATTATCAAAATAGGTCGAATCTTGATGGGCGAGGTATCTCAGCATTTGGCAAAATAGGTGAAATCTTGATTGATAAAGTATCTCAGCATTAAAAAAAAGGTCAAACTTTGATGGACGATATATAACAGAATTAACAACATCGGTCAAATCTTGATGGACGAAATATCTCAGAATTAACAAAATTGGTCAAATCTTGATGGACGAGATACCTTAGCATTAATAAAATCGGTCAAATCTTGATGGACGTGATATGTGTCAGCATTAACAAAATAGGTGAAATCATGATGGACGAGGTATCCTAGCATTATCAAAATAGGTCAAATCTTGATGGGTGAGGTATCTAGCATTAGGCAAAATAGGTCAAATCTTGATTGATAAAGTATATCAGCATTAACAGAATAGTAAAATCTTGATAGACGAAATATCTCAGAATTAACAAAATTGGTCAAATCATGAAGGACGAAATATCTCAGCATTAACAAAATCGGTGAAATCATGATGGACGAGATATCCTAGCATTATCAAAATAGGTCAAATCTTGATGGGTGAGGTGTATTAGCATTAGGCAAAGTAGGTCAAATCTTGATTGATGAAGTATCTCATCATTAACAAAACGGTCAAATTTTGATGGGCGAGATATCTCAGCATTAACAAAATCGGTCAAATCTTAATGGAAGAGGTATCTCAGCATTAGCACAAATGAAGAAAAGATGGACGCGTTATTTCAGCATTAGAAAAATAGTTGAAAACTTAATGGACAAGATATCTCAGCATTAAAAAAATTGATCAAATCGTGAAGGACGAGATATATATATTGTTGAAATCAACTGGAGGATAAACCAGCGAGGAAAGAGGTAATAGGATAAATAAGTTTAATTAATATCATTCCAGGAAGGATAGGTAGATATTTAATTACCGTCACACTAGAGCACAACAAAGGGTTATTGATGATGATAAACACTCGAAGGTAAAGAACCGAGGACAACACCACACAATTTTGAACCGCCGTCAGACAACGGGTCACACATGAGCTGGCATTTTAGAATAGGATACTCATTAATCCATACCGATACGAATGGATCATTGCTTGTACATTTATTTATTTCGCTCGCTTTCAGTTATTTGTCCATTTGTGGTCATTTTAATGCAAAATTAGTAGTTTACGCGTTTGTTATCTGTATATGCGAACACAAACTACGTTGAAAACGTTGAATATATCTTCATGAAGTTTTGTATACGATTACTCACTATAAAATTTAGCTACTGAATTTTAAAACGCCAGTTAGTCTTACCGTTTTGTCTGTTTTTTTGTATTTGTAAGTTCAAAATTAATTTCGCAGCTTATTTACTGAACTCAAAGTAAGAATCTCCGGCATTTAATGTATCAAATTTAGAATAGAAGTGTCAAGGTTAAATAACAATTCTGATGGTTTATCTTTTTGTTGAAACCTGTCTTGTATCTACATTCTATTCTACCATTAGGCTTTAAATAGAAGCTCATTTAAATACTCTGTGTTCATTGTATTCAATTTATTCTGTATTGAATTTACTATATCCTGTAATTAGCATTTAAATAGCTAATACACACAGTTTAACCGTAATTTTAATACATCTTTGACCAATGAAAATTAATTTAAATCTATCTTTGACCAATGAAAGTTAATTTAATCTATCTTTGACCAATAAAAGTTAATTTAAATCACCTTTTATCTCTAAAAATTACGGTACCTTACGGTATGTGTGGTATATTCCCCAGGGGAAGGGTGGGCCTGTCCGGGGGGGGGGGTGGAACCTTCTACAGAGAAAGGGTAGGGGCTAATTCGAAGGGTGGTACGTTCTTCAGGGGAAAGGGAAGCCGGTCCAGAGGGTGTAGCACTTTCTTCGGGGAAAGGGTAGGTCTGCTTGGAGAGTGGTACCTTCTCCAGGGAAAGGGTAAGCTTGTACGAAAGAGAAGCCGGTCCGGAGGGTGTAGAACTTTCTTCGGGGAAAGGGTAGGTCTGCTTGGAGAGTGGTACCTTCTCCAGGGAAAGGGTAAGCTTATACGAAGGAAATACAGTCTCAAGATGAGGGTAGGCCTGCCCAAAGAATGGTACCTTCTCCAGATGAGGGTTGACCTGTACAAAGAATGGTACCTTCTCCAGATGAGAGTAGACCTGTCCAAAGAATGGTACCTTCTCCAAGGAAAGGTAGGCGTTTCTGGAGGGTGGAATCTTCACAGAGGATGATTAGGCTTGTACGGAGATGGTACCTTGTACTGGAGAACTGTAAACCTGTCCGGATGGTGAACCCTCTACAGAGGAAGGATAGGGATGTTTGGAGATGGTACCTTCTCCTGGGGGTAGGGTAGGTCGGTCCGGTGGGTAGTACATTCGCCAGGAGAAGCCTGTTTAGAAGGCGACACTCTCTAGGGAAAGGATAGACCTGTCCAAAGAGTGGTACCTTCTCCAGAGTAAGTGTCGGTCTGTTTAGAGGGTCGTATCTGGTGTACGGGAAAAGTAAACCTGTCAGGAGTGCATTATTGTGGCAGAGGGAAGGTTAAACCTGTTGCGTGGACAGTATCTGGTTTACTAGCTTGAGGTAACGTATTTGCTACTACTTTTATCACACTTCTTACACGTATGGTTCTCTTTCCTCTTACGCTCCTTCATCTTCAGACATACGGGGTTTTTAACCACCCGACCTGACTACAACTTGAACAGCTATTTTAAAGTAGCAGATAATATATTATGTTTCAGACAATAGGAATGCTTTAGTTTTAAAAATGATTCGAAAGTACAAAAGTTTCCCACTGTTAAAAATTTCAAAAAAGTCTTTTGATTCCCAGAAGAACAAAGAAACCCTCAGAATACTTCCAATACATCGATTTCAATTCCGACACTAACGGTATTACTACTGTTGAATTCCTGTTGAACACCCATAGACTAATTTTTTAACCACCACTACAGATCCTTGCACGAAATAATATCTAAATTGATATACAATTTGCTTTATCTAATAAAAAACCACTCAATATTAATAGATTACAGATACATCTTTTTTCCACTCTCGGGAAAGACATTTTTTTCCAACCATCTCCCTCCAAAAAAAAAAAAAAAAACCGTTTTTTCCAGCACTCTTTTTTTACGATTATCTGTTAATGAAAACATATTTGCTTCAGTTCCACTGTTGCCACACCACCGCAACTAAATACGCCAGTATGGATCGGGTAATTAAGCCCGATCGTTATTTCGAGACATTACGATGGCAATAGTGCTGGCGAGAATTGATAATAACACCTTAATTCGTTAATTACTTTTCAAATAATGTCCCAAATGAGCCAACTCGTGGGTCGTAAAAAAGCAACGATTTCGCCGAGGGAGTTCTTTTCGAATGTAGGCGATTAGAAATGAGCGTTAAAAATATATCGCGGAGTAAACTGCGTCGTGTTTCTGAAGAGGGGTTGTTTTTTTTATCATTCGATTTGCAGGGGGTTGGATGATTGCTACCCAGTAATGGCGGCCATGATTCCAGCTACGCTGCTGGCTATTATCAATTATGTCCAAACTGGTTCGGTTTATTTTATTTGCCGGGAATGTTGACGAGAATGCATTTTCTTGTAATGAATTGCCGAGGGAAGGTCAGGAGTTAAAAATGGGAAACTTTCCTTCTGAATCGACGGGTTTTATCGGGTTATAACGATATATGAATACGAATGCTGTTGTGAAGATGGTATTGGATATTATTGTCTTTTACTTGTTTCATTTAGATGTATTAACACTAGAGAGATGGGTAGGTAAGTATTTAATCAACGTCGCACTGGAGCAAGACAGAGGGCTATTGGCGACGTTCCGGGATCAAACCCCGAAGTAAAAGATCCTGGAAAACACCACGTAATTTTAAACCGCGGTCAGATGACGAGCTCACACATGAGATGGCACCCCGCTCTCCAAACTTGCACACAACGCCAAGGTGAGGATATTCGACGCCACGACAGATTTAACGTGCAACGGCCCCTTTTGTACACGACTATCTTTCGTTTTTCATTGGAGAGAGTTTTAAACTAACAACCCACTGGTTGCTAATTCATTGGCTTTACTACTGGTCTACCATGAAAAAATATTCCGAAATGGGTAAAGTAAGGTAAGGTAATTTTAAATAACGTCCTACTAGAACAACATAAAATGCTATTAACGACGGTCCGGGATCAATCACTTAAGGGAAATATCCGAGGGCAACACATAATTTTGAACCACGGTCAGAGCTTCCTCTTGATTTAGAGGCTAACACCTTAACCTCCAGACCAGTTGGTCGGCTGTTGAGATGGTATTGTTATGGAAAACCTCACCTATGCCCCTTTTGTACACGACTATCTTTCGTTTTTCATTGGAGAGAGTTTTAAACTAACAACCCACTGGTTGCTAATTCATTGGCTTTACTACTGGTCTACCATGAAAAAATATTCCGAAATGGGTAAAGTAAGGTAAGGTAATTTTAAATAACGTCCTACTATAACAACATAAAATGCTATTAACGACGGTCCGGGATCAATCGCTTAAGGGAAATATCCGAGGGCAACACATAATTTTGAACCACGGTCAGAGCTTCCTCTTGATTTAGAGTCTAACACCTTAACCTCCAGACCAGTTGGTCGGCTGTTGAGATGGTATTGTTATGGAAAACCTCACCTATGTAGTATTAAATAGCGTTTCATATATACTGGACTCAAGAATTACACATGAAAATTACACATGAAGGTAGAAAATGTGTTTATAAATTTAAAAAAAAAACCATGAATTGTGTGCAAAGATGGAAAAATATTTAAATTTCCTAAGTTATATGATGACATCATATATGGATCATTAACAAAATTATGTTTGAAGCCAAACAAACAAACCAATATGTGCATTAACAAGACATGTGACCACCTTGGACCTTCACGTAAACTTTACAACGATTTTCCATGCTTTCAATGGGAAGATAAACAATCGCGGTTGCAAGCAATGACAATTCCTCCATTAGGATAGTTTCCAACTCTCTGAGACTGGTTGGAGTAGGTAAACGTGCAGAGACATGTTGACGTGGGTGTTGTTGACATGATGACGTGCCCGAGGGTATCCAAAAATTTCATTGGGAGTTAGGTCGGGGGAATGCGCCGGCCACTTCGTACGAGAAATTATCTTACTTTTCAGGTACTCGTCAACGATGTTGGCTCGATGGGAATGAGCATTATCGTCTATAAGAGGGAAATAAGGATCAACTGCTGCAGCATAGTCTGCCGAAATCTCCTCATGAAGGGAATGTAAGCCAGATTACCACATATTTACGTTCCCCTAAGCGCCCAAAATAGAGGGCCAAGGTTAATCCCTTGCCTGTGGAATATATTTCAAAAAAAAAAAAAAAAAAAACGTGCCAAAAATGGAATTATTTTTTCTTTTAAATTTTGTTTGTTATTATCATCAATGTTAGAAATCGATTATTTTTGAAAAAAAAAATTTTAAACGAAATAACTACTATATTCAATATTTTCACATATATGGAAAATGTTAATGGATTACAGTAATTTTTGCTCAAATTATAGCAAAATAAATCAAACGACATAATTTTCAAGATTAATATAATAAACTAATGCAACAATATTTTATTTATATCAGCTGTCATGAATGCCATGTCCCTCAGATTCCTTTGAATCTCACAAATCCTTTACAGTATGGTATATACGAAAACATGGCACGACACACAAGCCTACATCACAGTCTTTACAATAATCTCGAGTCTCGCGTCGTATCCTCGTTTTCTTTTCATCAGTTTTACGTCAACAAAGGAAACATTGTCTGGTTGGAGTAGTCCTTTTCTCCGTTGGTGGAATGTGTTCAGGAATGTGTCGACCCATAAGTCGAAACAAGTTCATATTAGGACGCCCTGGTCCTGTCGGCTGAATGTATGGCTATTATCTTCAATACTTTGTTCCACAATTGAGATTCTGTAGTCCATATTACATTTTCCACCGCCTGACGACTGATAAATAATAAAGGAATTCCAAAGTGCTTGATCCAGAAAATGGAAAAATATCTTTACGTGGTATTTCATTCCACGTTTTCTGGCAACTAAGGGTCCCGCCACCTGCTCGCTAACGCTCGCCAACCCCCGGAGGATTGCTTCCCAATCCTCATTGTTTCTCTGCGCGAACCTATGGTCGCTTCGCTCGCATCAATGAAGACATGTGTCCTAGCAGACGGGATTATTTACAAAATCTGATATTCCAAAAAAATGTTTTTCAAATCTAAAATTGCTGTATCACAGTAAACATATATACAGTACCTCTAAAATCAAAATTCAAATGAAAACTTTGAGTAAATTTGTACTCGAAATGTGAGCGCATCTTTGGAAATTGAATACCCAGTATGTTGTTTGTGTACATTTCCCCAGCTCTCGAACCACACACACTTTTTCATTGAGTTTGTTGCCGAAAGTTGTAGTGCAAGAGTCTTGTTGAACTATAATTGCTGGCCCTGAAAAGGATCGTTTTAAAACGGCCCTGAAAAGATCCTCCGCCTTCTTTGATTTCTATTATAAACTGCAACAGCTCAACTAAAATTTATTTTTTTTCAATAAAATTTCAACCGATAACGCTTATAAATTCAACTAATGCGCGATGCCTTGTTGTAAACAAACAATCGTTCAATGTTGCCAAAACGCATTAACAAATAACGTCTTTTTTTGCGTGCCACGTAAGAGAATTATATATATAGATGTGATAGTCTATAAGGTGGAAATTATCGCCATCTATTATGCCAAAATTATCGGCAATGGTAAATTACATATCATGCATTTGACAAACTGAGTTCAGGCTTCACGGAATTGTAGCACTGATTTTTCTTTTGCCCGAACTGAGTTCGGGCGTCACAGGTAAGGGGTTAAAGTGGTGTCGTCAACAAGTGAATTGGACTGTCTCAGATTGGCACAACGTCTCCTGTTCACGGACGAGTCCAGATTTGCTCTGGAATCAGATGATAAGCTTGTACGGGCCTGGAGAGAACGAGGCACACGCAACCAAACCAAGTGGCGGCGTCGTGGTGTGGGCTGGCATTTGAATGGGATATCGCACAGAGTTGCCCATCTTTAACGGTGGTGCTGTGACCGCTGTGTGGGATAGGAATGAACTCCTAGAACCAACTGTATGACTCTAGGCTGCAGTACTTGCTACTGATGTCCTCCTTATGAGCGATAATGCCTGTCCCCATCGAGCAAACATCGTTTACGAGTACCTGGAAAGTAAGAGCATTTATCGTATGGAGTGGCCGGCGTATTCCTCTGACATTTAGCCCATTGAACACCTTTGGGGAACGGTGTTCAATGGGCTGTCTCTGCACGTTTACCTACTCCAACCAGTCTCAGAGAGTTGGAAACTGCCCTAATGGAGGAATGGCCATTGCTCACCTCTGCGATGGTTGATCACCCAAATGAAAGAATGGAAAATCGTTGTAAAATTTATGTGAAAGTCCATGGGGTCACATCCCTCATCAATGTAAGTTTTGTTTGGTTTATTTGGCTTTAAACATCAATTTGTGTATGACCCAAACTTGACGCCATCAAATAACTTAATAAAATTAAATATTTTTTCATCTTTGTTCATAATTCTTGCTTTTTTTTAAATTTATAAACACATTTGCTACCTTTATGTGCAATTTTATGTTAATCAAAGCTTTATTTTTGGTTTTTTGTTGATTTTACCTTTTGGAGGCCCGTGTAGTTATTTTTCAAGTAGGTAGGTAGTTTATTAACGTTGCACGGTAACAACACACTGGGCTATTCGAGAAGGTGCGGGATGTAGCGTCGTAGGGGTCTCTCTGACCACAGCTTTCATGGTGGTCCTTGAATTTATGATCGGATGGGGGTATTCCCTTTTCTTTGAACTGTAGCGGTTTCGGAAGAACGTGTGGGGAACGCAGGAACGTGAACGGCTCTGCTCTGATGAAGCCGCGAGACTGAAAACCTATTTGTATATACTATCTATTAGCCTCGAAATATCCTTAACTTATATGTATACCTTTAATAATTAATTAAATGTGCTGTATTTTTAAATGTCGTTTTAATTGCCTTCAAGCCACCACCCACCACGTAAATTATACTCACGACGTTACAGGGACCAATCCACAAGGATTATATACCATGACACCCCCTTGTAAGTTTGAACCTCGATCAGATGGCGAGGTCATCACCTGAGCTTGCACCACACTCCAAACATCCATACCATGCCTAAGTGCGAATATTTGACGCCCCGACAGATTCAAAGTACTCCCGACCCCATGTACACGACGATTTTTGGGCGATCCTAGTTTTGAACTGGGTTACCCAGGGCAAATATTTTGTGACTGAGATTTTAATGGAATATTGGTCTATGTAATATTAGCTAACGTTCCTGTAGTTAATTCCCAAGTAAACCACTAAATAACATTGGGATTTAATGTAACGAAATCGCGCACTCAGTTATAGAACATGATAAATGTGGAAACACTGCTATTACCGGATTCGGATTTGGGCCGGTACAGCCAGTTGTACCATAATCGCGCCATGAAATGGTTTAGACAACAGCCAGCACAGCAGTTGTACCTTGAAAGTTATATGAATCGCGACAAGAAAGGAATTAGGCTTGTTATATCTAAAGCGGTAGTTAAATGGTTAAAGGGAAGGTCATGGATGTGCAGAGTCACGTGCTTGTTGTGGTTGGGTCAATATTTTTTTTAATATTGACCCTCCATGGGGTTTAAACGAGATATCTCGTACATCAAGATCTGACCGATTCTGATAATGACATATCGTCGTAAAGATTTTGACAATGGCGATGAATGGTAAGTTTTCTTCCAGAGAAAACAGACGATGTGAGCTCGATGAGTGATCTACCTCATCCATCAAGATCTGGTCAAGATATACAACTCGGCGATACAACCATCCAAGAAGATTACGCTTATTGTTTCACTGGAAATATTTAAAAAAATATACATTTATTATAATTAAATGCTGCGCGAAGTCAGACTTTAAAAATGGAAAAATTATTCTGTAAAACCCATAGCTTTTATCTCGTTATAATAAAGGTAAGCAACCAAATTCTTTATAAAAATGCTCTCTACAAAGATAATTGTCTATTATGTTAGCAATGGGACTTAATTAACGGCACTATTATGTCAGCAATGGGATTTAATATTTAGTTAGAGTGTACATATTTTAAGTAACAACATAGCTTTAAATTATACTTTCTTTCTGTAATAACATAACATTATAAGTGTATTTTACTTCTATAATAAAATAGCATTAAGGTATATTTGCTTCTGCAAATACGGTTACATTCTTAGTGTATTTTATTTCTCTAATAAGATATCATTAAGGTATACGTTGTTGATGTAAATAAGATATATTTAAAATATACTTTGTTTCCTATGCACTCTTGATGATGAATGCGAATAAAAAATCGCGTTTTACAGTGCGAATATAATTGTGAGTTGGTTTTGAGATTGGAGTAATTGCAAATTTTACTGAAGGAAAGCATAAAATTGTACTGTGAAATCTTAGTTTTTCATATTTTATCATAACTAAAATATTTTTGAGTTGTTTTCTTGGCCATGGTTTTATACGTACGTTCATTTATCATCAAATATGTTCTAACCGGTCAGGCTTATTGTATTTTCAGAAAATATGCTGTTTCTGGTAATACGAAATATCAGATTTTTAAAATTGAATCGTTTCTTCAAAAGTTAATTGGAAATTTGTAATTAAAGTCGTACAAGAGTAACACAACGGTCTATTGCCGACGGTCCGAGATCAATTCCTTAAGGGAAAGATTCGAGGACAACACCTCGTAATTTTGAACCACGGTCAGAAGACGAAGCAACACCTGAGCTGACACCCAACTCTCATAACTTCCACACGAACCCAACGTGAGGACTTTCGGCAACGACAGATTTAAGGTGCATCAGCCGCCTCTACACCATACGCTTACAAACATCCATGCCCGGACTCGGATTCGAACCAAGAACCTGCCGATATAGAGGATAACACCTTAACCACTATACCACTTCAAAAGTTAAAGATATGAATATAGGTGGGTATATATTTTGATGGATTTCACTTTGAATTAACACAACGGGCTATTGGCGACGGTCCGGGATCAATTCCGAAGGGAAAGCCTTGTAACAACACCTCGCAATCTTTAACCACGTTCAGATTCCGAGGTTTACATTTTTTTTCTCTCTGTCATGATTTGGGATAGTGGTAATGGTAATTTGAATTAACGTCATACTAGAGCAACACAACGGGCTATTAACGACGCTCCGGGATCAGTCCCTCAACGGAAAGATCCGAGGACAACACCTCGTAATTTTGAAAAAGTTCAAATGATTAGGCAACACCTGAGCTGGCACCCCACTCTCCAAACTTCCACACCAACCCAACGTGAGGACTTTCGGCCACGACAGATTTAAGGTGCATCAGCCGCCTCTACACCATACGCTTACAAACATCCATGCCCGGACCCGGATTCAAACCAAGAACATTTCGATCTAGAGGTTAACACCTTAACCACTTCAAAAGTTAAAGATATGAAGATAGGTGGGTACATATTTTAAAGGATACCACTTTGAATTAACACAACGGGCTATTGGTGACGGTCCGGGATCAATCCCGAAGGGAAAGCCTCGTAACAACACCTCGTAATCTTTTGCCACGTTCAGATTCCGAGGTTTATATCTTTTTTTTTTTTACCAAAGTTTAGGTTTCTATCATTATTAGAAGATGATATGCAATAACTAAACAAGAGGGTCTTAAAACTATATATACATATATATATATATACATATATATATATATATATATATATATATATATATATATATATATATATATATATATATATATATATATATATATATATATATATATATATATCGTTTGTACATATTTTCTATGTACTTGATAATATTCAATCATCATTTCAGAACAGAAAGGTAGAACATAATGTATGGGTAACGATGCTACGATACTTCTGTACAAATTGCTCTTCTGGTTGTCACACTGCACCACAAGACTTATTAGCCTGTTTAATGAGATAAGAGTTTAGATAGCAAAACTTACTAATATTTTTCTGTACAATATATTTCTTTTTTCCGTAGAATAAAATATTTTACATGCAACTAGATAATCCTTAAATTTGTTAATCGTTGTCTGTATACGTATGTATACAAAACTATACAACTATGATATCTAACCATTTTTCTGTTTACAAACCGATAAATACATACAACCATTTATATACGAGGGTAAGTGAAAAATTACTTACACTTTTTGTTCTACAACTTTATTAAACAAAGATAGGTGGCGGCCGCATGCGCATGCGTTGAGTTGGCACGTCCGTGGTCACGTATAATGTACTGTAATCACGTCTTAGCTGTCTTCTAGTTAGAAGAGCGTAAGCATGTCAGCTCTGCTATCAGATTGCACCAAAGAGGAGCAACGAGCAGTGACCAGATTTTTATGATCAGAGGGTGTGAAAGGTGTTGAAATTCACCGGAGACTTTTGTCACAGTACCGAGAAAGTGCTTTACCTCGTAAAATCATTTTTTGAGTGGATCGAAATGTTTAAAAGTGACCGAACAAGCGTAACACAAATATAGGGAGCTGAAAAAAATTCAAGACCTCGTAATCGGCTGGGAAGGTTAAGCTAACCCTGTTTTGGGACGAAAAAGGCCCTATACTGGACGACTACTTGGACAGGGGTACAACTGTAAATAGTGCGAGGTACAGTGATTTGTTAGCCAATAAGCTGAAACCAGCAATTCGAAATAAACGACGTGGTCTACTCTCATAGAAAGTTTTGTTGTTGTAAGACAACGCACGGCCGCACACGGCCCATAATACCATAGAAACAATCAACAGGTTGGGCTTTGAGACCCTGGAACACGCTCCATACAGCCCAGATCTCGTTCCCTCAGATGTTCATCTCTTAGGGCCGCTCAAGGAAGCTTTGACAGGTCGTCGATTTGCCTCAGACATGGACGTTCGGGATGCGGTGCAAAAGTGGTTTCACAACCAACCGAAAACCTTCTATCAGAAAGGCATACGGAAGCTTGTGCCTCGCTGGACCAAGAGCATTGCTCAAGGTCACTATATCGAAAAATAATGTATGTGTTGCACGCCCATCTTTTATTTAATAAAGTTGTAGAACAAAAAGTGTAAGTAAATTTTGACTTACACCCGTATTATGGACGAATTGCCCCGTCCTTTGGTTTTGATAGATTAGAGAGGAGGGTTCTCATGATTTTAAACAATTTAAATTGAGATTTAACAATTTGCAGATGGGAACTACATACAGTGAAAATGAAAACAATTAACTAAATGCCAGTAACTACCATATTTGCCATCTTCATATTTCTCGGGCTTCTGCGTTGGTGCGTTCGTCTCGAACGTTGTCTGGATCATCACTGGTTGATTTCAAATACTGACTGACCTTCTGACATGGAATACCACCCTAACCATTATTACTAGGGTCTAGATGATGCAATATGTGTTCTGGTTTCGTATTTTAAATTTACATATGTCTGACGTGTCTTCCTGATTGCGTAGTTTCCAATATATATTTATGTGGTGTTAGGAAAGAAACTGCAGTTTTCAAGATTTTTAACCCTTAAAAACCAAGAGTTATCATATGGTACCAAGCAGCCGACCAACCTGTATGATGGTTCAGGTGTTAGACTCTAGATACGAAGGTTCCTGGTACAAATCCGGTTCAGGGCATGGGTGTTTGTAAGCGCATAGTGTAGATGCGGCAGGTGCGCCTTAAATCTGTCGTGGCCGAAGGTCCTCACGTTGGGTTGGTGTGGAAGTTTGGAGAGTGGGGTGCCAGCTCAGATGTAGTCATGTCATCTGGCCGTGGTTCAAAATTACGTGGCGAAACATCGAACGGTTTAGGGTGGTAACTAGTTGAATATGGCACCGCCCAATATCTGAACATTATTTAAAATTAAAAAAAAATTAGCATTTACTGCATTTTAACATCATAAAAACAATAAACGAAAAGGAAAAATAAATTCGAAATTAAAATTTATTTCGACTTTGGCTATTGATTCCGTAGAATTCACACAAAAAGGTCTAAGATAGAAATTTCATGTATTGCCCCTCCATGTGGTTCAACGAGACATCTCGTCCATCAAAACCTAACCGATTTGTTATTCATGAGTATCTCGCCACCAATATATTGCCTATTTTTCGTTCACGATCTCATCAGCTTTATTCTAATATCGAGCGATCAACTCCATCAAGATGTGGTCAGTTTTGCTAATAGCGAGACATTTCATCTTTTCGAGACAACCACCAAAACGGGCTAATACCCTCTGCGTGAATTAATATGATATAAGAAATAAATTGAGTTTGAATTTTCAAAATTCAAAATGAATTCTCTTTCCAGAACAAGTAATTATAATTACTGCATCTAAACAAAACGCCTACCAAATTGTTTCGGTACTTCCTAACGAATATGCAAAATTCCTCTACGTGGACCTAATTAAACTATCTGCCATAATTTTAAGGGAGAATGGATTATTAAAAAGTCAAATTTTAAAGGATATAATTAGATGCGATGAAACGAGGTTAAGATGCTCTTGGCATCCAGTTTCATTAGGGTGTCCTCCAAGACTTTTACTCTATTTTTATTATTTACGTGAGGTTTTCGGAATTAATTCCCACATTTTAAATTAATTTTGATGTTACATGGAAATTTAATAAAACAGCTTCTTAGTCTATATAATTTCCGCACAGGGCTTGAGGCTTTGTAATGTGTTTACGATTAAATTTGTAAAATAATTATAATAATTTCATAACCTTTAGTTTTATTGAGAGTGATAGGCAGAGGTAGTGAAGCGAGCTTAGCCCCCACTACCACCTTCTACAAAAAGTTAACTTACGATGCAGTAGTGTATATAATAGTGTAACCCAACTCTACTAAGAAGTACTTTATGGCAGGCGAAGTTAAACTGTCTCACTCCGGCTTGCTAAGTTGATGACCCGGACGTGATTAGAAACTCAAAAATTTACTCCGATAGATGGTCCACGATGAATAGTTGAATCACCAATGCGATGCTAATCACTTTCATCAATCACCTGAGAATCTATGATAACAGAAACTGCTCTTTTGCCATCAAGGCTTCACTCCATTCATTGCTGCTCAGCCTTCACTTTACAAGGGCACTCACAAACTGTCTCACTCCGGCTTGCTAAGTTGATGACCCGGACGTGATTAGAAACTCAAAAATTTACTCCGATAGATGGTCCACGATGAATAGTTGAATCACCAATGCGATGCTAATCACTTTCATCAATCACCTGAGAATCTATGATAACAGAAACTGCTCTTTTGCCATCAAGGCTTCACTCCATTCATTGCTGCTCAGCCTTCACTTTACAAGGGCACTCACAAACTGTCTCACTCCGGCTTGCTAAGTTGATGACCCGGACGTGATTAGAAACTCAAAAATTTACTCCGATAGATGGTCCACGATGCATAGTTGAATCACCAATGCGATGCTAATCACTTTCATCAATCACCTGAGAATCTATGATAGCAGACACTGCTCTTTTGCCATCAAGGCTTCACTCCATTCATTGCTGCTCAGCCTTCACTTTACAAGGGCACTCACAAACTGTCTCACTCCGGCTTGCTAAGTTGATGACCCGGACGTGATTAGAAACTCAAAAATTTACTCCGATAGATGGTCCACGATGAATAGTTGAATCACCAATGCGATGCTAATCACTTTCATCAATCACCTGAGAATCTATGATAGCAGACACTGCTCTTTTGCCATCAAGGCTTCACTCCATTCATTGCTGCTCAGCCTTCACTTTACAAGGGCACTCACAAACTGTCTCACTCCGGCTTGCTAAGTTGATGACCCGGACGTGATTAGAAACTCAAAAATTTACTCCGATAGATGGTCCACGATGAATAGTTGAATCACCAATGCGATGCTAATCACTTTCATCAATCACCTGAGAATCTATGATAGCAGACACTGCTCTTTTGCCATCAAGGCTTCACTCCATTCATTGCTGCTCAGCCTTCACTTTACAAGGGCACTGCCACTTGGTTGCTAAAGGCAGCAGAGGACAATTACAACTGTGGTATTGACACTGCTTTTCTGTCTCACGCAAATGGCAGTCATTCTACTAGTTATTCTACATTCTATCGATATTAGTTTACCGCTAAATTATGGAGGGGGAATAATGTAGCGAGTTTAGTCAACACTACAAAAATTAACTTACTATGCAGTAGTGTATATAACTGTGTAACCCAACTCTACCATGAAGTAATTTTTGGTAGAAAAAGTTGCAGTATTTCATTCCCGCTTGCTAAAGTGTAGTTAATGAACGCGTCGCACTGAAGCTACACAAAGGGATATTGGCGAGTGTTCGAAATCAATACCGAAGAAAATAACCAAGGACAACAAGAAATTTTGAATCATTGTCACATGACGCGAACAACACCTGAGCTGCCACTCTACTCTTTAAACTTCCTCACCACGATCAAAACAAAACTGTCTAAGTCAAATTACTTGATAAGTTCAAGATTATGTACTGTCGTAATATGTTTGGTAAGTCGCTTCGTTGACATTTTTTTTCCTTCCATTATATGACCAGATCATATGGCCTAAATTACCCCTTAACTGCTGTGTCACAAACCGTCTCGTAAATAGTGTGGAGGGGTCTCTCAAACCTCGCTCACTAAAGTGCGTATGAAATGATTAATATAATATATTAATGAAAGATTCTTTAGATAATTATTATTCATACATTTTAAATTTAGATGATTCAATTCTTGACATATTTTATATTACTATATAAGTTAAGTAAATTCCATGCTTCTTCAGGCTCAGCTTTCGGACCTAATTTTGCGGAACGTTTCAACCCTGGAAACTGTAAAACTATGTTGTGTTTTGGTGTTCTAACGCAGTGGTCCCCAACCCCCGGTCCGCGGACCGGTACCGGTCCGTGGATCAAATGGTACCGGGCCGCCCAAAAAATATTAAATTATTTCCATTTATTTACTATGGTGTATTTCTCTCGGGTTTGTGCGGTTCTTATCTATGAAATGACCACTCAAATTAGGAGGCGGTAAATCAGAACTTGAAATTTGTTCTGTTACTAGAGCTTCAATTATGATTTCTGAATTCAGCATGTCTCTGTTTTCCAATTTTGACAAATGTGATAACTGTTTTCAAGTTGGCAGACAAAGTAGATGCATTTAAAGCCAAACCTAAGTTGTGGGGACGGCGCGTGAACAGAGGCATTTTGGACATGTTTCAGACATTAGTGGGTATTTTATTCGAGACTGAGCCTAAACATTCACTCTCCCAGTTGGTGCAAGATCACCTGTCTTTGCTTTTAGAAGAGTTCGAGCGCTACTTCCCAACCACAAAAGACCCACGAACTAGTAAGGAATGGATCCGCGACCCATTTATCAACAAATCAGGCGAATCTAGCATGTCTGTGCAAGAAGAAGATCAACTGCTGGAGATTGCAAATGAAGGCGGCCTTAAAACTACGTTCGAGACAACAACTTTGCCGGTATTCTAGATTAAAGTCATGGCGGAATACTCTGAGATTGCCACCACATCACTTAAATTTCTATTGCCATTTCCGACAACCTATCTGTGTGAAGTGTGGTTTCTCTAGTGATAGCAACCAAAATAAAACAACGGAATAAACTGGACCTAAGCAACACACTTCGGGTGTCATTGTCTCCTATTACCCCAGATGAAACCATTTCGTAGCAAAGATACAAACTCAGGGTTCTCATTGATTTAGCGTTCTAGTGAATTAAAATGTTAAATCACTTTATATTCATTTTTTGGTGTAACTGTATTTTATTTTGAAGGCATGTTTAAATACAATTAAATTAAAATTATTAAATCAAAACAATCTAAAATATAAACAATCAACGTCCCGCCCCCCTCAGCGGGCCGTGTTAAAATTATCAAACGTTGATCCGGTCCGCGGCGATAAAAAGGTTGGGGAGCACTGTTCTAACGGCACGATTAGATTTTTAAATAATTGTGTTGAATTATAGTCTTTACAATATTATTATTATACAGTTTTCTTCTTTAAAAATGACGACTGTAGTACAAGGCTTTGTAAAAGGCCAGTCGGATAATCTACCTAAATTGGATGGTATATCCATGTTTTCTTTTCTGGGAAACGATCCAAATTTTATGGGAGTAGAAATGAAAAGCGTGAAAGCGAAGAGTAAGAATTTTTTTGTACAACACATTTATTTTTAAAAAAAGTATTTTTATATTGCTTTTAAAGAGTAGTGCTATTATCAAAAAGTTGAACTTAAGAAAATAGAATATTAATATATATAGTTGTTCTCTTTTCCTTAATAAGTAACAAAATTCATTCTGAAATAGATTTTTTTATATAGATAATTAGAATAGTATATCAAATAAGAGCTTTATATTAGGAAAATAATCTCAAAGTAGATTAAAATTGTAGGGGTATCAAAATAGTGAATTTTGAAAGCTAACTTAATATTAATTTTTTACGTTAATTTTTTATCAAAATTATTTTTGTTAGTGCAGTTTTATAAAATTATGCAAATTGAAAACAAAATTCGTAATTGTTTAAAAATATTAGTTTTAATGCTAAACAAACGAGGTGAAAGCTTTGTTGCTTCGTACTGCAAGAGAGACGATACTCCCAGTAGTTTTCCATGTCATTCACCAACTATAAAATAAAGTAATATATAAATTAAAAGTTTTCACTTGTAGCACTATTTATCAAAATTTGTTAACACTAGTTTTTAACTTTAATTTCTTATTTTTAATAGAAATATTTGTACAGTGCTTTTTTTTCAATTAATTAATTTTACGTTTATTCTAACTTTTCACTTTTAAAATAATTATATTTTTTCATTTATGTACGAATGTTAGAACATTTATGTTAGAAGAATTATTTCTTAATTATAAATCTTAATTCTAATGACACTTATTCCATAATACTTATTATTCAGTTTAAAGAAGAAATATGACACAGTTTTACCAAGTTTAAGAATAGCTGAAAATTAATTATCAAACATTATAATTCAATGTTTATTGATGTTAGCTCTCTCTCTATAATTTTTTTAACCAGTTTTGGTTTATAAATATATAGTATTCCTATATTTATTTATTAAATTCTTTGTCATGAAACAAGAAATTCTGCATTATGAGTGACTTGATACAGAAAGAATGTTTACGTTTTAGCAAAAACACTAGTAATCATCCGCAATATTAAATCACGCAATTCTTATTTAAAAACAATTAAAAATACAAATAATTTTTGGTATTTTAAACTTACCGAAAAATGATCTTCACAACAATGCAAGCAAGAAGTAGAAGACAGCTTTTTGTTTTTCTTTTCATCTCTTTTCATAACGCTGCACCATCTTCTACGAACTTGTTCGTATTTTAAAGCAACAAAAAATACTTTTATTGTGTTTTAATAGTTGAAATGTGACACAAACGGAACAATACAATATTTGTAATTCTTAATTTAACTATTTTCGAATCTTTCCTCTTGCTGAATTAATCAAAAATCTATAAAAATAAGACTACTAAAAAGATACCCTAGAGACAACACAGTTCAAGAAACGCTCGATGGGAAAATCGTGTACTATGACGTCAACGGCAAGAATCGTCAGCGACTGCAGTTTTTAGTTGAAAGTGACGTCAGAGAAATTTAAAAAGCGTTTTAAATATAATTAATATCGTCAGATTGCAGTTTAAGTGGCATTTTTCTACGTAGTTTTTCGTGCTCTTTCATTTTAAAATGAATTTGAAAAACATGCATATTGTCCATTGTACAGTTAACAGTTTGAAAAAATCGCCTGCACTTTTATTTTTTAGTTCTGAGGTGTTGCCAGTACGTAAAAAAATCAACTCTCAGTTTTTGTGGTATGCCTTTTGAGCGCCAAACGCAACCACCTATTTCACCTTCGGCGAACAATTGGCGAAAAAAATGGCGGCGTTTGGAGTAAAACTTTGATATATTAATTTTGATTTGCGGATAATACGAAAGTACCATACACTTCGAATTAACAGCAGGCTACCGGAGAATAGCAACCAAGTTTTGCACATAGCATCGCCAATTTTTTGTCGTTATCGAAAACATTACCGGCGTTTAGCGTAAAACTTTGATATTCGCCAATGGCATGCGGTTAATATGAAAGTACCTAACACAGAAAGAAACATAAACCCAAAATTTCCCATATCTGGAAATTTAAACCAATTGTTTTGTTTGTGAAATTAAATACCAATGGAATATACATACAATTTTATTGAGTGCTTTCGTAATTTTTCCCCAAAGCTCTTAACTCCTCAGATTCAATAATTACTTCCTCTAGATAATAAAACCAATTTTTCCCAGCAAACTGGACTCGGCAAAAATGAAATCAAACGTTCACATTCAAATTTTTCTACTAACCGATGATGTGGTGCTTTCTTATATGTGCATATCAGTACATCCTTTATACATAAATACGATGTTTCCCTACAAAAAACTGAACAAAACTAGACTTGAAATTCAACTCACGAATATGTTTTTATTTAAACCGAAGCTGTTGTGCTTGGAAAAAGAAACACATCAATGAAACATCTTAGACACGAAAGACATCAGCAAACATGTATTCATCCTATAAATCACATTATCTAGATAAAAAAAATAATGTTTCCAAGGACTACTTCAAACGTGGAATCCAACTTCACAAGACTTTTTTTATCAATCGATGTTGTTGTGCTTGGAAAAGAATGCACACCATTCAAGCATCTTATACAAGAAGGAGATCAACAAACACCTTCTCTGTTCATCCCATATATCTATATTACTTAATCCTCTACGTATAAATACAGTGTTTCCCTACAGACTGGGCAAAACTACACGCAAAATCAGACATCACAAAGTTCTGTTTTGAACAAACCCATGACATTTTTTGGGCTAAGAAAGCAGTCAAACATCTAAGGCATGAAATAAATTTAATACATCCGCTATGAAGTCGTAGTCTATTCATCTCGAAAGTATTAAATGACACACAATGAAATTCCTGACGAAACGCAGACCAGGGTGAGTCCTAGAGTAACAAAATATTTAAATTGAGAAAAACCCCATAATACTGAAAAAATCCATCCAAAGTAGAAACGAGAGAACACACGCCTTTCGATTTTTGTTACTGCAAACAAAAATTCTTTTAAAAAAAGACCAAATTCAAGATGTTGTTTACTTATCAATCAACAAACACTCTCTGTTCATCCTATTTATATAGAAAGATTAGTTCTTCCTTCAGATATAAATACAATGTTTACCTACAATCTGGACTAAACCAGATGTGAAATCCAACACTACTACAAAGTTCTGTTTTGTACATACCAATGGCATTGTTTACGCTAGGAAAGTAGTCAAACATCTAAGTCAGGATTTAATTCCTCCGCTGTGAAGTCTTAGTCCATTCCGCTCAAAAGTGTTACGCTATACATGGCGAAATTCCCGGTATACTTCTACGAAACGCAGATCAGGATGCGTCCTAGAGTAATGAAATACTTATAATGTGAAAAACCCCATAACGGGAAAAAACACCCAAAGCAGAAACGAAAAAACACACGACTCTCGCTTTTTGTTACTACAAGCAAAAATTCCTTTCAGAAAAGACCCCATTCAAGTTGTTTACTTATCAATCAACAAACACTCTCTGTTCATCCTATTTATATTGAAAGATTAGTTCTCCCTCCAGATACAAAGAGAATACTTTCCTCTACAAACGGGACTTAGCTAAATGTGATGTGTGCACCACATCACAAAGATCAGTTTTGTATTAACCCATAATATAGCCAAACCAATAGGTTTGTCTAGGAATGTAGCGAGCCGCGGTAGCTCAGTCAGTAGAGCGGCGGGCTCGCATCAGGAGGGTTGTGGGTTCTCTCCTCGGTGGAGCCTGCAATTCTGATGGTTGCGAGATTGGCGCTTCGGCCTGGCTAAAGACCGTCGTGTTCACTAATGGTGACTGGGGCACGTTTAATAGGTCGAGGTCACAAAGTCCCCCATGTTCCCATACCAAATCAATACCTCTGGGGGTACCTGATCAGGGGGTTATCAGCCTCTGATTGGGATCTAAATTACGATATGTGTTAGTGAATGGATGTATGAAACGGACCTTCCTGTAAAACGGATGTGCCACGTATGTCGAGTCGGAATTCCTCCCAATGGGGCTCAATAACACGGAAGTCGCACCCCCTCGCCTTTTGTCGTCTTCGACGGGCCTTGCCCTCCTCTAATTGTGGCAGCCAAACCAGTCTTAGAATGTGCCTTCTGTTGGACTTAGTAGGAAGGTACTGAATAGGACTGGGACCAATATTCACTTTAAGGGGTGGAAACGACCTGTGATATATGACAAGGGGTTTGTGTGACCCATATCAGCAGTTAAAGGTTAAGAGGTTTTATGGTCAAAATGTTTTCAGCAATTCGCAGATAACTATTAAACTGTACTCAACTGAGCTGAATAAGAAATGGTGGGAAACAGATTTTCAATTTAATAAATTTATTTTGCAATTTCATCAATTTAACTGTTTTGAATTCCTGCAAACTCTACTTGAAATCACTTGCAGGGTATTGCAGGCGCTAAACAGTGCAACTGCTTTTTCATTGTGGCAGTGACTCAAATTGACAAATGACAGTAGCATCCTTGATTAATTCAGATGGTAGTTAGGTACTGACATGTATGTGTCCATAACAGAAAAGTCAGAAAACCTTAAGAAACCAATATGACCAAACGACAGACAGGACCGAAATTACAGCCAAGTCTTATGGTCTAGAATAACGTAACACAAAGTTTCAGAAAATAACCTAACACAGGATAATATTAATATACATAGGGCGCTCCATAAAAACTGAGAATAAAATCTTAAAAGATCCAGAAATATATGTACAGAAAAAAAAACACCATTCTATTTCAAAATACCTACCCTCAGATGACATGCAACGGTCCCAACGTTCAACGAACTTTTCAAAACAAGTAGAGAAGCTCAGCTCAAACCCTGCACTACTGAAATAACTTCAGAATTTGTATTAAATTTTCTACCACGGAGCTTCTCCTTCAACGTCGGAAAAAGCCATAAATAGCATGGTGCGAGAGCTGCACTGTAAGGAGGATGTGGCATGATTTTAATACTACATTTACTAAGATATTGCTGAACAGAAGTAGCGACATGTGGGCGAGCATTATCGTGATGTAATGTCCAATTTACTACTAGTTCATGTGGCTTTCTCGATATGTGTCGCAAAATTTTAAAAACTAAAATATAATATTCACCATTTATGGCAGTTTTTGGAGGCGCAGCATGCTGATAGATTACACCTTTATGATCAAAGAAAATAATCATCATAACCTTTCTAGCAGATTTGGTTTGTCGGATTTTTTTCGGAATCGGAGAATCAGTGAGTTTCTATACACTTGTTGCGGACTTGTTAATGGGATGAAAATGATGCACCTAGAACATTCGTCATTGTAAGCTTCTTTCATTAACTTAACTGTTTCTGGAGCTGTTTCGCCCAAATGATAGCAACATTTTTTGGCAGAACGCATTTCGTTTTCTAACTTTGAATCACTCACCTCCATTTCTGTAGGGCAAATAAAAACAGTTCTTTGAACAAGCACCAAACTAGGAAAATAAAATAGTCTGCTTAGTTTAGAATGTTTATAATTGTACAGTTCACAGTTTGAAAAAATCGCCTGCACTTTTATTTTTTAGTTTTGAGGTGTTGCCAATACGTAAAAAAAAATCACTCTCAGTTCTTATGGTATGCCTTTTGTGAGCCAAACGCAACCACCTATTTCAACTCCGGCGAACAATTGGCGAAAAATATGGCGGCGTTTGGTGTAAAACTTTGATATATTAATTTTGATTTACGGATTATACGAAAGGACCATACACTTCGCATTAACAGCAGGCTACAGGATAATAGCAACCAAGTTTTGCGCATAGCATCGCCAATTTTTTGTCGTTATCGAAAACATTACCGGCGCTTAGCGTAAAACTTTGATATTCGCCAATGGCATGCGGTTAATATGAAAGTACCTAACACAGAAAGAAACATAAACCCAAAATTTTCCATACCTGGAAATTTAAACCAATTGTTTTATTTGTTAAATCAAATACCAATAGAATATACATGCAATTTTATTGAATGTTTTCGTAATTTTTCCCCAAAGCTCTTAACTCCTCAGATTCAATTATTACTTCCTCTAGATAATAAAGCTAATTTTTCCCAGCCAACTGGACTCAGCAAAATTGAAATCAAACGTTCACAGTCCAATTTTTCTACTAACCGATGATGTGGTGCTTACTTATATGTGCATATAAGTTCATATTTTATACATAAAGACTATGTTTCCCTACAAAAACTGAACAAAACCAGACGTGAAATTCAACTTCACAAAGATGTTTTTATTTAAACCGATGTTGTTGTGTTTGGAAAAAAAAACCACATCAATGAAACATCTTAGACACGAAAGAAATCAACAAACATGTATTCATCCTATAAATCACATCCTCTAGATAAAAAAAATAATGACAATCGATGTTGTCGTGCTTGGAAAAGGATGTACACCATTCAAGCATCTTATACACGAACGAGATCAACAAACACCTTCTCTGTTCATCCTATATATCTACATTACTTAATCCTCTACGTATAAATACAGTGTTTCCCTCTACAGACTGGACAAAACTACACGCAAAATGAGGTATCATAAAGTTCTGTTTTGAACAAACCCATGATATGTTTTGGGCTAGGAAAGCAGTCAAACATCTAAGGCATGAAATAAATTTAATACATCCTCTGTGAAGTCGTAGTCTATTCATTTCGAAAGTATTAAATGACACACAATGAAATTCCTGACGAAACGCAGACCAGGGTGAGTCCTAGAGTAACAAAATATTTATATTGAGAAAAACCCCATAATACTGAAAAAAATCCATCCAAAGTAGAAACGAGAGAACACACGCCTTTCGCTTTTTGTTACTGCAAACAAAAATTCCTTTAAAAAAAGACCAAATTCAAGATGTTGTTTACTTATCAATCAACAAACACTCTCGGTTCATCCTATTTATATAGAAAGATCAGTTCTTCCTTCAGATATAAATACAATGCTTACTTACAATCTGGACTAAACCAGATGTGAAATACAACACCACTACAAAGTTCTGTTTTGTACAAACCAATGGTATTGTTTACGCTAGGAAAGTAGTCAAACATCTAAGGCAGGATTTAATTCCTCCGTTGTGAAGTCTTAGTCCATTCCGCTCAAAAGTGTTAAGTGAGACAGGGCGAAATTCCCAGCATACTTCTACGAAACACAGACCAAGGTAAGTCCTAGAGTAATGAAATATTTGTAATATGAAAAAGAAACCATAACACAACGGGAAATATAACTAAATCAGAAGCGACAAAACATACGTCACTCGCTTTTTGTTACTACCAGCAGAAAAGTCTTTTCAGAAAAGGCCACATACTCGTAGTTGTGTACGTATCAATCAACACAGTATATATTCATCCTATATATATATAGATTAGTTCTTTCTCCACATATGAATTCGATGTTTATCTACAAAAGGTACAAAGCCAATTGTGAGGTCCAACATCACAAAGTTCAGTTTTGTACTAACCCAGAATATTGGTCTGAATTCAAAAGTAGCAGTTAGACATCTAAGGCATGAAAGAGATTTAGTAATTCATCCGTCTTAGTCCATTACGCTCAAAAGTGTTACGCGATACATGGAGAAATTCCCGGTATACTTCTACGAAACGCAGATTAGGATGCGTCCTAGAGTAATGAAATACTTATAATGTGAAAAACCCCATAACACGGGAAAAAACACCCAAAGCAGAAACGAAAAAATTCATCCGTCTTAGTCCATTACGCTCAAAAGTGTTACGCGATACATGGAGAAATTCCCGGTATACTTCTACGAAACGCAGATTAGGATGCGTCCTAGAGTAATGAAATACTTATAATGTGAAAAACCCCATAACACGGGAAAAAACACCCAAAGCAGAAACGAAAAAACACACGACTCTCGCTTTTTGTTACTACAAGCAAAAATTCCTTTCAGAAAAGACCCCATTCAATTTCTTTACTTATTAATCAACAAAAACTCTCTGTTCATCCTATTTATATTGAGAGATTAGTTCTTCCTCCAGATATAAAGAGAATATTCTCCTACAAACGGGACTAAGCTAAATGTGATGTGTCCAACATCACAAAGATCAGTTTTGTATTAACCCCTAATATAGCCGAACCACAGTAGGTTTGTCTAGGAATGTAACGAGCCGCGGTAGCTCAGTCAGTAGAGCGTCGGGCTCGCATCAGAAGGGTTGTGGGTTCTGTCCTCAGCGCAGCCTGCAATTCTGATGACTGCGAGATCGGCGCTTCGACCTGGGTAAAGACCGTCGTGTTCACTAATGGTGACTGAGGCACGTTAAATAGGTCGTGGTCACAAAGTCGCCATACCAAATCAATACCTCTGGGGGTACCTGATCAGGGGGTTATCGGCTTCTGATTGGGATTATTTACGATATGTGTGTGAATGGATGTATGAATAAAACGGATGTGCCATGTATGTCGAGCAAAGTCGGACTTCCTCCCAATGAGGCTCAATAACATGGAAGGCGCACCCCCTCGCTTCTTGCCGTCTTCGACGGGCCTGGCACTCCTCTGGTATGCCAGTGTAGGCATGAGAAACAACAACAACAGGAATGTAGCAGTCAAACATCTAAGGCATGAAAGATAGTTAATTCCTCCGCAGTGAAGTCTAAGTCCATTCTGCTCAAAAGTGTTAAGTGAGACATGGCGAAATTCCTGGCATACTTCTACGAAACGCAGATCAGTTTGAGTCCTAGAGTAATGAAATACTTATAATGTGAAAAAACCCCATAATACCGGAAAAACTCCCAAATCAAAAGCGAAAAAACACACGCCTCTCTCGCTTTTGTTACTAAAAGCAAATATTCCTTTCAGAAAAGACCACATTCAAGTTGTTTACTTATCAATCAACAAACACTCTCTGTTCATCTTATTTATATTGAGAGATCAGTTCTTCTACCAGATATAAAGAGAATACTTTCCTACAAACGAGACTAAGCTAAATGTGATGTCCAACATCACAAAGATCAGTTTTGTATTAACCCATAACATAGCCAAATCAATAGGTTTGTCTAGGAATGTAGCAGTAAAACATCTAAGGCATGAAAAATATTTAATTCCTCCGCAGTGAAGTCTAAGTCCATTCTGCTCAAAAGTGTTAAGTGAGACATGGCGAAATTCCCGGCATACTTCTACGAAACGCAGATCAGTTTGAGTCCTAGAGTAATGAAATACTTATAATGTGAAAAAACCCCATAATATACAAGAAAAACTCCAAAAGCGAAAAAACACACGCCTCTCTCGCTTTTGTTACTAAAAGCAAATGTTCCTTTCAGAAAAGACCGCATTCAAGTTGTTTACTTATCAATCAACAAACACTCTCTGTTCATCCTATTTATATTGAGAGATTAGTTCTTCTACCAGATATAAAGAGAATACTTTCCTACAAACGGGACTAAGCTAAATATGATGTCCAACACCACAAAGATCAGTTTTGTATTAACCCATAACATAGCCAAACCAATAGGTTTGTCTAGGAATGTAGCAGTCAAACATCTAAGGCATGAAAAATATTGAATTCCTCCGCAGTGAAGTCTAAGTCCATTCTGCTCAAAAGTGTTAAGTGAGACATGGCGAAATTCCCGGCATACTTCTACGAAACGCAGACCAGGGTACGTCCTAGAGTAATGAAATATTTATAATGTGAAAAAAACCCATAACACGGGAAAAAACACCCAAAGCAGAAGCGAAAAAACACACGCCTCTCGCTTTTTGTTACTACGAGCAAAAAATTCCTTTCAGAGAAGGCCGCATTCTCGTAGTTATTTACGTAAACGGTTCTAATTTCTGCGTTTTTTGCCCATTTCGCCCCATTCTTCGGATTGTGCGTTTTCGCAGGTCGCATCCGCCGTAACCGAATTCGTGCGAGCGTGTAATGTAAAATAAATTTTTCATTTAAAATGAAAAGGGAAGGCGTAAAAAAAAAGGAAGAACTTAATAGTGTCCTGGCGGCAGAGGAAACTTCCCCCTCAAGTTTATTTTAATAAATCAAATTAATAAGGATGTCATACACATAGCAGTGCGTATACCAGTTTAGGCAAAAGCAATCAAGTTCAAAGGGAAAATAAAGTACATCCTGAGTGTAATACGCACCATTAGCGTGAAAATGGTTTTGGAATGTTGTTTTTCAAAATGGCCTCGCCGTAATTACGGCCTGTTGTAGGGCACCATGGCTAGCGGGAGTACGGGCAAACTCGAGTAAAAAATGAATTTTAATTACGCTTCGGGTGATGGTTTTCTTTATGTTTCTTTAATAAAGTATTTCTGCTGCTTTCATATTTTTTAAGAAGATAGAATATATTTCGAGTAGAAAGAAGTGAAGATGTGTGTTTTCGTAGATTACGTGTGATTCTTTTCTAGATGAGTTCTTCCATTTAAACAGATTTAAATTAAAATTGTCGGCAAATTGAATTTGCGTGGGGTTGGTTGGTTTAGCGTTTCGTGGCGCGATGGTCATATTTGGCCAAACTGTGCCAAACACAAGACAGATGTAAAGTAATTTTAGGAACAAAAGATGGAGTTCAGAAAGATTACTTGGAATTGCAATTACATTTCAGCTACCGTGGTAGCATTGCATTTTAGAAGTTTCTTGTTCAATTAAGTTTCAATTTTTGCGGCCATCTCCCTTTTCGATGTTTTTAAAATTTATCTCTCTGTCCTATATTCCTCAAACTGATGAAGAATTTTATGAAAATTGTCAGTTCTACGATTTCAACATTTTTTTTATAACAAAAGCACATTGAACTAAGTGGAAAACTGCTAATGTACCTGTTAGTTGTTGAATTTGTTTGTGTATGAAAGTTTGTTGCCAAGCGCTAATATACAAATGACACCGATTTATTTGTTACCTACGTTACTAAAAGATTTATGCATATCTTTTTATTATTACGTTCATTATATATTATTTGCTATTGTTATGGCTATTATAACATATTATAACAACTTCATCATTAGATTTCTTAATATTACATTAATTATAGCACGTTACTATTATTTCCCAGCTATTATGCATTTTAATAATAAATGTAATATTGTATTAGAAATATTACGATACTTTATGGCCGCTATTATACCAGGTTTTCAATAATAAATGTCTTAGTATTACATTACTATATTATGTTATCAATATTAAAACTATTATGACAGCTTTAATAATAAATGTCTTACTATTAAACTAATATTCAAGGTTAAATTAAAGCAACCATAAGTATTAAAATTTCAGAGGATTCGAAATTTTCGACTGCTTTATAATCATCATTACACAAATTGCCTTTTAGACTAATGATTAAACCTTTTATGTTTCACAAAAAATACTAAGAGTTCTTATAAAAGATTAAGTACCGCTAGTGTGAAAAAGATTTCGAAATAATGTTCAAAATGGTCTAGCCGTAATTACGGCATGTTGTAGGCCGACGAGTAATTGAATAAAAATTGAAACTTAATTACACTTTGCGGGGTGGTTTCTTTATATTTTGGTAAGTAGTATTTCTATTACTTTCGTAATTTAGAAGACAGTATATTTTTTGAGTAAAAAGAATGTATACTATTTTTTATGAAAGTGATTTAAAATTAGGTATTTGCACTCTCATTTGAAATGAAAGAGTAAACGTTCGTAAACATGGATTTAACTTAAAATCGACAGGGAATTGATTTTAAAAAGCTTAAAAAAATTGTAAATTAGAAAAGCCAATTTCCTATTTTAATTTAAATAATCACCGTACAATAAGTTAAAATTACCTATCTATACTTTGTTTAAATTAGTTGAAATATTAATATCTAGCATTGCGATTTAATTGCATGTAACAACAAATTGCTTCATTTCAGACTATACAAGTAATTGAATGCCATACGAGGTGTGATAAGAAATACACAGTGAATAATTTTATTACGTACAAAGAAATAAAAGATTACATCAAATTTGAATTAACCTCCTTCAAAGTACTCTCTTTGGCTAGCTATGCACTTATCCCAACGTTGATTTCCTTATTCGAAGCATGAAGCATTTCTGGAAGGCTTTTTTCGCTCCGTCGTGGCTAGAGCTCGGATTTTGCATATTTTGCATATCTTTATTGTAGTCTCTAATGTTGATAGAAATCCGTTAGCAATTTGCAACCAAAAATCCCCGAAATTTATTTTGCATGTTTTTGCATATGTGGGACCATTTTGCATATTTGTGGTTTTTTTGCTTGTTTTTGCATATGTGGGACCATTTTGCATATTTGGTTTTTTTTTGCATGTTTTGTGCATATTTGAATAACTTTTCTCTAGTTTTAAATACTTCTACAATTTTTTTTTTCACAGAATTTTCTTTAAAGCGTTTTGAAGGAAGGTTTTCAGAAGCAATCAAATTCAAATCAACTACGACTCACAAACGAAAATGCAAAAGGCGCAAAATGAGAAGAACATTCAACAGCTTTTCATCGCCTCAGAAGTTTGAGTCAGTGTCCCATCTTCGGAGAAGAACGAGATGTACCAAGATCAAGGCAATATTGAAATCCAATATTGCTCTTTATAAGTTGGAGAATGAACATTTTAAAGCCTTTTTGAAGAAGTACACAGGTAATAAAATTTCTCTTGAATCGACACTCAGAAAGAACTACATTACGCCAATGTACGAGAAGGTGATAGAGAATACAAAATGAGATAGGTGATTCCTACATTTGGATGCCGATGAAACGACAAACCCCTGCTGGCGACACCTAATTTATGTAAAGAGTTGTAAAAAACAAATTACTCCATGATCACCAGGACAGTGGGTGAAGCGATTAATAAACAAAATTGAGTGTTAATTGTGTGATATCTGGCTGCTGTTGGCGATCAATTTAGGAGAGTTCTTGGCGACTAACCTCCCTGCGTGGAAGGGTTGCCATAGAGAAAATACATTCGGATACTTGCTTCGGTGAAGCGATTAATAAACAAAATTGAGTGTTAATTGTGTGATATCTGGCCGTTGTTGGCGATCAATTTAGGAGAGTTCTTGGCGACTAACCTCCCTGCGTAGAAGGGTTGCCATAGAGAAAATGCATTCGGATACTTGTCTCGGCTGAGAGAGGTTGTTTTCGTTTCTGATGTGCGATGTACTACACCGAATGAAATGATGTTCGCTTATGTATGTCCTTTTTATCATTTAATTAAATTGTTATTTTTATAATCTCGTGCTTGGTAATTGAAAGAGAAGAACATCACAAACTGAATGAAAGTGTGGCTCATTTTCACTTTTACCTCCTAACTACCCTTTTTGTAAAAATATTTTTTCTTTCGCAATTTCGTATATTTTGGGGTTTTAGTGCATATTTTTGGATTTTGTAATGCATATTTCAGGTCACATTTTTGCATATTCGATCCAAGCTCTAGTCGTGGCCCTCTAAATCTCGGGAATGATGTCAAAAAGTTTGCCTTTTACGACGGTTTTTATTTTTGGGAAGAACCAGAAATCGAATGATGTTAATCAGGAGAGTAGGGCGAATGTGGACAGACAGGAACTTTTTTGGCCAAAAAATTGCGGATCAGAAGCGAGTCTGGAACAAATTGCTCACCCCTTCTTCCATTTGCAAATTATCGGTTAAAATGTCCGGTACAAGATGTCCAGTTCATCAGAAAGCTCTCGCATAGTCAATCGCTTGTTTGAACGAACCATTTTTGCAAATTCTGACACATTTTCGTCTTTTTTTGAGGTCGAAAGACGTCCCGACCGTTGATCGTCTTCAACTGACTCATTTCCGCTTATAAATCCCTCATACCACTTGTGAACAGTCTTCAGAGTCACCCCATTATCGCCATACACTGATTTTAACATTTAATGAACATCTTTGGCTCTTTTTTGCAACTTAATCTTTACGATGCGGTGCTTAGAATTTTTTCAATCGTCTCCTAGAATTGCTCTTTTGCCTGCATATCCCCCCCCCTTTACCTAATTACTTAACTTGAGCGATAGAGCCTTGAGTGGAATTTATGACTGACGCTCTCCTTTCATAGTATTGTGTGGCGTATCGTTTGGCGTCAGATAGATATCACCGGAGCGACATTCTGCCTTTCCCCCAAAGTGTTCTCACCTCAAGGTCGACAAGGTAGGGTACCGAACAAAAGAAGGAACCCTCTAAAAGGTGAATCGCTGACAGCTCTTTGATGGTGATAGAAGCAAGCGGTTATTTGAAAGGGGGATAACATTAACAGTACACAGATCTATACCATGACGCTGATGTAAACTAAATTTTAGTGGTAACAATTGTCGACCTGCCGAAGCGTAAAGGTTAAAACAAATCTTAATGTTTACGCGATGATGCGCGACAGACACGGTAAACATGACATCACTCTTCCGGCTCTGGAAGACGACTGACAAGTCACAACCTGTTCCAAATTGCCACAGACTATCTCAACGGTTCAAGCTATCGGATTTAGTACTTCAATTGGATGTAGCGTCAGCAGTTGCTGCTGTAAAAATTCATTCTCCGTACCTTTTGATCAAACCTCTTATGATTAAAGCACGGTGGAATATAGCAGCTAACAGGATCCTCGCACGTCCGTCTGTCTCTGTCTCCACTGGTCGAGTCTCCCTCATCTCTACAGTTCCAAATCCTAACCCGGATGACCATTCAAGGAAACCCCCACCAACCTTCCTCGATGATCCAGTAGTTTCTATTAGCGAACATTCTTCATTGCGTTGGCCCGAGAACTGCAATATTAGACTTTGGCGATTTCATTAGTTTTGTCGCCAATTTTAGCATAAAAGTCACGTGACTACTGGTCGTCTGGTTTTTCACACTTTTGATGCTCAATACGCCCATTCATTGATAGCAATGCTCTGTCTACTAAAGCCCGGTGCGCGATTTTCCAAACCCTCACAGATACTATAACTGGGGGCGGGGCTAACCGTAACGGCCAATGATCGCGAGCGCTGGATAGGAATCTCCTTCACTACGCTAAAAACAACTGAAATCCTGTCTGATCCTGTTTGCAGTGTAATAAATGAAACATGTCAAATAATTTTTCTGTTTTCTTTTCTTTTCAGATCCATGGCTATGGGTGGGTAGAGGTGGGAGCCGAAAATTGTATCCTTTTATTATATAAGTTAATAATTAGATAAGTTATTGTTTTATGTATGCTTTTTGTTCCATCAGAATAGTCCTAAACCAGGGGTGGATACGACACAATCACCCTAAAGCAAAGGGGACGGCAGAGGGGCGGAAAAATATCAGCTGGTAGTGAGTTCAGGAGTGGTTCTTAGATTATTTATGTAAAATCAACGAAAGCTTGGAAAAATATAAAAAGGGTATTAAAAATTAGGAAAAGTAATTTAGAATCAAAAGGAATTAAATAGGAATTTTTTTTAAATAATTTGGAGGATCTAAAAATCTTTACGCCCGCTGGTTTCGAACTCGGGAAGTCAGCCTCCGCTGCCGACGCCAAACTGAAGATACGTGACCTTAGCCACTAGGCCATCGTTGATTCACGAAAAGAAGCTTCTTAAAAGATCAAATCATTTTATATTTTGTTGATTTCAGTCTCATTGGCCTTCACGGTTAGCCCCGCACCCTGTTGTAGTATCTGTGAGGGTTTGGAAAATAGCAGCCCGGTGCACACTTCCAATTTTTCAATGTGTGACGCCACTGCGGCACCAAAGCCCAACTATGCGCTTATAACCGCGAAATGATGCAAGTACTCATTCCGCGCCATTTGCGATAAATATTCTATCGAAGATAACGTGTTTATTTTGCTTACTTGGTGAACAAATATATTTTGTAGGTATATTTTGGGACAAAATAGATGTTTTACTGGATACAACCATTTATTAATTATTATTTATATTCCATTTATTTATGAAAACAAGGTACTTCAGAACGTAGAAGCGTGTGCGGCGCCGTGGGGAATCGGAGCACAAATTGCACGCAAGTTGGACGCGCGTCGCCGCAGCGGCATGTGTGCACTTCTCCATTGGATCTAAGACCCGGTGCACACATCCGGTTTTTTAACTTGCGGCGCCGAAGCCCAACTATGCACGCACACCTAACCGTGAAATGACGCACGAACTCATTTCGCGCCATTTGCGATAAATATTCCATCGATGAAAACGTGTTTATTTCGCTTACTTGGTGTAAAAAAAAGTATATTTTGAAACAAAATAGATGTTACTCAATGCAACCATTTATTAATTATTACTATTATTATTAATTATTACTATTATTATTAATTATTACTATTATTATTAATTATTATTATATTATTAATTATTTGCACCTAGATCATTTATTTATGAAAACAAGGTACTTCAGAACGGAGACTCATGTGCTGCAACCGTGCGGCGCTGTGGAAAAATGCAGTACATATTGCACGCAAGTTGGACGTGCGTCGTCCCAGCGGCACTGGAGGCATGTGAGCACTGCTCCATTCAGACCGCACTTACGTTGCGACAGCGGCTTTGCTCGTTGAAAAACCGGATGTTTGCTTTGGGACTAATGCATCTCAGACCGCACCTGCGTTGTCGCACGTTGAAAAATTGGATGTGTCCACCGGGCCTAAGAAGACTGCATATATTACTCGTGTTAGATAAATGATTACTTTTAGATAGCATAAAATAATATTGTTAGACTATAATGATTTATCAAGATACCTAAGTGGTCACTTGAGGTGCTTTAAACTTGATCAGGGCAATTTGACCTTCCACATTTGTGAAATTTAACATCAATCAATCAACCCCTGATCATCTTCTGTCCTGCTTGGGGCTTCGAAAAGGGGATTTGACGCAGAATCCCGTCCTGCCTTTGGAGGTTTTGAGTGTTTTAGGTCTCATGGATCTGGTCTAGCCTATTGACTAGACCAGTTACGATTAATAACAACAAGAACAACAACAGGTGTGTAGGAGCCGCGGTAGCTCAGTCAGTAGAGCGTCGGGCTCGCATCAGAAGGGTTGTGGGTTCTGTCCTCGTTGGAGCCTACAATTCTGATGATTGCGAGATCGGCGCTTCGATCTGGCAAAAGACCGTCGTGTTCACTAATGGTGACTGGGGCACGTTAAATAGGTCGTGGTCACAATGTCCCCCATGTTCCCATATTAAATCAATACCTCTGGGGGTACCTGATCAGGGGGTTATCGGTCTCTGATTGGGATCTAAATTACGATATGTGTGAGTGAATGGATGTATGAAAGGGACCTTCCTGTAAAACGGATGTGTCATGTATGTCGAGCAAAGCATGTATGTCACAATGGGGCTCAATAACATTGAAGGCGCACCCCCCTCGCCTCTTGCCGTCTTCGACGGGCCTGGCACTCCTCTGGTTTCTTATGCCAGTGTAGGCATAAGAAACAACAACAACAGGTGTGTAGTTAATTATCGCACTGGAAAAACACACACATATATAACTTGATAGTTGGATATTTGTAACTGTCCTTGATAAATACCGAAAGGAAAAAGCCAAGGACAAAACTTTGTAATTTTGAACCCGGATCAGATGACGAGACCAACACCTGAGCTGTCACCGCTCTCCAAACTTCCATACCACGTCAACGTGAGGATGTTTGTGACCACTACAGATTTCACGTACACCTGCCCTTATGTCGATGGTGGTGTTTAGATGGACCGAAAATCGAACTCTCAACGCTCCGTTTGCAAATCTGTTGCTTTTCCATCTAGGAGTATGTTATTGGAAACATTGTAGCAGAGTGTGTGTTAGGATAGACATTATAACTTTTCAATTGTATAAATAAGTATATGTTTGATTGAAATGGATTGCTCCCATTGTATTGAATTACTTTATTATATTGCATTACTCACTTTATAGTGTAACAAATTTCTCTTGTAACTAGAAAAAGATATCTGCAATTTACCACAGAATAACACATTTATCACTCTTTCTCACCATATCTTTTGTCAGAAGAATCCGAGTTTTTTAAGTCTATACGTCTAGGAAAATATATTCAATATTTCCAGATTAACGGTACAAAAATATTGCAAAGATGTTTGTAAAAGGTAAACAAAGTTATTTGAAGCCGCAAACATTTTTTCGAGACAAATATTTACTTCTACTTTCGGAAATACTGCTTTTCGTATCCGAATAAATTTCAAAGCGAGTAAAAAATTATATTTACTTGGAAAAAAAGTCGTTAGTTAATTTATGGATCGTTTATTGATACTTTTAATCTAAATAAACTTTGATGTAAATGTAACTGATTCAATTAAATAAGCTTTGTTTAGTTTAAAAGTTTAGTTTTCTTCAAATGCGAGAAAAAAAAAACACAAAAAAAAGCTTCGAATTTTTCGAGTTTCAAATATTAATGTTAACGTAGGTGATGTGTAACTGTATGTTGGATGTCATATTGGCCATCACTAAACAGTTTAGTCATCACTCCGTTTGTTTGGTTTTTATGTCGTAAGTACCACATTTGGCTTTGCTGAGCCAAGACATAGAATATCAAGTAATGGACATACATACTACTGTGATAAAAAAGTTTCCGGAAATCTTCCTTTAACACATACATAGTAGATGTCGTCTGCAAACTTTTATCAAATATTTTTAAGACATATAAACATATGGCAACAATCAGGGATTTATTTAATTTTATCGTCTGAATATAAATTTGTGTTCAATAAAAGAAGAATTGTCTCTTCGTTGATTTTCCAAAATGTCGAATGTAATTGAGCAAAGAATATTCACTACATTTTGTTTCCTCAATTGAATTTCTGCTGCAAACACATTTTAAATGTTGCATAAAATCTTTTACAGACGATTGTTTATCAAAACCAAAAGCATTTGATCGATCAAAACTATGACAAAAACGACGTGAATTGTGACGAGATAACTCAAGAGTTTTGCATCACGATAATGCGGCATCTCAGAATGTCATTATATTTCGTGTTTTTTACATAGCATTCAACAAATACACCGTTTTGAGTCCATTGAGAAAATTCGATACGAACCCTGAAGGGGTTTCACAAAACATGTTTTGAGGATTGTGAAATACTTTGGCACAAATGCATTTAAGTCGGAGATTACTTTAAAGCAGGGCTCGAAATACCCGGGTGCACAGGTGCACTGTGCACATGAAAATAAAATTGTGCACATGAAAATAAAATTGTGCACCTAAACTTTTCCCGCTAGGTGCATGCCATGCACTTAAATTAAAAACTTAGGTGCACCTTGTGCACCTGAATTAAAAAATCTATTTCGAGGCCTGCTTTAAAGGAGATGTAATAAATTTCGACCAATACATTGATACCTTTGTTTTATGACAGTATTCGGGTACTTTTTGAACACTAGTATAATACAAAGAAATCTTTACTGACACAGCAGATAGAAATATACCCAGGAAGTCGTCAAATCTGAGCCGCCTATAATTCGTAGGTTGTTATGGAAGTGGGCATACCCACTGATGAAAGATTTACCTTGTTATCAGTAGGACTGGAATTTTGATTATTTTCCATTTTTATTTGGTTAAACGGAAATGTTGGAGTAAATAGAAAAATGTTTAATAAAAATTTTAAATGTATGTGTGATTCATGGCCTATACTACTAATGAAATGGTATTTTGATTATTTTTTAAGTAACTAATGGTATAAACCTTTAGAGAGACTACGGCCGGTACAGAAGTTGTACCTGTCCTATTGGACGGGAGGTAAGGGGGACACCTGCGGTGTCCAAGTGTCCAAGTTGTACCTTGATCACGCCAAGAAAGAATTTAGACTACAGCCGGTACAGCAGTTGTGTGGCTAAAATTTATAAGAAAAACGCCAATAAAGAATTTAGACTACGGCCAGTACAGCAGATGTACCTTGGAAGTTATTAGAATTGCGTCAAGAAAGAATTTGAACTACAGCAGGTACAGTAGCTATATTTTGAAAGTTAAAAGAATCGCGCCAAGAAAGAAGAATCACGCCAAGAAAGAAGAATCGCGCCAAGAAAGAAGAATCACGCCAAGAAAGAAGAATCACGCCAAGAAAGAAGAATCGCGCCATTTAGTCAAAAGGTTAAACATTTAAAATTCCATTTAATTATTGAAGTTATTGGGTTTTTTACAGGATTTTTGGTGATTTAGAAATATGTGTTTTCTGTATTTTTGAGGAAATATTTTAATCTAGCAAAATTCCCGACCTTACTTGGTTTGAATTGGTTTAGTCTGGATTGAAGAGATGATCAAAATCCATAATGACTTACGTTTGTCGTAGAATAAAATAATATTTTAACACCGTTCGCCATCTTTATAATTTCTACAACTTACTTTGGACACAAATCCTGCACATGCATATCCATTCCTGTAATGCGTTTCACATACATCGCACCCTTGCTGTATCACAAAGCTACAAAATGAAGAAAGGTGACACTAAGGTTACTAGAACAAAATACGATTTCGTGGGACATCTGGAATTCCGTGTCTTAAATTCTTTTCATGTTCAACTCAATCAATAAAAATTACGATTTACGGCGAGTGGGGGGAGCTTCGCACTCATAGTTAACAAATTTTACGCATTTCTTAAATACTTTTTTACTTGTGGCACTCTTGCATCCAGCATGCGACATTGTGGGATTTCGCAATATTCTCCTGTAATTATGACAAGGAATATTTTAATGTTTGAAAAGTTCTAGTTTGGATTTTTTTAAATTATTATTCTTTAAATAACGGCATCATTCTTCAATAATGGCATAACTATACTTACATTTGCTTTATTCTGACTTATCTGCCACTTTAATTCGAATACTTTGAAGTGGTGTTGCTTGTGATGAGAAGGAAAATACGTTTATTAAAATAATAAATATTTAAAACAGAAAGCAGCGAATTAAAACAAAATAAAAGATGTCGGGAAAAAATTGTCCTAAAAATATTAATTTGTGATTCCTTTCTCTCTCTTGACCTCGTAGTTGCCACAACTTTCATCTCAAAAGTACAAAAAATTTAGAAATGCGAAATTAATTCAGAGCGAAGAAAAATATTAGTACAAGTGATCAACCAACACGAGTTTACGTTTCATTCCCGTTCGTTGAAAAATATCGTCGGTCCCAAATATTCGGAAATCGTTTGCATTGCGCAAAGAACAAAAATAAAACTCGTAATAAATGAAGCATCAGAGCTAAGATTCCATAAAAAAAAATTGCTTTTTTATTGTACTTGTAAGTCAATCCAAGTAATCGTTATACTCTATATACATTCCAATTTTTCCAAAACTACCAAATTTTGGTTGATTTAAGTATGGTTACTCAGGTGTTTTGGCATGAAACTCATCTAAATATCTTTCTATCTATAATAAAAGAAAATTTTACGGTCTCTTTCAGGTTTATTCGCTTTGTGATTGGTAGATAGCGAGTCACGTGATAGCGAGTCTTGTAGTTCAACGAGATAATGAATTTGGAGCACGCGCAGAAGATAAACACATTTATAATTTTTAATTAATCCATTCATAAAATTTGAGAGCATGTGCTAGGAAGTTTGCAATGTTTTTAGAAGAACCCTCAAATTTGCTCGCCGTCTCCATAGCAACAGTCGATTATAAAAATCTTAAAAAGTACTATTACAACACGGATCAGCTAAAACATTTAAAGTTACGATGAAATTTCCTCTGAATTTCAATGATATCTTATTAATTTATCAATTTCATTTTTTATATGGAAATAAGATGTTTTGTTATTGACATTTTTTTAAACATTTTGTTTTTATTTACCGTATATTTTCGTGTATAAGCCTAGAATTTTGTGAACGTTTTCTCAAGCTTAAGTCCGGGGTCGGCTTATATACAAATCCGCTAATCTCGCAAAAAAGTAGGCAATTTTCCGTTACTCGGGCGCATGCGATAAATATCGCAATGGGAAGGGAACCTTCAATTAACATACTACTAGAGGTCCGGGATCAATCTAGCAGCGATCCAAATTGGAGTGGATTGTGAAGCAATCCTATCCCCTCATTGTTGAAAAGTATAGTTCACGAAGTTCGTTTCTTTATTGTTACAACTAGTACTTTATTGTTACAACTTTATTCCTAGTAAAAATAAAGAAATGTTTAATACTGCATTCACTAAACTAATATATAATGTATAAAATAAAGCACATTACAATCAAATATCTGGAATAAAATTCATGTGATAACTATACAAACACATTAACATAAAATCGAAAATAGAACAGAAAAACGGACAGCCATACTTACGTGACCATGTTCAGTCACTAAATGAAGATAAGTACTCACAGTATGAAAAGTTTCATGAAAATATATTAAACCATGTTAACGTGTAAGGTACGTACATACATACAGACAGACATCAAACGCGCAAGAGTTGGATTTATCATCAGAAGGGTCCAAATCGGATCGAAAACATGAAATGGGTAGAAAATATTGAATGTACAAACCCAAACACTTACTTAATTATGTCGATATTTTGCTACTTTCCAAGGAGTGGATATAGAGGTGAATTAGTAGTTGAATTTGAACCCCACTGGAGCAACACAAAAGGCTAATAGGGTTTTCAGGAGAATGTATAAACGGGTGGGGCGCAGTTTATTTTACCCTCCAAACGGTTAGCCGAGATATCTCGTCTATCAAGGTCTGACTAATTTTGTTAAATACGAGATATAATCCTTTGGAAATATCCTGTTAACCTTTTCCTAAAATTAAAATCCTTTTTAAATATTCTATTCCTTTTTTCTTCTAAACAGACTCCCCTGGAAAGATTATTTTCGTAAACAATCATTTAAAAATTTTTTATTTTTCATTTCCTTCGAATAGATTAATTTGGAAATGTTCTCTCTATTTGTCCTTTTCAAGGAACTTCATTCTGAATAGAAAACTTCGTTCATTTCTTTGCTTATTTTATTTTTTCTATTACTCAGTTCCTTATAATATGATCATTTGAACTAATTCTGTTGGTCGCATCGTTAGAATAGAATTAAATTAAATAGAACAAACGAGTGCAGTTTATTGTACCTTCCAAGTGGTTTTGACGAGATATCTCGTCCATCAAGCTCTGACTAATTTTGCCATATACGAGATAAATTCGATGGAAATATTTTTTAACCCTTTCCTAAAAATTAAAATCATTTTGAGATATTATATTCCCTCTATTTTCTAAATAGACTCCCTTGGAAAAATTGTGTTGTCTCTTTTCTTAGTTAAATATCCTTTGCAAAGATTCAATTTTTCTTTTATTTCGAATAGATTAATTTGGAAATGTTTTCTCTATTTGTCTTTTTCAAGGAATTAAATATATTCTGAATAGAATATTTCGTTCATTTCTATAGTTATTATTTTTTTTATTTCTCAGTTCCTTATAATATGATCATATGAACTGATTCTGTTGGTCGCATTGTTAGAATAGAAACCTTTATAAAAAGTCTATTTGTTCATTTGTCGAATAAAAATTTCTAGAAAGAGTATATTGGTTCTTTAAAATAGAATCATTTGGAAAAGATAAATAGAACTGTATTTATCTTTCCCTTGCAGTATAATTTTTGAAATGATTATATTGGCCCATTCTACTGAACAGAGTACTTTGAATAAATTTGTATGGTCATTTCCTTACAACAGTTCTTTGGAAATATTCTAACGTTCCTTTCATCAGTATAGAATACTTTGGAAAGATACTATTGGTTTCCTTTCATAAGGATAGAACCCATTGGAAAAGTATTATTGGTCCCTTCATTAGGATAAAATCCTTTGTGGAAAGAGTGTGTTAATTTTTCATAAGAATGCAATCTTTGGAAATATTCTGTTGGTAGTTTCCTTAGAATATAATCCTTTAAAATTATACTGTTGGTAATTCCAAAGACTTCAATCCTTTAAAAATATACTGTTGGCAATTTCCGTATTATAAAACACGTTGGGAAGATTCAGTAGGTAAATTTCTTAGAATATAATAGTTTGGAAAATTGTGTTGATAATATTCTAAGAATGGTCCTTTCAAAAAATCCTATTAGTAATTTCATTAGAATATAATCGTTTAGAAATATACTATCGGTCGAGAAAATCACAATTATTTGGAAATCATGCAGGGAATATTGCATTTCGCAAGGTGCAATTATGCATGTCAACTCTTCAGAGCGTTAAACACTACCATTATATTAAATAAAATACAAGAGATACACGACTAAATATAATACGAAAAAGTTACCTCAACACCTACACTTGACAAATAGGACGTGCTGAAAAATACTGTATTTCATCTCCCAAATAAAAATGTCCGTTTATGGCAGAACCCTAAACCTCACCCTCGGATGTTCTCTCTGCCATACCGAATGGCGACACCAAACTTCAACCCAATTAATCACCCCCGGCAGTTCGATATATGAAAGAGGCTCTCCGGCATTCTGAACTGCAAAGTTGAAGACCACTGAAACTGTAGTTTAATTCGGAACCCCTCTTCCTCTCCCTCCCGGAAAAGGTATATCACGTGGTCACTCCCCCAGGTAATTAATTTGCGATCGGGTTAAAACGTTCGTGTCAAATTTTGGGGTGCTGTCCGATGGTCATTGGTCAAGCGAGGATTTCCGTTTGGTGTATACGATTCCGGGAGATCACTGGCAGCATTGCTGTTGCCTTGGAAAGGGGATGAAATAACCCGCAGCTATTGAAAACAATTTACTGTATCAGTTGGATGTAGTAATTACAATTTATTTTCCGTCTTAAGACGAGGGAAACTGGTCTGATTATTTAAACTGATAAATTGAAGTTAATATTTTTCCCCTCGTGTTTGCATTGATGGTTGAGGTTTTAATTTACGAAACAGTTTTCGGGAATTCGTATCGACTTACTTTCGTCATTAGTCATTTCTTGAAACATTTCGTGTTCCAGTTCGGATGAAGTTTTTATCTTATTACACAAAGTTATAAGATTCAGTTGATGCTAAGACTGACTGCTCGCTGGTTACTCATAAAGCGAATGGTTGAAAAACTATTCAAATGTAACATTTTATATCGAATTTTTTACTTTTGTTGTTTACATTGTTTCTGATGATGATGGACGGTTTGTGCTATGACCAAACTATTAACCATTTTTAACATTGTGTTCTACTCATTAGCCATGTCTTGAAGTATTAGGTGTCAGGTTTCAGTCCGGCTAATGTGTTTTTTATGTTATTAGATTGAGTTATAAGATTCAATTGATGCTAAAACTGACTGCTCGCTGGTTACTCATAAAGCGAATGGCTGAAAAACTGTTCAAATGTAACATTTAAACCGATGTTGCTTTTATAGTTTACATTGGTTCTGATAATGATGGACGGTTTGGGCAAACACCAAGCTATTGGCCATTTTTATAATAGTGTTCTCCTCATTAGTCATGTCTTGAAGTTTTAGATTTGAAGTTCCAGTCGGCTGATGTTTTTTATGTTATGAAAAGGAGTTATCATATTCACTTGATGCTAAAACTGACGGTTTGCTGATGGTTACTCAAAAAGCGAATGGTTTTAAAAAACTGTTCAAACGTAATATGTAAACCGAAGTTTTTATTTTTGTTGTTTACATTGATTCTGATGATGATGGACGGTTTGTGCCATGGCCAAACTATCGACCATTTTTATCATCGTGTTCTCATTATTCAAATCTTGAAGTTTTATGCTTCGAGTTCCAGTCCGGCTGATGTTTGTTATGTTATTAGATTGAATTATAAGATTCACTTGATGCTAAAACTGACTGCTCGCTGGTTACTCATAAAGCGAATGGTTAAAAAGCTGTTAAAAAATGTAATATGTAAACCGAAGTTTTTACTTTTATTGTTTACATTGGTTCTGAGGATGATGGACGGTTTGGGCCAACACCAAGCTAATGGCCATTTTTATAATAGTGTTCTCCTCATTAGTCATGTCTTAAAGTTCCAGTCGGCTGATGTTTTTTATGTTATGAGAAGGAGTTATCATATTCACTTGATGCTAAAACTGACGGCTTGCTGATGGTTACTCATAAAGCGAATGGTTTAAAAAATTGTTCAAACGTAATATGTAAACCGAAGTTTTTATTTTTGTTGCTTACATTGGTTCTGATGATGATGGACGGTTTGTGCCATGGCCAAACTATCGACCATTTTTATCATCGTTTTCTCATTATTCAAATCTTGAAGTTTTATGTTTCGAGTTCCAGTCCGGCTGATGTTTGTTATGTTATTAGATTGAATTATAAGATTCACTTGATGCTAAAACTGACTGCTCGCTGGTTACTCATAAAGCGAATGGTTAAAAAGCTGTTAAAATGTAATATGTAAATCGAAGTTTTTACTTTTATTGTTTACACTGGTTTTGATGATGATGGACGGTTTGGGCCAACACCAAGCTATTGGCCATTTTTATAATAGTATTCTCCTCATTAGTCATGTCTTAAAGTTCCAGTCGGCTGATGTTTTTTATGTTATGAGAAGGAGTTATCATATTCACTTGATGCTAAAACTGACGGCTTGCTGATGGTTACTCATAAAGCGAATGGTTTTAAAAAATTGTTCAAATGTAATATGTAATCCGAAGTTTTTATTTTTGTTGTTTACATTGGTTCTGATGATGATGGACGGTTTGTGCCATGGCCAAACTATTGACCATTTTTATCATCGTGTTCTCATTATTCATATCTTGAAATTTTATAGTTCGAGTTCCAGTCCAGCTGATTTTTTTATGTTATTACATTGAATTATAAGATTTACTTGATACTAAAACTGACCGCTCGCTGGTTACTCATAAAGCAAATGGTTAAAAAGCTGTTAAAATGTAATAGGTAAAGCGAAGTTTTTACTCTTGTTTTTTACATTGGTTAAGATGATGATATACGGGTTGTGCCATGACCATACTATTGATTATTGTTATCATCTTGTTTCCCTCCTATTCGCTATTTCTTGAAGCTGTAAGATTTGGAGTGCAAGTTCTACTAATGGTTTTACGTTATTAGACTGAGTTTATGCTGAAAATGGCTCCACTCATTTCATACTGATCATACTAGTGTGCGTGTGTCGGGACTGGTGAAACAATTTTTTCCGGGATGTATATAGGACTGTTTATAATTTATGGGGATCTTCGACAACTCTGTTCAATTGGAAGGTGAAAGGAGTGGTGAAATAATATCTAGCGGTTGAAAGGTGTTATTTGTTTATAAGATTGAGTTGATGAATATGGTTCCACTCGCTTTTACTCACAATGCGAATGGTTCAAAGACTATTCGATAATAACATATTTAGACTCTTGTGTTTCCTCTTGTTATTCAATTAGGTCTTGATGGTTCCACAAAATAAGAATTAATCGTATTTGTTGTCATCTTTATAAGACATATCTTGAAGTTCTTAGGTTTTTGTACCAGTCCGTCTAACTTTTTAATGTTTTATAATAACACGTAATTATACTGATTAGTTATTACATAATAATACTGTCTATGATTCTATACGGGTCCAATGAGAATATTCCCTGGAAATAAATTTACAGTAGTTTCCACTGACTCATATCCTCTTTTGAATATGAGCTAAGCGAGACTAAAAGCAATGTTCAGTTATATTGATTAGTCATCACAGATTCATGCAGGCTATTGAATACAAACGATCCAATGAGACAGAGCAATAGTTTACATGGTAGATAAAATGTCAATTGGGTAATTGTCAAATACGATGGGAAACAATGGTTAGCTATAGTATAAACAATAAACAGGCAATACAATAAACATATTCATACTGTTTGTTGTATTCGAGCAACATGAGACTAATCTCCCATAAAAAACTTTTAATTAAACTACTTATTTGAATTGAATTTCATAAAAATGTCTTTCAAGCAAAACCTTTTCGGATCTTGTGGAACTTGTCCACCACCGATTCTTTCTATTACCTTTAAATATTTGACACCGGGGAATAAGACCAGAGCTCGCCTAACTCCCCGAGGTGAAACCTCCAGAAACCTTTCCCCAGTACATCAGCAGTCTTTGTCTGAAATACTATATCTAACAGCGGAACTAAAGTAAACGAAACTTTCCCCGGCACTGAATCTAATCCGATAATACTAATTGACGACGACACTTGCAAGAAATCGGCAGAATGTCACAGATCCATTCACGTTTGTTCAGAAAGGAAACTTGTAACAGGCTCTATTTGGGGTGAAAATGCCCTACGGTGGAAAGAGAAGACTATTTTTCGACAAGAGCACTTTATAGCGTCAACTGAGTGGTTGTGGAAGAACCGCAAGTTATACACGATCTAAGATAAATGCAAGGTATTGGTAAGGTAAACAAAAGTAACTAATTGTTAGACAGTTGAATTTATTTTGTATTTTTTGTATATCAAATTAAACGAACACGGTTCCCTAATATTGATCAAACTGTTGAAAATAATTTTAATACGAGGGCTGTTCAATAAAGAATGATCATAAATAAATAAAAAATAATTTCCTGTACTAATCCTTCACATTTTTATGGTCTTTCTCAAAATACTCTCCATTACATGCCGTATACTTATCACACCTCTTTTCCAGTCTTCAAACACACGCTCGAAACCATTTTTTGACAGGTTCTTCAAAATTGCCTACGCAACTTTTACCATTGCTTGTGATGATGAAAACCGTGTGTCTTGAAATTCGGGAAAAGAAAAAAAAAACGTATGGTAAATCAGGACTATATGGAGGAGGGGGAACACACATGACATTGGTTTTTGAAAGATCTGACGATTTTTTAAGGCGAAAACAAAATTTAAATGCATATTGCACTTCGCGTAACACATCCATTTTTGCCTTAGGCGAAAGTAAAACTACGTGTTCTTGGGCGGCTGCCAAGGCCTCAGCAATGACGTCATGACCATGAAACTTACGCTATCTACTCTCCACTTATCCCGCTACACATTCAATATTAATTTTATTTTTCTTCATTTTTTTAATCACCTTAAAAAAATTATGATCATTCTTTATTGAACAGCCCGTATCAAACATTAATTATACAACTTTGAAGAATATGTGTGCAAAATTTTATAGCTGTGGCTGCATTATTTAGCGAGGTATTAAAGTTTTTCTATCGAATATAAGGACCGAAAGCATTTAAAACTTTTAAGTTCTTTTTCTCGGCTTTTTATTTTTCATGACTACAGTGTGTTTAAAATGCTTAGGTTTTTACTGTAATTGATGAAAATATTTAAAACGTTTTTCTGTTGTTTATTATGTTATATTTGATAACTACGTGCATGGAATATGGATTTGGAACAATAGTGCTTTATTTTCAAAAATTGCTGAAATTAATTTTGACAGTTTTATCACTGTTTTTCACAGTACTTGTTACAAAAATATTTGTACACAAATAAATAACTGTGGTAGGTGAAATCCCATGCACAAAATTGCGAGGAACATTTCATAGAAGATAACTACAAGAAATTATTTGGAAAAAAAAATTAAAATTTGCAGATCGATTAGGAATTTAAAAATATTGAAATATTGTTATAAAAATTAAATCATTTAATTATTGAGAATGAAAAAAATTATTATTATTTTTTGTTATGTATATTTAATGTATATTGGGGGGGGATAAGGTACACTAAAACATTTTGCTCTAAATATGAAAACCAAAAAAATTGTTTGGAGTGTACCCTGTCCGCTTAAGTCATCATAATTTCAATTACGTTAATACTGTTTAAAGATACTACTATAATAAAAAATTATTCGGAATATTTTCTTTAAAAAATATGAAAAGCAGATATCGTCTGCAAACTTTTATCAAATATAATTACGACATATATAAACATGTGGCAACAATCAGGGATTTATTTAATTTTATCGTCTGAGAATAAATTTGTGTTCAATAAGAGAAGAATTTTCACCGTTGATTTTCCAAAATGTCGAATGTAATTGAGTAAAGAACATTCATTAAATTTTTTCTTCCACAATGAAATTTCTGCTAGAAACACTTTTAAAATGTTGCATTAAAGCTTTTACAGACGACTGTTTATCAAAAGCAGCAATATTTTGTTAGCATAAAAAGTTTAAAGAAGGTATCGAAAAAACCACGTCGAAGTCGCTTAAAAATCAAGGTACTATTGACTGTTTTCTTTGATTTTATGATTTTCGTGGTGTTGGGCATTATTAATTTCTACCAACTGGTCCCCAGACGGTCAATAAATATTATTATTTTAGTGTTTTGCACCATTTGCGGGAAGCAATTCGTTGAAAATGACCTTAATTGTGGCGTGATAATGGCAATTTTTTTGGCGCACTTTTAGTAGCGAGTTACGGTATATAAAGGCAACCCATAAGTCTTTAATTATTATTGTGGTTTTCAAGGCAACCTCAGCAAATGGTAACTTTTGTTTTGAATATTCTAGAAAGTTCTTCCAAAATCCGTTAAAGTCGTTTGATTTCATTGTTTCGTTTGAAATTTTTTCCTTGCTTCCATTGGTTATTTTAATTTTAAAATATAATTTGATTGCATTGGTTCTTTAAAAAATTTGTCTGTGATATCATTGGTTCATTTATTTGTATTTCTACAGTTGTGGAATTTTAGTTTACTACAATAATTTTCACGAAACATATCTGAGTTTTGTTTTTTAGCCATTTGTGGAATTTTTGTTATTTATAATTTTTTTCCGGAACAGTTTTGACGCATCAGGTTGTATTATTTCTTGCTTTCTTTCTTTTAAAAATCTTTTTCTTTTCACACAGAGTGTATTTAGTGTAATTGATAAGTTACAGGATATTCCTACCCAACATTCGCAGCTTAGTTTTTCTGCTGGTTCACGAATGCATTTCGAAATGTGTTTAAACTTACTACTTTTCTTTGTGAAAGTTTCTAAAAATATACTTTTCAAAGCGTTCTCAAATGTGTTTTCAAGCTTTCATTTTCCGTTATAAAAATAAAAATATATTTGAAAGAAAAAGATTTTTGAAATAATTCTTGCCTTGGCGACTTTAAAATCACCATAAAAATCACCATGGTACAGCTTCAATCTATTTTTATCGGGACACTTATAAAGTCGCCAAGGAAATAATTATTTCAAAAATATTTTCTTTTTATAACGGAAAGTAACGAGCTTCAGAAACACATTTATAAACGTTTTAAAAGAAATATTGCATACGTAAATACAGTCCCGATTATCCGAGTTAATGTTAATGGAGTACCAAGACTAACTCGGATAACCGAAAAACTCGGTTTAAACAAAAATGGTAAATTTAATAAATCGTGTAGGTTTAAATATATATTTTAACATATAGAAGTTATACAGATACACCACATACAATACACCACAATATTGTTACGATAATTTAAGAGCCCTTACTTAAAAAAGTCCTGAATTGTTTTTTATTTACATTTACTTTGGCGTTTTTATGCAGCAATGTTTCGACATTTTTTTAAGGTTAACAGGATTTCTGCTGTAGTTTCTTCTTGTTGCTCTATACATTCAATAGCACTTTCGATAACTTTTAGTGCGTGACACAATGAAAAGTAAAGGGGTAGTGCTGTTGTATTTCGTTTTCCTAAGTGTCTGTGAGATCCAGTTCAGTATTGTTTTCGGTAGTTTTAAAAATGGAAAATGTAGGACCAAAAGAATCCTAGAAATATTTGATAGCTCGGTGAAAACAGAAACTCGGGGCTCGGATAATCGGGGTTTTACTGCGATAAATTTTTTCCAATTACGAGCACATATGAACTTAATCATTGGCCACTACGAGCCCGGAAGTGATGGCCACTCGTGAAGGAGCACCCAGTTGGAGGAACATCATTGCCCCCAACAAAGACAGCCCAATGTACATCCATGTCCCGACTTAGGATTAGAACCAGGGACCTTCCGATCCTAGAGGCCAACGCCGTAACCACTAGACCGGTTGGTCGGCATACGTTAATAGTATAAAAAAAAAAAAAAAAAAAAAAAAAAAAAAATATATATATATATATATATATATATATATATATATATATATATATATATATATATATATATACGCATATAAAAAATCTATAAAATACAACCTGAGACGATAGCACTGTACCATGACATAATTTAAGACCGAATACGAAATAACCTTAAGATAGATGGGTTGCCTTATAGGTGCGATTCCTATAGTGCGTCTGATGCATGCGTCTGAAGCAGAGAACTGCGACAATGGGATGATACAGGTTCATTGGGGGTCGATTACATGATACCTCACCCGACTTTTTCATATGATAAATCACATTAAAGAAAACAAATAATTCTTTCAAATGAGCTATGAAGCATGAAAATCCGTTAAGCAATAAAAGTACTGTTATGTTTTTAAGTCGGGACGGTTACGGAACTGTTTCCCACAGTGCGTCAGCTACGGAAGCGCCAGCCGTACTGAAATAGACGCACTGCGTCAGCTACGGAAGCGCTAGTGCTACTGAAATAGACGCACTGCGTCAGCTACGGAAGCGCCAGACGTACTGTAATAGACGCATTGAGTCAACTACAGAAGCGCCAGCCGTACTGCAATAAACGCACTGCGTCACCTACGGAAGCGCCAGCCGTACTGCAATAGACGCACAGCGTTAGCTACGGAAGCGCTAGCCGTACTGCAATAGACGCACTGCGTCAGACACGCTATAGGAATTAAAGGTGCACCTTTATCATACCATAACTAGCTTTCTAAAAGTACTCCATAAAAAGCGCCCAGGTCGTTTCCACCACTATAACGCAGACTAAAGCTGTACCAACACCGGAAGGTACGAAAAATTTCTTCTATAACTACGGAAATCCCAAGAGCCTATAAGAAGAGTGGAAAATCTCATCGTTTCACATTCTATTTATGTGCGAAACCAAAGGCTGCCTTTAATTAAATCTGAATTCAAATTAACGAAAACATGGCTGGAAACCAATATTGAAACGGGGAAATTGATTTGTTGCATTTTTGGAAATTTCCGTTTCCAATTGATTTATTTTGAATTCCCCGGGCATTAGCATTCGCTAGATGAGACCCTAAAACAACATCAACCCAAAATGGCGAAACGAAAAATCCATAACGAAGACAGAATTAGATTCTTTATGATTAAGTGAAAAATGATGAAATTTCCAGCGAATGCTTCCAGAAATCTGACTGTTTATCCATACAAAACAAATATCGCTAGACTGAAAAGAAAAAAGGAAATATATATAGTACGAAAGTAACGGAATTAAAATAGCAACACGTTTTCAGGAACTAATCTGTGAGTTGCTCTGATTATTTCTCGAAAACCGTACGTAATTTAATTCTATTCCCTCTTTGGACGTTTAAGGGAATTTTCAATTTAGGAAAGCCATTCAAGTGTCCTGAGTTTCGTTTTGATTACAGTAGACCCTCGGGTTTCAATTTTCATTTCGTTTCATGAACCTGTTTACCCGGGATCTTGGTAAAAAATGAGCAGCTTTTTTATGAAGAACGCGTTACAGACTTCTATAAATTGTGTACATTCAGTTAAATGTGCTTATTAATTCAAATCAAACATTGTGGTGTGTGGTTGGTTGGATTTTTATGGCAAATTTGGGAGCAATCTTAGTCAGGCGATGTTTTTTCCGTCTAGTAAAATGGACATATACTCACAAGGACAGGGTACAGCTTCAGTTATGGCTATAACGGTTGCATTGGCGCTTTTATGGCGTATTTCTTGTAGCGAGTTATGGTAGGTTAAGGCATCCCATCTGTATAACGGTTATTGCAGTTTGTATAGCAACCTCGGCAAGCGGAAAGTTTAAATTTTATTTTGAATATTCTAGAAAGTTGTTTCAAAATTCGTTAAACTGTCGTTTGATTTCATTGATTCATTTTAAAATATTATTTTCGTGTCGCTTTAGAAGTACGGCAAAAGAAAACGCCAAGGCTGTTGCCACCACTATAAACGTAGATTGAAACTGTATCCAAGGACAGTTTTTACTGACAGAAGATAGTAATACACCCAGGGCAGTTACAGGAATCAGACCTGCTTCTCTTACAGCTCGAGCAGTGTGCAAATCCACTGAGCTATAAAGGCCGATGGAACACGTAGTTCGAACTAAATCCAACCAAGGACCACCGTGTACGCAGGAGTTAGTGAATGTTCAATCTGTCGAGGTCACAAAGGGCATCGTGCTGCTGTAGTGTTGAGGTTTGGAGCGTGGACTACCAGCTCAGGTGTTTACCTCGTCATCAGACGTGGTTGAAATTTACAAGGTGTTGTTTTAGGATAATGTTTTAACTGACAAAGATAGTAATACGCCGAGAGTAGTTACAGGAATGAAACCTGCGTCGCCTACAGCTCGCAGGCTACTCGAGCAGTGGACAAACCCACTGAGCCACGATGGTCTATGAAACAGTAGCTTGAACTCTATCAAACATCCGACTGTCGTGCACGTGGGGGCTGGTGCGTGTTAAAACTGTCGTGGTCTCAAATGTCCTCATGTTGACGTGATGTGGAAATTTGGAGAATGGGGTACCACTTCATGTATAGACCTCGTCACTTGACCGTGGCTCAAAATTACGAGGTGTTGTCCTCGATTCCTTCCCTTCGGGATGTGCTGCCTCCCAAATGCAGTGTAAATTCAGCTACTTACCAACCCCGATCGTCTCAATACATTGCATGAACGCAGGTTATTTGTTAAGTAGGCAGTAATTTTCGTCCTATTGGAGCAATCAAAATGAGATATTGGCCACCGTCCGGGATTAATCCTGAAGGGAGTTCCGTGGGCAACGCCTAATTTTGAACCACGGTCAGATAACGAGGTCAATAATTGAGCTGGAACCCCACTCTCCAAACAACCACTCCAATGGAGGACATTTTTAGTCCCCACATATTTAACGGACACAAGCCACCACATAAACGATTGTCTGGTTTGATCAAGTTTTAAAATCAAATCCTTCATATTTCCCTTTTATTTTTCTGGTGGCTAAGGTGACGATATCGGAAGGTTCCTGGTACAAATCCAGGCCAGTGCATGAATGTAAGCGTATGGTGTAAAGGCGACTGTTGCACCTTAAATCTGTTGTGGCCGAAAGTCCTCACGTTGGGTTGGTGTGGAAGATTGGAGACTGGGTTGCCAGGTGTTGCCTCGTCATCTGACCGTGGTTCAAAATTACGTAGTGTTGTCTTCGGATCCTTTCTTTAGTGGAGTGATACCGTTGTGTTTCTTTAGTTCGGCAATTATTCAAAATTACCAAAATTACCAGTGTTCACTACTGTCTTTGACTGGAGGCAACTGCAGGGTTGCGACTTCAAATCCAACTAAATAACGTCATGTACAAGGGAGGCTCATGCACGATAAATCTTTTTTGGTCTCGTATGTCCTCGCGATGGCGTTGCTTGTAAGTTTGGCGATTGAGGTACCAACTCAAGTTTTGCCTCGTCATCTGACCGTGGTTCAAAATTAGGTGGTGTTGTCCTTGAATCTTTCCCTGAAGGAATTGATCCCGGACCGTCGTCAATAGCCCGCTGTGTTGCTCTAGTATGACGTTAAGTAAAATTACCATTACCCTCATATTTTTAATCCGCAATTCCACCAACTGGAGAGGATAAAGACTACACCAACTGGATTTCAGTTTAATTTTCTCTTTACAATACAGAACACATTTTAAACTGATCGAAATCCACAAATTATATTGAATCAAACGTTAAAAACAGCTTGAGGAAATAATTTATTTATGTTAATCTATTTATATCACGGATGGTCTCGAGAAGACTGCTGTTCTTCATGTTGTCATTTTTCAGAGGAGTGTGTCACGTTTCAGAGAACAAGTGTCTAATGCCGAGGGGAAGAGATTATAAAACTCGGAAATTCGTGCACCAACTTAGCATGAATTGCCGAGTATAATCCAGAACTTTTCTCTAGAACTAGAACAGTGTAATTTCCCTTGAGGTTGGACAAAAAGCTGTTTAGTGCTTCCTAAGTGTTGAGTTACATTATAAACAGTACTTGAATCACCTCCGGTGAGAAGACGAAGATTGTTTTGGACATCTGAATTGCTTTAAAGTATTTTCTCGCAGTAGAGGATGTTTGAGGAAAACTATTTTTATAAACATTAGACTTGTATTTACTTGCAATGCACTGGGCCGTCTAGGAAAAAATGATACGAGTCAATGGGAAGATTGCCGACCAACCGGTCTAATGGTTAAAGTTCTCGTTCGGTAGGTTCCTGGTTCAAATCTAGGTTAGCGTATGGATGTTTGTAGGAGTATGGTGTAGAGGCGGCTGATGCACATTAAATCTGTGGAGGCCGAAAGTCCTCACGTTGCGTTGGTGTGAAAGTTGGGAGCGTGTGGTACCAACTTAGGTGTGACCTCGTCATCTGATCGTGGTTCAAAATTACGGGGTGCAGTCCTCGGTTTTATCCCTTAGTGGATTGATCGAGGAATGTAGTCAAAAGTCCGTTGTGTTGCTGTAGTACCACTTTAACTAAAAATTACCAATTACCAATCATCGGTTTCAAAGTAGGCTTTATCTATATATGGCTGCAGTACGTACGAAGTGGAAAATAAGCAAGTGAACCCTTTCCAAGATTGAAACATGGTCAGATGACGAGAACAACACCTGATATGGAACCCCACTCACCAAATTTCCACCCCACACCTACACTCCCATACCATAATAGACCGGACAGCAAGATGTGATGGTATAAGGGAAAGAATACATGCTTTAATAGGGGATGGTCCCCCACGTGCTGAAATTACACGAGCAACACTTCGAGGCATACTTTCAACAAGGCTTTTATACACAGCTATGGGTATTTGTGTCCATTCCTGCTGCAAGAATGTCGCCCGCTCAGCTGTAGATTTCGGACGTGGTTCCTCACTCTCTAAACTTCCACACCACTCCAACGTGAAGACATATGTGGCCACGATTGATTTAACGTGCATCAACCCCCTTTGTACATGGATTCGAAATCGCAACCCTCCGGTCGCCAATCCGTTACTCTTCCAACTCGGCTACGACGGTTTCAGGATAATGAGTGAATTGAGGTAGTGAGTAGATTAATGTTGCACTGGAGCAACACAACGGGTTATTAGTGACCACGTGCTGCAATTACACTAGTAACCCTTCTGGACATACTTTCAACAAGGTTTTGATACACAGCTATGGTTATTTGTGTCCATTCCTGCTTTAGGAATGTCGCCAGCTTAGCTGTAGATTTCAGATGTGGTTCTCTGATCCGTAAGCGTCGCTTTAACGCGCTTCACAATTGTTCTATGAGATTTTGGTCGGGATTCTGAGCAGGCCAGGGAAGACGTTTTACATCCATATCTGGATACCACTGCTTGTCAGAGGCTGCATCATGACATGGAGCCTTGTCATTCTGGAAGTAACATTCGTATTTTCCATAAATTTGACAGAGCGTAGAAGGAACCTGACTGTCCAAAAAGATGATGTAGGCTTCGGCGTCCAACTGACCAGGAACAACATGCAAAGATCCCAGGCCATTCCACGAAAAACACCCCAAAGAAGTAGGATTTGTGCAAATCCTCTGGCGTCCGGACTATTATTGTAGGTTAGTGTAAGTATCTATAGAATATATCACAATACAAGATACCAGATTGCCATTGCCTAAAATCTATTTATATACGTAGATGAACATTACGACTTAAAACCTATGAATCAAGCCATCGGGTAACTTCTTGAATTTTTAAATAATAATGAAGTGAGAAGTTATTACTGTAGTAGCTGACAACAGATTGGGGTTCAAAATACCTGGATCTACTTTCCTGCATGTATGGACTATTCGTAATAAACCCAATCAAACCGTTGGGACCACAGGAACCCAATTGGAAAAACAACGGGTAAATAGCCGGAGGGTTTAGAGAACGAAACGCGATCCAACCATAAGATCATCTTTTATGCGGGGCCCAGGCGCAGAGTTATATATTCAGTGTTCTGCAACACAACTCCAAGCAATTCCAATTGTTCTGCAGGCATTTTGTCCGAATTTTGAAAACTGCAGTCAAATGAAAAACACATGCAAAACACAATTATCGGCTAAATATATATATATATATATATATATATATATATATATATATATACCAGTTATGGGCTTACCGCTTATCTCGCAAATAAGTAGTCAATGTTCCGTTACTTGGCGCTGAGAACGATCTGAAAGTTCCGAAAACTGTAGGACCAACTTTTAATTGCATCGATTTTATTTATTAACCAATTTGAAAAATAATTGTACTATAAGTAAGAGTGTAATGTAATGTATTCAGTGATGTTCTCAAATTTAAAAAATAATGGTTTTTGCTTTAGATATAACGGTTGTAACAAAAAGTAGCGAAAATATCCAAAGATTCCGAACTTTTGATCGCATCCAATTTAATTATTAACCGATTTAGAAAATGATAGTATCGTAAAAAAGAGTACATTCTGAGGTATACTACGATATTTTAAAAATTAAAAACTAATAGTAATAAGATATAGATACGGCAGTTAAAAAAAAAGTAACAAAAATGTCCCGATTTTTCCCGAATTTCAAAAAAATACTACCAAGAACCAAATTGAAAATTAAAAAAAAAATCGACGAGCTGCAAAAATTTACGTTGAGAGGTACTCTTTAAAAAAACTCACGGCTGAAGACTGAAAATTTGTATGTGTTTTGCTCACTCGCGGAAGAAATTTCGCGTCTTCAATTTTGACACTTAATAAACCCTAAACTAATAGCCGCATCGGAAAAAAATCTTAATAATTGTCCAGTGAATACGATAAAGAACAAACCACGTTAATTTTTTTTTTCCGATCAGTACTTTTCCGGGAAACCGCCTAAGAATCGAGCTAAACAACACAGTTTTCAATCCTGCGGTGTCGGCAACTTTTTTTTAATATAGAGAAAAGCCACACATTTTGCATGATGCCGTCATGAAATTAATGAAATAAACACCTGTGAAATAAAACATAGATATTACGTACCTTTATATTTGTAACGAATTCGGGCGCAATGAGCCTGAGAGATCGGAATGACCCTAACAGCTGCCCACGAAACGCGCGAATAACATTAAAAGGTCGGGTCCAAACATCCGGTAAATATAAGAGACTACTAGAATAAGCAGATTTCTACCCCTTCTACGAGAGGAATGGGGAACGTAAACGTCAAAGCTGTGCCTGTCAGGCCGGTTGCGCCCGACGGAGGGTTAAAGAAATGAGTATTCACACATATACCCTGTCATAAGATGTCAGATCACTAAAAGAGGCGATAGCATGCCCAATTGGTGGGTTTTGTAGTAGTTCTCGTGTACGCATTTGGTATTTGTAACCGGAATTAAGGGGGTCCGGGACACAAAAATCGTCAAATTTCCGATTTTTTAAAAATTATTTTAAGAAATTCTCTGTGTTTTTCTGCTAAAAATGACGTCTAAATCATGTTTCTATCTTAATTAGAACTAGAGATATAATAATTTTTGTGGTGCGTTGTTTTGAAAATCTAACACTCTTGACAGTTGTTGTCATGGCAACAACATCTGTCCTTAAAACTTTAAATGCGTTTTTCTCCATGATACATTTTTTCAAGATTTCCTGTATTCAAATTGCTATAAGTCGAAAACCGATAAAGTTTAAGGGTTGAAATTTGGAATATACCTTTTTCAAACATTATACTTTAATTTTGATTCAGCAAATTTGAAACAAATATTTACTTTTAAAAATATGACTTTTTATAAACAAAAAGTACATTAAAATTTTCAAACATTTTCATTCAAATATTTTTTATTTTTTATTAAATTAATATTTTTTAAATTGCTGAATCAAAATTAAAGTTAATAAATTTGTGAATAATTTACTGCAAGAATTTTGAAAATGGATCAAGAATATTTTGAGCTTTAGCAATTTAAAATGACCCCTCTTTTTTTCAAAAAAATTTATTTAAAAATTTTTAAAGAACTTTTGGAAAAAATTTGTGTTGTGATTTCGCTTATTAGTTAGATGGGTAATCAGTACAAAAAAAATCAAAATTCTAAATTAATTAATAAAAAAAATTTTCAATGTGTCTCGGACCCCCTTAAAATAATCTTTTCTCGATGGCATGTTTGCTCACTCTGAAAACAATCCGTATCATATTTAAAATATCGACCAATCAAATCTCAAAAGTTTTGAAACTAAAAATGCTCAGTGATTTTAGTTTTAACAAATGATAAAAATACATAAGAGATCAACTTCCTCTAAGAGTTATAATAGCCCGTTGTGTTGCTTAGTGCGACCGTTTATTAAAATACCTACTTAACTGTCTTTAAGAGTTATCTAGTAGGACGATAGTCAGTTTGAATCCATATTAAAGAAGTTTGATATGTTTTAAAAACACTTCAATGTTAGTTTTTAAAACCCGTCAATCTCTTAAATAATTTGCAAATATGTTGCACAATCTGTTGTTGTTGTCGTGTCTATGCATACAGTACTAGTGCAAAAGTTTAGAGTCCTCCAAAAGCCTTGGTGACAAGATATGTTAATTCAATATAGAACTTACATTAAAATACTTGTGCAATTATAATAAACTAGTAGAACTGTTTACAAACTTACTCTACCAATACCGACAAAAGCCAATTGGGCAACTGCATGTAAACAATGACATACAAATTGTAACTCACTTTGACTAGCTCATGCAGAATTAACAGATTAAAAGAAATATTTAGATTTAAGATTATAATCGATGACTACTAACCGAGAGTTCTTAATTTATTTTATATTTTTCCTTCTCCCAATTTACATCTCATTGCTGATACCAGGGGCTGCTGTGCTTACAATCAACTATTATATCTGTCTGATATCTTACATAAAAATGTTTGAACTGGACGAAGAGGATACTCAGCAACGGGTCTCAAGTCCAGTTCGAAGAATCACCACTGATGCTGGTAATGGTGATTTTACAAAAACCAAACCCATAGCTCCAAAGAAACAGAAGCAAAACTTAATCGAAGGTTGGAAGAGAAAGGAAATAGTCAAAACTTTAAATAGAACCAGACAGATCCAAGCCCTGCGTTTGCAGCTCAATGTGGACAGAGGACCTATTGATGTACTTTTTCGCGAAAACATTATAGTAGGCATTGGATTAATACACAACAGAATACCAGTTGCTGTTCAAACGCAACAACATCCTGTTAATAGGCTTTTGAATCTCAACTCTGCCATCAGACATCAACGCCATCTGCCTTGTCAGATGATACCTAAGGAATTGGGATCTAAGAGAGTACCCAGACCTCATTGTTCAAGAGTAAAATCTGTAGGCCCAGTTTCCGAAGAAAGAATTGTAAAGCGTGTCAAAAAGTCTTTTAGCAACTTACTTTCAAAAAGTTGTGGATGCTTCTCATCAAAAAAAGTACCTTATTCGAAATTAAGTTGATTACAAATAAGTGCGTGTATCATAAATAATTTGATTTAATAATTTTTGTTGGACAAAATTTATGTTTTCTAAATTATCACTGTCATAATAAATCAGATCATATTAACTATGTACTTTTTATTTCGATCCTGGTGGAGTGGTCGTTCACGGTAAGAAGGCAATTTGTCGCCAAATATGGTAACCTTCACCTTTTGCGGATTTTCTTCACATCTGCCGTTTTTGTTATGGCAACCCTATCTGCTGTTACGGAATTCGGCCGCCATCTTGATTTGGTGACAAAAATTAGTTTGCGACAAACGTCTTACCGTGAACGACCACTCCACCTCGATCCTTTTTGAACTGTGATTTTAATTTCTATTGCCGCATATTGGCAGTCATAAAAAAATTTAATATTCAATAGCATTCATAAATTAGATGCGAAGATTCCTTAGAAATGTCTGGTAAAATGTTTGGTTAATATCTAGTTGACTGTACGACCTTCAAATTGGCGTAAAGTTTGTGATTGCATGGGTGATACACAGTTAAAAAATATCAATATCTTGAATCCACCCCCTACACCCATTACAGAATTACATAATTCCTGGGTACAGCTACACTCTTCGTTTATAAGCGGTAACAACGGCCTTAGCGATTTTTTGGCGCATTTCTAGTAGCGAGTTACGATAAATTAAGGCAACCCATCTGTCTTTACGGTTGTTGTGGTTGTTCTTCCAAAATCCGTTAAAGTTTGATTTCATTGGTTCGTTTGAAATTTTTCTTTGTTCAGATTGGGGAACAGCTACACTCTACGTTTATGATCAATGACAACGGCCTTGGCGATTTTTTTGGCGCACTTCTAAGTTTGCCAAGGAAATAATTATTTCTTAACTCTTTTTCTGTCACAAATGTTTTTCTTTTTACAACACACTTTTTAAACACATTTCAGAACGTTTTAAAAAGTATATTTTTTTAAAACTTTCACAAAAAGTAGTAAGTTTAAGCACATATCAAACCACATTTGTGAACCAGCAGAGAAACTAAGCTACGAATGTTGGGTAAGAATACCCTGAAACTTATCAATTACACTAAATACAGTGGGCATGTTGAAAAAGAAAAAGATTTACAAAAGAAAAAAAAGCAAGAAATAATACAACCTGATAACGTCAGAATTCTTTCGTAAAAAAATAATGAAAACGAAAATGGTCAAAAAAACAAAACTCTTAATCCATTCGTGCAAACTATTATAGTAAAATAAAAATTCCACAACTGTTTCAAATTCCAACAAATTCCAAATTCCAACAAAAATTCCAACTGTCAAAATACAAATAAATGGACCAATGGTATCACAGAAAACGATTTAAAAGGACCAATGCAATCAAAGGATATTTTAAAAACAAATAACCAATGGGAGAAAAGAATAATTTTCTAACGAATCAATGAAATCAAACGACTTTAACATATTTCGGAAGAACTTTCTAGAAAATTCAAAATCAAAATTGAAAAATTTCCGTTTGCCGAGGTTGCTATGAAAACCACAACAACTGTAACGAAAGACGGGTTGCATTAATTGATAGTAACTCGCTACTAGAAGTGCGCCAAAAAAAATTGCCAAGCAGTTGCCATCACTCATAAACGTAGAGTGTAGCTGTACCCAGATTGGTTTGTTTGATTTTGAAATATCCTTTGATTGGTCCTTTTAAATTATTTTCTGTGATACCATCAGTTCATTTACTTGCATTTCTACAGTTATGGAATTTTTCTTGCATTATAATATTTTTCCCAAAACGATTAAGAGTTTTGTTTTTTTTGCCATTTTCGTTTTGATTGTTTTTACCCGCAAGAGTTCTAACGTTATCAGGTTGTATTATTTCTTGCTTTTTTTTTCTATTCAAAATCTTTCTATTTTCTAACATCCTACTGTATTTAGTATAGTTGATGAATTTCAGGGTATATTCTTACCAACATTCGCAGCTTAGTTTTTCTGCTAATTCACATGTGTTTTGAAATGTGTTTAAGCTTACTACTTTTTTCGAAAGTTTTTTAAATATATACATTTTAAAACGTCTTTAAGCTTTCATTTTCCGATGTGAAAAGAAAAAAAAATTGAGAAAGAAAAAGAGTTAAGAAATAATTCTTTCCTTGGGTACTTTAGAAGTAAGCCAAAAAAAAAAAATCGCCAAGGCTGTTGCCACCGCTCATAAACGAAGAGTGTAGCTGTACCAATTATTTTTATATTTCTACCATTTTATCTACATTCTTTCAAATTTTGATACCGCTTCAGTCTACGTATATCTCGGTGGCAACGGCCTTGGCACTTTTTTTGGCACACTTCTAATGTCGCCAAAAAAATTATTATTTCAAGAATATCTCCCTTTTTACAACATAAAGTAACAAGCTTCAAAAACACACTTGTAAAAAATTTTAAAAATTTATATTGCATACGTAAATACTATATGAATGTATACGTATATATATAAATAAATTGTACAAAAATATATAAAATACAACCTGAAACAACAGCCCTGTACCATGACATAAATGAAAATGAAAGAAAATTCCACAACTGGCGAAAAACCCTTAAAAGAAACCAATGAAATCCAGGTATAGTTTAAAATAAAAATAAATGGGGTCAAAGATAAAATTTCAAACAAACCAATGAAATCAAACCGCAGTTTAAAGGATTTTGAAAAACATTCTACAACATTCAAAATGATAATAAATGCCATAACTTTCTAAAAAATTGTGCTACAAAAAAGCGTTGTAGCGGTTGCCACCGCGATAAACGTAGACTGAAACTGTACCAAAGAGTTATTACAATAAGTGATGTAATTGTCTTCTTTTGTTGTTGGGTTCACTGTAGTTCATTAAAAAAAGAGTGACGTATTTGTAACCGTATAGTTATGTGTATGAAACAGGGTTATAAGCGAATGAATAAAATAAAACTCAAACATAAACTATTGAATAGATAAAACATTAACACGAATTTCCGCGTGCATTTACTTTACTCATTATGGTGAGGGATGATTTGTTCGAAGGAAATTGCTCTAGGCCTGTTTCATCATCTTTACTAGTCATGATTTGAAATTCCTGTGTTATAGACATAAAAGGAGTATCTGAGGTTGAAGTCTTGACTAAAAATGTTTCACTTGACTCAGTCTTAAATACAACTAATTTATTTCATGTACCGGTTTTTAAACCGTGCTATTTATAACACTTCACTTCAGAGAACCACATGGTTAATTGGTAACTGATTACTAGAAATGATCACCTGAAATATTGTAATAACTTAGTTCAAGTTATCCTCACGTATTTTATTTTATTCCTGATGATAGATATTTTATTCCACGAAAATATAGAATGGGTATGCTGTATTTATAATCTCTATTAGTCTTTCATTGGAATTTTATATTTTATTCAATTGCTACATATCCGAGGTTTTTGCTTAAAGGAAGTTTGATTAAATGTTTGCTATTATCTAGCCGATACGTTTAATCAGAAATTGAGGCTATAAAAAAAGAATTAACATATATTGTAGAATTTATATAATATTTTAATTCACGTTTTTTTGGTGTTGCTGTTATATTGAATGATGAATGGCAGTATATTTCTTCAAAATAGTCATAGTCAGTTTCATCATTTTAATTAATCGTTTTTAGTAATTTCTAATCTTTTATTTAATTAAAGTATGTCTCCGCAGTTGGATGTTTAATTAAATATGTCTGTTTCACTGGAATGTCAGTCTTATCTGCAACTAATAAGTATTTCATAACGATAATTATGCAGTAATATTTCTGATACCTCAGTACCGCATCATTAATTGGTTGATTAGTACACCGCTGTGGAGAACATAAGAAATCAACTCTCGTAATTTTATCATATTTTTTTCAAGTTTTCTTAGCGTTTTTTATTTTATTCTTGATGATGAAGGTCGGTATATGAATCCAAAACTTGACAATATTTCAGTTTTATCAACTGTTTTAGTCATTTTCTGAGGTTAAGCATTGGGACTAATGTGATCGTCACAGTTTGAACCGATATTAAACCTAAATCTTTACCCAGTACATTCACCCTTTGAGCACGTGACTACCCTGATAAAAAGCAAGCATATCGCCCATAGATTAGATTAACCTTTTAATTGTTTATTCCGGCTTGTACATGTGGTGTTATCCTTTGACCTTCGAAAGGTTCTATCAGAGCGTGACTGTTTATTAAGCATCGTAATACCTCAAAATCAGATTAGCGATCACGAGTTCGTGCTTCCTAGAACCCTATGAACATTCTTTCGGGCCTTATAAATACACAGGGCGCTAGGAGCAAAAAGAGCAGATTTTGGAATAAGAGAAGCTATCATCTCTCAGCCACCAATACAGCAGGGAGGTCATACTATGAGTAAGATGCCTTTGACATATACTACTTTGATCTCCGTATCAGTACTCCTGTTAACGTTATGTACTACCACTATAGATATACAAATACAAATATTGACGACCTGCTACAGGCTTCAACAAGGCTGGTCTTTTGTTTATGAATTCCGCAATTCCCACTAACTATCCAATTGTATCTTAAATTCGTACACTCCCTTTGAATTAACTATATTTTTTGGCAACGCGTTCCAATTGTCTATTAAAGTAGTAGTTTTCCCTTAAATCCCGATTAAAATGTGTCATATTTAGTTTATACCCATGGCCCCTTGTTCTGTTATCCCTATTGAAATTTAAGCCCTCTGTGTCCACTTGTTTTACCAACTTCAAAAACTGAAGCAAATCGCCCTTCCTTCTTCTTTCCAGTGTATACATGTTTAGCTTACTTAAACGTTTATTATAGTCGAGATTTGCTATCCCCTTAAAATAAAGCAATGTTATGCTCAACCAGACATGTCTATTCCCATCAAATAGTATGTCTAATCAAATAGGGAGAATGTATCATTAATCCATTAGACCATGGTATCTTCCTATATACAGCGCTAAACCTGTGACACTAACTTAGTATACCAGGGGGCCCGCGCCCTGCTCTCTGACGCTTGCCAATTGACGCTTGACGCTTGCAATCCTCACTGGTTTGCTGCACGAACCTTACTTGCTTTGCTCGCATCAATAAGAATATGTTTTCAAGTGGAAGGAATTGTTTAGAAAATATGATATATAAAAAATCATTCTGAAATCAGAGAACTCGAACAATTCGAAATCCAAATAAAAACTTTGAGCAAATTTTGTCTCGAAATGTGAGCATGTTATTTGTAAGCTACAACAGCTCGACAAACTATACATTTTTTTTCAATATAATTTCATGCGATAACGTTATAAATTAAATTGAGGCGCTAGGCTTCGTGTTAAACAAACAATCGGGCAGTGTTGCCAAAACTCAATAAGAAATAGCATCTTTTTTGTGTACCATGTAAGATAATTATATATATATAAATGTCTGAGGTTGGAGTATTGATTAAAAATGTTTGTTCCACTCTACTGACAGTCTATCAGCAACTGATATGTATTTAATAACGGCCATTATTCCGTTACCCTTTCTGATACCTCAGGAACCGCATCATTAATTGGTCGCAGGTCACCGATCATTAGAAATCCGCACCCGAAGCAAGACGAAATGGAGATTAACACGCATTGGGGAACATTGGAGAAAAGGTCGCACGATAATGAACCTAAATCCTGTGAAGGAACCATTGTTCGCGAGCTTCGATCAATGGTACGGACCTCGTATTATCATTGAGTGGTTCGCACGGGGAAGTACGTAGTCGAGTCAGAAGATATTTGGTCTGAGGAGAAACTCTGGACTGAGGAGGTCGTAATTTATGAATGAAACTTGGTGCGAGAGTTGCTGCGGTCAGCTTTTATTAGAAATCAGGAGTTGAAAAACAGTTAAAAGAGTAGAGTGTCTTATAAAAATCAATGGTTTAGTCAGATGTCATTTCGTACTGGATTATAAAATTAGTTGCAATTTAAAACTGAAAAAGATAAGTTGTGTGGTGTCCAATTCTGAGTTAGATGTCGCGGTGTGCATTTTGTACAGTTTTGGTGATGTCGATTATTTCCTCGCTGTTAAGTTGTTATTGGGATAATTGGTAAGGATGTAATAGATGGTTCAAAGAACAGATACTGTTGCAGGGTAGGTCAATATACGATGGGGTGTGGGTTCAACGTCCAGATGGTTCTTCAATGTCTGTTCATTATGGTTCTGTTACAGATACTTTCCATACTTTTACAATGTACTGTTCTCAGTCTTGACATTGTGATGGTGGTTTTCCTATATGTGTCAATATGACAAATTTATTGATTTATTTTGTAATTTATACTCTATAGCAAAAAAAAAATCATTGCACCAAGAAGGAGTTATCCAGGAGTTGTGCCGGACTTGATCAACTTGCAACGGCGCTGACTAGGACGTATAGTCTTTAGTGACGATTCCCATTTCCAACTCAGTCCTGACGACAACCGCAGACTTGTCTCGAGACGTCCAGGGCAGCGTGAAGATCCTGCCCTTACAATCGGACGCCACACATGCCCATAAAAGGGTGTTATGGTTTGGGGTACAAACTCCTTTGATAGTCACACTACTTTGTTAGTCATTTCTGGCACACCTACAGCACAGCGGTACGTAGACAACATTCTAAGACCGGCTGTGTTACGTTTCCTTTTTCGACACACCGGACTAACTTTTCAAAAAAATAATGTCCGGCCGCACACGGCACATCTTGCTATGAATTGTCTTCAAGCTTTTACAACATTTCCTTCGTCAGCTAGGTCGCCGGATCTCTCTCCCACAAAGCACATTTGGAACATTATGGGAAGGCAATTACAACCATTCCTGAATGTTTATCATTTATGCCGACAGTTTGAGACAATATAGCAATAAATTCCGTAGGACGCTATCCGGGAACCTTTTCAGTCTATGCCAAGCCGGGTGACAACTTGCATCCAAGCCAGAGGTGGACCAACGCCTTATTGACTTCCTCCTTTTGTAACTGTCAAACTCTGAAATAAATGATTCAATTATTTGAAAATTTTATTTGTTTGCTTTTCTATGTATCTTCTTCACATCCACTCATTTTTATCGCAATCGGACAACTAGTTCTTGGTGCGTCGATGTTTTTGTTATAGAGTGTATTACGATAGATGATCAAGTGATATACTCCTCAATTAAGGACCTACCTGTTCAACGGCCGCCCGGACTCTCGAAAGGCTTTGAAGTGAGGTGATTCCCCTTCCTCAGCTTAAGCCATACACGTCTAGAGAACCGCAAGCCAGTGCTGACTTCGTTCTCTGAAAATATGCCATCAAATGAAGGATTTCACATGTATATCGGTACAGTAGATTTTTGGTTGTATTCCGAACCGACAAATGGAGCAACTCGGGAGATCGGATTCCGGAATGTTCTCGCTACATGTAGTGTTAGAGATCGACGCGCCCTGATTACCTTTCCCTTGTTATTTCGGGTTATGATTACTCAGCCGTCTGTAGATCTGAGAAGTCCACCAAAACAAACTACACCGCTGTTTAAAATTAAGACAATTTGCATATTTAGTCAAATTTCTCAAAACGTACCTAACGAAAGGTAAAACTAATGCTTCCAAATAAAGATGCAGACATAAAGTGTCGAATATATAGTGTGCACGTTCTGTGTGTGGTGCATTTTGAGGAACTTACTTTCTAAGCACACGTGACAATTTCCTTGCTTCATTCGATCGAGTACCTCGCCGAATTCCATAGTGTTTTTTTGCAGCATTCGATGAAATTTAAAAACAAGTAGTTAAAATGAGTAACCACCAACTCCGGGAGCAGGAAGTGCTTAAAACTGCGACTTACGTCGCAGAACAAAGTCTTTGCAGGACAATTTTTTCTTAATGTTTTTCAAAATTTTGGACTTTTTATTTCAATTGTAAGTTGTTATGTTCTGCAGTGCAAAGAAATCTCCTTTCCTAATCCTTCTTATTTCTCTAGCTACGGAACAACCTTCCGACATCTCCCCAAATTACCACAAACCCTTTATAAATAACACATTTTCTACGTCAATGACAAAATATTTCACTTCAAAAGTTGACGACAGAAGTGGAAATTCTGAAAGTTTGCCTGGGTTTTAAATAAAGTAAGTTAATTATATTTGATGTTTTATTATAAATATGTAATATACACTCCATAACAAAAAAATCGACACACCAAGAAGGAGTTGTCCGATGGAGACAAAAATTGGTGGATAAGAAAATTATGTACAGAATAGAAAATGATTAAAATTTCAGAACAATTGAATGATTTATTTCAGAGTTACAGCAACGAGCTCAATACGGTGTTGACCCGCCTCTAGCCTGGATGCAAGCTGCCACAGGGCGTGGCATAGACCGATAAAGCTTCCGGATGGTCTCCTGCGGTATTTCTTGCCAAAGTTGCTCCAATTGTCGGACTACGTCATCAACATTCCCTACCGGATGCAGTCGCCTTCCCATCATATCCCAGACATGCTCGATGGGAGAGAGATCTGGTGATCTGGCTGGTCAAGGAAGTGTTTGACAAGCTTGAAGACAGTTCATAGCAACACGTGCCGTATGTGGTCTGGCATTGTCTTGCTGAAAAATAAGCCCAGGGTACTGCGAAAGGAACGGTAGCAAACAGATCTCAGAATGTAGTCAACGTACCGCTGTGCAGTAAGTGTACCTCTGATGACGACCAAAAGGGGTCCGGCTATCAAGGGAAATGGCACCCCAGACCATAACTCCTTGTTGAGGGCCCGTGTGGCGTACATTAATGAAAGCAGGATCGGCACGCTGCCCTGGGCGTCTCCAGACACGTCTTCGATGATCGTCAGAACACAGTTGGAAGCGGGATTCGTCGCTAAAGTCTATACGTCCCCAGTCAGCGTCATTCCAGTCTGATCGAGCCAATCACCACTGTAATATGGCTTGACAGTGTGGAGACGCGAGTGGCAGGTGGCGTAACGGTCGGTACGAGCGTAGATTGTGCTCTCTCAGCCGTCTGTGAATGGTCATGGTAGACACTCGTGTGTGGGTCGCACGACTGATGGTTGATAGCGATGAATCAGGCGCTGTGACAGCTGATCTGACAGTCACTCTGTCCTCACGATCTGTTGTGGCCCTACGTCGACCGCTACCATCATGACTCTGAAATCTGCCACTGTCCACCCACTCTTGCAAGCATTTTCTAATCGCCACATCGCTTCGACTCTCATGACGAGTGATTCTCCGATTTGCCCAACCTGCCTCTTTCATTCCAATGATACGACCTCTTTCAAACTCTGAAAGTTGCTCGAATCCTGCGGCGAGGCATTTTTTCAGTCGTTGAAAGGTATACTAAATCGCAATGCAGCAGAAATTTTTAACAACAGTTCAAAAACAACTCCTTATATACATCTGCTAAGTGCGCAGTTCCGATGCGCTGCAGATCGCACTATTCATTCATTGAACATCAAATTTTAATCATTTGTATATTTGGTCAAAACATTTTTGCATACGAAATTTCAAAGCAATCGGGTGATTCTTTCTTGGTGCGTCGATTTTTTTTGTTATAGAGTGTATATTTAGCTGATAATTTTGTTTTACGTCTGTTTTCGATCTTACTGCAGTTTTCAAAATTGGGACAAAATGCGTGCAGAACAATTGCAATTGCTTGGAATTGTGTTGCAGAACACTGCATATGATTCTGAGCCTGAGCCAATTACGATTGGACTATGGAATGAGGTGGAGAATCATCGGAAGATTGGAAGCAGGGAAGCCTCAATTGCAAATTGCTAAAAACTTGAATGTTACATCCAAATTATAGTAACATTTTAAGGATAACGAATCCGTAGAGAGAAATCCTGGGCAAGGTCATCCAAGAGTCACGATGGCCAATGAAGATCGATATTTGTCCATTACAGCGACGACATTACAGTTACAATTTTCAACTCTCTCGTGACCTTTATGTGGTCACAGGAAGTCGAGTATCAAGAGTTACTGTAATATCTGGCCGCTGTTGGCTCATTTTAGGAGAATTCTTGGCAACCCGCCTCCTGCATGGAAGGGTTGACATAGAGAAAATTGCATTGGGATAATTACCTCGGCTGAGAGAGGCTGCGTTTGTTTTTGAGGAGATGCGAAGTACCGCACCTAATGAGTTCTTTTTTGTGTGTCCTTTTATCATGCAATTATATTGTTATTTTTATAATCTCGTGCTTGGTTAGTGAAAGAGAAGAACATCACAGTTGCTGTTTCCATAAGGCAACCAGAGAGAGAGAGAGAGATCCGTTCTGCAAGAGGGCCTGCTGTTAGTGTCCCGCTCACTTCTGCGCTGAAGACAGTCCGTTTAACACTGTGCAGAGAACATCAACTTTGGACCAGGGATCAGTAGGGGACCATTCTATTCGTTAATGAGTCCCGGTTATGTCTAACCACTGATTCACGACGTACGTTCACCTGGAGAGAACCAGGGACCCAACATCCGAGAAAGAGACCGTTATAGCAGCGCACGTCGTACTGTCTAGGCCAGGGGTACCAAAACTTATCGAAGCCGTGGTCACCCTTAAGATAATTATAAATTCCTCACGGCTCCCTCGTCGCCAACCAACCGGTCTGGTGGTTAAGGTGTTAGCATCTAGATCGGAAGGTTCCTGGTTCAAATCCGACTCAGTGCATGGATATTTGTAAGTGTATGATATGGAGGAGTCTGGTGCGCCTTAAATTTGTCGGGGCCAAAAATTATCACGTTAGGTTGGTGTGGAAGTTTTGACAGTGGGTTTCCAGCTCAGGTGTTACCTCGTCATCTGACCGTGGTTCAAAATTACGTGGTGTTGTCCTCGGATATTTCTCTTAGGGGATTGATCCCGGACCACCATCAACAATCCATTGTGTTTCTCTAGTACGACGTTGATTAAAAAAATTACCTAATTACCATGGCACCCTCGTCATATTATATCAATCTGTGGTGACCTTTTAGATAACATTATGTTAGAAAAACATTATGTTAGATATCACGGCACCCCTCATCTTTCTACGTGGCACTCCAGGGTGCTGCCGCACACACTTTGGGAACCCATGGTCTAGGGAGTGTTGGATGGTCAAATGGAGTGATTAAATATATATATATATATATATATATATATATATATATATATATATATATATATATATATATATATATATATATTTCCTATTTAAAAATATGGCATAGCAATTAGCATTATTTGTAGTGACGTATAACTAAATAAAATCAACCATTACGCGGTTCACTGTCAGTATCGAAATTGCATTTAAATGTGACTTGCATTATTGGACACACATCTATGAAACAACAGTGAGCGTGAGCTTATTATTCGAATGATACGTTTTTTCAGTATATTTTGCATCAATTTCAGTCAAAAATATGAAATGCCCAGTAAAACTTGTATGAAAATAAATCATTTGTACAAACTGTACTGTAATCAGTGATAACAATAATGATGGAAATTAACTGTTTATATTGTGCATATAAGATTTTATTCTAATGTTTTTTTTGTCCACTTACTTGTCTCAGCAGAATGGTTTGGGCGTAAAACCACAAATCAAATTAACTTTAGTCATTCATATGAAAAAAAAATATTTTTCCTCTTCAAACCATGAAAAAATGTTTTTTAAATTTAAAAATCATTAATCGCAAACTTGAAAAGTTGTTTAAAAAACGTATTACTACCAACCAACAAACACACAAAGTCTCAATGTTAACAATCATTAGAAATTGTTTAAAAAATATGTACTAACACACATATGAAACACGATAATGATCATGCTGGGTTGTTTCTGAAGAATTTTTACTAACATAAGAAACTCAACAATACCAATTATGGGAATAATTTTACAGAATTTCTTGTAACAGAAACAAAATACGTATTTGATAATCATTGTTATTTGGTCTTAATTTAAATCTTCCATTATGTTTCAGATGTTCTAACGTTGACGTGGTGCAGCTGTTTGGGGAACGGAGTACTAGCTGATGTTAATCTCGTCATCAGACCTTGTTGTCTGATCTTTATCTTCGGTATTGAACGCGTGCCATCGTAAAAAGCCCGTTGTTTTTCTCCACTGCAATGTAAGTTTAAAGCAATAGACCATTCATCACAGGTTTCAAGGGTCAAATAGAAAATGAAAACAGTTTTTAGTACTTTTAAAAATGCATGTATTTTTTTATTGGCAACATGCAATAAACGAAATTTTTAGAAATACCTGTTTAAATCAGTTGATGGTTGTCTCAACAAAGTATCTTATGATTAGCAAAACGTACCATGTAGGTAGGTAGTTAGTCTCACACTGGAAACACACAAAACAAAACTAACTTTTAATGACCAAGATATATCTTCAATAGAAGGACAGAGTTTGCCCGGTTAGAAAGGTAACGGAATTTCAACCAGAAGTTTTGCAATTCCGTTACTCTTCCGTAATGTACAAAGGGGTCTAGTGCAAATTATATCAATCGTGGCATTAAAATATTTTTATTCCTTCACATTAGCATTGTGTTGAAATTTGGAGAGTGGGGTGCCTGATCAGGTGGGATCTCGTCATCTGACCGAGTTTCAAAATTATGTGGTTTTGCCATCGGATTTTCTCTTGTCGGGTTTGTCACCAATACCCTGCTCTGTTGCTCAAGTGTGACGTTAATTGAAATGCATACCTACCTTGTCTAATTCGGTTAGTGTGGAAGTTTGACGAGTGGTATGCCAGGTAAGATGTTACCTCGTCATCTGACCGTGGCTCAAAATTACACGGCGATACACCGAATGGCTTTGGCTGGGACGGTGGTAACTAGTTGAATGCCTTCCTTGTCTCGACAAGGTATCTTTTCATTTGCAAAACTGACCATGTAGGAAAGAGGGTAGGTAACTACCGTAGCACTTGGGCGACATAACGCAAAACTGATGAGATTTTGTGGATGTAGCTATATTTTTAGTAGAAGAATACTGACTAGAAATTGATCTTATCATCATAAAAAAAATCGCCAACATCTACAAAATAATTCGGCATTAGGAAAATTGGACAGATCTCTTGTAGGAAGACATGTGTGGATAAACAGATAAAGAAGAAAGTTGTTACGTAACTCACATCGTACGAAAAATACAAAAAGAAATTACATCCTTACATAAGAAATTGTATTGCAGGTTATGATCGCCGGAGGACACAGACCACTATTATTTCAAGCACCCTAATCAGAAGAAGAAAGAAAGGACTCCGAGAAAGAAGTCAGAGAAAGTTCTTGAAAAGGAAGTTAACAACCTCCCCTTGACGAAGACAAATCCTTTACCGGAAGATCAGGGTGTTAAATTCTCGCCAAAAGTATGTGACGACGGTGGCGGAACATTTTGGCTTTTTTTTGGCTTTTATTTTAATTTTTTTCCAGCCAAGGTAGAATGGGAAGATTTGAGATAAATGAGACGCCAACTTGCTTCTGCTTATTGGAAATTGTCGAGGGAAGGCTGAAAGTGGGGATGGATGAAGTTTGCGATGCTTTCTCGTCTTGAAGGGAATACAGATACTGCGGTGAGCTGGAAATAAAACTTAAGATGTGTGAGCCTTTTATTTATACATGGCTGAGACAGATTTTGGCTGACTTCAAACTTACAAACAACGGTACGTTTAAAGTATCAGGACACATTCGCGACCTTTTTTTTCAATGTAGTATATAAACATTTTAATGATATTTGTATGTTTAGTATTTTTAAACAATATCATTGGGGTATAAATATTTAAAATATATATTAATAAGTTTGTAAAAAATGACAATTATGTATGAAATTTTAAAGAAATTTGTCTAAAACTTCAAAAGTAACAGTTAAATCTATTCAACCAATTTGAAAAATGTTGCTACCAAAATACACTTTATGGATTTATCTTGGGCATGAAATAGAATAAAAAGGATATTTAAGTAAACAAAAATTTTACAAGCGACCGTAAAATTAATTTAAGATTTTTGATATTTTACTGTCCTATATCTTAACTAAATGGCCGTAATTAAAAAAAATTCAACTCAGCATAATTATTCTAGTTTATTCCCTAGACAACATTATAAAAACAAGTTCTAAACATTTTACGAGAATCCATCCATAACTTTTTGTGTTAGAACATTTGAAGTGAGGAAATAATGCATAAATTAATTTAGAGCAAAAATAGTTTGTAATGTTTCGTTTGCCCTCTCTTGGTTCTATTTTTTATGTAAATAATTTTGTTCTTTACTTCTCTTTATACAATAGTTCACAATATTTCCAAAAGAGAAACTATTTAAATATTTAAAAAACCTTTCAAAAATAATGTTTTCAAAAAAAAAAGTAAGTTTAAAATTTAAATTTTGACAGGTTTTTGGTCTTTTAGCGGACATTTCCGGTGTTTTCCATACCTACTTTCTGTTTTACCACCTTGATTAAAATCTTAATATCTCTGCACGTAAATAATTTAGAGAAAATAAATATACTTTAGAAAGTCAAATAAGATAAAAAAACAACATCTTTTTTGGATTTTGTTTTGTCAAAAATGACATTTTAACGTGTTTGTACACCTTAATTTAAGAACTATGAGTTTGTCATTTAATGGACAGGGTCTATTTAAAAAAAACCAGCTGCTTAGACGAGAGTAAAGAAGATGAATACGTGCATGGTTTGTGGTTGATTATTATCTATTTGACAAGCAGCTGTTATCATTGGGATCATATTTTACCAGCCCGTCAATATAAGATAGAGTAAGATAAAAGACCGAACGCTTTAAGAAAAATAAAAATGAATTGATTTCAGGCCAGAAACAGCCCTGTAAATATTTTTAGCAGGTCTACAGACCAGATATACATTAACCTACAATGATATACCGGAAAGCAAGATGTAATAGTATAAGGGAAATAATATATGCTTCAATAGGGTATGGTCTACCACGTGCTGCATTTACACTAGCAACCCTTCTGGACATACATTCAACAAGGTTTTGATTCACAGCTATGGGTATTTGTGTCCATTCCTGCTGCAAGAATGTCGCCAGCTTAACTGTAGATTTCGGACGTGGTTCCCTGGTCCGTAGAGTCGCTCTAACGCGTCTCTCGAATGTTCTATGGAGTTTAGGTCGGGACTCTGAGTAGGCCAAGGAAGATATTTTACATCCATATCTTGATACCACGTCTAGACAGATGCTGCAATACGACATGGGGCGTTGTCGTCCTGGGAGTAACATTAGTCTAGTCCATAAAATTGCCAGAGTGTAGAAATAACCTGATTGTCCAAACTGGGCATCGGTGTGCAATTGACCAGCAACAACCTGGAAAGGTCCTAGGCCATACCACTAAAAACACCCTCAAACAAGTAGTCGGATTTTATGCAAATCTGCTGGAGTCCAGTCCATTATTGTAGGAAATTCGTGATTCCTGACAGATCTACCCCGTTTACAGAACAAATGATACAAACAAGACAAAAAGTTAACATGATTTGTGCTCTCTCATCTTAGCTCCCAGAGTCTTGCATGGCCATTATCGGCGGAGTCCTGTATCGGAATAATGGAACGTTTGCTGTTCCATCAATGAGGTGCAGGCAGCTAAAGGAACAAGCACTTCATAGTACCTTGTAGGAACAGAAAGAGGTTAAAGGTCTTTCATTCATACTGGAACTGAAGACCTTGGATCTTTCGACACCCAAGCAACAGCAGTAGAGTGAAAGGTTGATGAGGAGTGTGGCATTACCGTTCCGTGTCATTTTTATTTCAATATTTTTTGAAACCTGGTATAGTGGAATATTTGAGCTAAATAGGTAAGCTATCGCTTCTGTTACTGAAAATTGTTGAGATGTTTTAGCTGGTTAAATGAAGGTTCCGCAGGTTTTCGTTTTTGTCTTGTTGACAGCAATACCGAAATTCCGCCCCAAAGTTTTTTTTTGAAAAGGAAGTTAACAAAAACTTTCGGACGAATTCCCTAGCAGTATATCATGGTGTACAACTGCCGTCAAAACTGTGTGAGGAGGGTGGTAGAACCGTTTCGTGTCTTTTTAGTTACTATATTTTTTTAAACCTGGTAAAGTAGAAGATTTGAGCTAAATGATGTAAGCTATCGCTTCTGTTACTGAAAATTGTTTAGATGTTTTAGTTGGTTAAATGAAGGTCGTTTTTGTCTTGTTGACAGGAATACAGAAATTCCGCCAATAGGTTTTTTTTTTAAAGGAAGTTAACAAACACTTTTGGACGAAGACGAATTCCCTAGCATTATATTATGGTGTACAACTGTCGTCAAAACTGTGCGAGGAGAGTGGTAGAACCGTTTTGTGTCTTTTTTGTTTCATTATTTTTCAAACATAGTAAAGTGGAAGATTTGAGCTAAATGAGGTAAGCTACCGCTTCTGTAACTGAAAATTGTTGAGATATTTTAGTTGGTTTAATGGAGGGTTCCATATGCTTTCGTTTTGGTCTTGTTGACAGGAATACAAAAAATGCAGTATTATGAAGTATTGTATAGAGCTTCCGGTAACGACGAAGGTATATTCTTTACAAACGTTTTCTTTCTTTGCAAAAGTAATAAACGTATATTAATTCAGAACTACTTCTTCAGACTTCAGTTGACACAGACATAAATGAATACAGACTTCTAATGACAAGATGTCTTTACCATCACAATCTGGTCCGTTTTGCTAATGATATGATACCTCGTGGAGACAAAGATGATTTAATTATCCCCAAATCATGATTCAAGATAATTTGGAGGTAAAACTACATATGGGTAGCGAGTATAACAATTTTATAGGCCGAGGGTATTTTTGAAACTCCTGATTACGCTGCGGACTATAATGTGCAATATTCGTGATTTTTAAACAGAAACTATTACTATTATTTATTCAAAATACATTAAAATAGTTCTAAAATCAGAAAATTTATTAATCAAGTATTATGATTATATGCATTAAAAGCAGATTATGAAACACTCTATTTAACGAACATCTAAACAAGTTCTAATGCGAAGATAAATTTAAAATACTAGTCTTCGCTTAGAATTTTAATGCATTTTAGTATTCGGAGCTGGAACTTCATTCAACATTCAAATTGCTCGGAGGTCATAACTAAATAAACTTATCAGATATTTACGGAAAAGGAAACTAGAAGGAAATTCAATTTTAATAAGTTGTAAAACTTTATTTAGCGAAGTTAAATTAATTTTCAACACAAAATTTGCATAGCTATGGAACTACAATTGAATTACCAAGTATTGAATCTTTAAGAAACATCGAAGAAAAGTATAGTTTGATGAAATAAACTATTTCTAATGGTCTACTGGCTTAAGTTTTAGAATAACTTACTGATTACTTGTTTAAGTGACGTTAAATTTAATAGCGGTGTAAAGTTAGGGTATAAAAGTCTCAAAGATTTCGAGATACAATTATTTTCCAAAATAACGACTACTAAATATTCATGAATCACTTATTTTCAAAACGGCCACTACATATTCATAGCTTACAAATTTTTCAGAATACATACACATTAAGTTACTCTTAGTTCAAAATTTAAGACATATAACGGCAGGTGTCCTCAGTTATAATTGCAACAATTTTTTAATTGTGTTTTAACTGAAGAAAATGGATCAAACAAATCCTTAATCTGTTGGAGAACGCAAGCGGTAATAGCGTGTTCAATTTTTCTTACTAAGAATGAAAGTCTGTGGCAGGTAGCTCAGTTTACGTCGCACTAGAACAACAACACAGCGGGCTATTGTTGAGAGTCCCGAATCGATCCCGAATGAAGAGATTCAAGTACACCTCGTAGTTTAACGATGGTTAGATGATGGTATCAACACGTAAACTTTCATCCTACTTTCTGAACTTCCACATCATACCAAGGCGAGGACATTCAAGGCCACGAGAGATTTAACATCAACAGCTCCCACGTACATAGTGGCCTTTGATTGGATTGTCGTGAACTCGCAACCCTCCGTTTGCTAATCTGCCACTTTACCAACTGGTTTGTAGTGGCCCCCTATGGGTTTATCAATTAATTTATTAAATGAATTTATGTAATGAATCAATCGAAAGCATGAAGTTTCATTAATTTGTCTATGCAATGAAAATAAAGCAGTTTACATATAGTAGAATGAAATTTATGGTGAATATATTTAATGGAATTGATTTTAAAGAATATATTTATGTGATGAAATTTAATGATTCTATTATGTTTCTAATGATACTAATAATTATATTTATATACTAGCAAAATACCCGACCTTACTCGGTTTGAATTGGTTTACTCTAGATTAAAGAGATAATCAAAATATATAATGATTCACGTTTTTTGTAGAATAAAAATTTATTTTAACACCTTTCGCCATCTTTATATTTTCTACAACTTACTTTGGACACAAATCCTACACATGCATATCCATTCATGTAATACATTTCACATACATCGCACAATTGCTGTATGACAAAGCTACAAAATGACGAATGGTGATACTAAGGTTAATACTATAAAAGACGATTTATAGGAAGATTTGGAATTCCCTTTCTTAAGTTCTTTTCATGTTCAACTCAATTAATTAAAATTACGATTTACGGCGAGTGCTCTCGCACTCATAGTCAACAAAACAATATTTTTTTACCTGTGGTACTCTTGCCTCCGGTATGCGACATTGTGAAATTTTGCAATCTTCTCCTGTCATTATTAAAACAAATTTTTTAATGTTGGAAAAAGTTCTAGTTTGGATTTTTAAACATTATTATTCTTTAAATAACGGCATTATTCTTTAAATAACGGCATTATTCTTTCAATAATAGCATAACTACACTTAAAATTTACTGAAAATTTATACTGACTTACCTAACATTTTTAAGTCTAATACTTTGTGGTGCTGTTGCGTGTGATGAGAAGGAAAACACATTTATTAAAATAATAAATATTTAAAACAGGAAACATCGAAATAAAACAAAATAAAAGATGTCGCAAAAAATTGTTCTAAAGATATTAATTTGTGATTCAATTTTATTTCTTGATCTCGCACAGTTGCCACAACTTACAACTAAAAGTGTACAAAATTTATAAATGAGAAATTATTTCAGAGCGAAAGAACCAGAAAAAATATAACTGCTCGCGCGATCTTGTTCATTCTCGTTTCGTTGAAAAATATCGTCTGTCCCAAATATTCGGAAATCGTTTTCATTGCGCAAATAATAAAAATAAGACTCGAAATAAATGAAGTATCAGAGCTAAAATTCCATTAAATTTTTTTTTTTTGTGAAGAATAATTACTTTTTTAGCAGTACTGGTAAAGCAATCGAAGTAATCGTAATATTCAATAGACATTCCAATTTTTCCAAAACTACCAAATTATGGTTGATTTAAGTATACTTACTCGGGTGTTCTAGCATGAAACTCAACTAAATATAACAATAAAGAAATGTTTAATATTGCATTCACTAAACAAATAGATAATGTATAAAATAAAATACACTGCAATCAAATATCTGGAATACAATTCATGTGATGTCTACACAAACACACAAACACAAAATCGAACATAGAACAGAAAGACGGACAGACAGACTTTCGCAACCAATGCCACTCACTGAATGAAAATAAGTACTCACTGTATGCAAATTTCCATGAAAATATATTAAACTGTGTGGACGTGTATAGGGTACAACATACATACAGACAGACAGACGGACAGACAGACAGACAGGCAGACAGACACCAAACGTAAAAGAAGCGGATTCGGCATCAGTAGGGTCCAAAACGGGTAGAAAACTTGAAATGGGTCGAAAATATTGAATATACAAACAAACACTCCATTCTTATTTATATAGATGATTCTAAAGATACTAATGATTCTATTTATGATTCTACTAATGCATTAGCAAAATTGGTCAAATCGAAAAATATTGTGGAAACCATTTGGAATGTTAAAATGGGAGCATCAAATTCGACAAGGATAACAAGGATACATAGTTAATGGGAGCTCGGACAAACGAGGTACTAATGTATTATATTTCAGGACAACATAAATATTCGAAAATGAGTTTTAAATTCAGCTCTCCTGCTCTTAAATACAAAGCTGCTCTGTAGTAAAGCCCGTTTGTCTCTGAAGCCAAATTTATATACCATCGGAAACTCGTCACTTCATCAAATGGGTGAAGAAGATACAAGCTAACTGACAAAATGTGAAGCTATTTTTCCTTTTCTTATTCCCCTTAGCATATGTCATTTGGAAAACTCAGTTACAAGGGAGAAGAGACGAGAAAAAAATTTGCTCTGCCCTCTTCACTTTCTTTCGAAAGACGTTTCTACGGATCTGTAGATTTTCATTTAATAGTGCTTGAGGGATCATTCTCTAATTGCGTTTTTGGAAACTTTATTTTAATGAATGTTGCTTTGTGCAGTCTTCGTCAGCCCAGAGCTACAACTACTTTTTTTTAAAGTCACCGTCATTCATTTATTACAGCGCAATGAAAATTTAATTATAATTATAAGGGTGAAAACCACGAAAAATACCATCTTGCTGAATGTAATTATAAATTGGAAAGGTGAAAGATCAGCTCTTTCTGAGAACTACATCGTTTTATGAGTTTATTCGATGAATTTTCTGTTAAATTCTATAAATGAAGGTGGCGGTCAAAAGTTATTTATACGGATCATTTACTTATTACTTGTACTTCACGCATTAGAAAGATTTAGCATTCTGCGTGCAAGTCAAGACCATAGACGCGAAATGTAAGGACTGGTGCAGACATCCGGTTTTTCAAAGTGCGGCACCGCTGCGGGAACTCAAGTGCGGTCTGAGATACATTAAATCCAATGGAGTAGGGCACATGCCTCCGGCGCCGTTCCCGCGATGCACGTTCAACTTGCGTGTAATTTGTACCGCAGTTCCACACGGCGCAGCAGCTCACCGCACATGGTTCTCCGGTCTGAAGTACCTTGTTTTCATAAATAAATGGAATATAAATAATAATTAATAGATGGTTGTATCCAGTAAAACGTCTATTTTGTTTCAAAATACACTTTTATACACCAAGTAAGCGAAATAAACACGTTTTCTTCGATAGAATATTTATCGCAAATGGCGTGAAATCACTACTTGCGTCACTTCGCGGTTATGTGTTCATAGTTAGACTTCGGTGCCGCAGCGGCGCCGCATGTTGAAAAATCGGATGAGACAAAGCATTGCTATCAAAGTATGGGCGTGTTGAGCATCAAAAGTGTGAAAAACCAGTCGACTAGTTGTAATGTGACTTTTCTGCGAAAATTGGCGACAAAACTAGTGAAATCGCCAAAGTCTAATATTGCAGTTCTCGGGCCAACGCACTCAAGAATGTTCGCTAATAGAAACTACTGGATCATCGAGAAAGGTTGGTGGGGGTTTCCTTGAATGGTCATCCGGGTTAGGATTTGGAACTGCAGAGATGAGGGAGACTCGACCAGTGGAGACGGAGACAGACGGACGTGCGAGGATCCTGTTCGCTGCTATATTCCAAAAGATTTGGAACTGTATATAAATTATTGTATATTAACTAACAAATGACAATAAATATATTTTAATTGTACCACTGAAGAAGCGTCACTCTCTTCTAACCTACATTTGGATGTGAACAGAATTAACACACGCGAAGAGGCACTGTGACAGTACCGCAATAGTCTGGCTATACGGTGGATAGAAACGCTTTTCATGTTACACAATCCATGCTCCCAACAAAAGTCTATTTAGAAAAGACCCAAAAGTAGGTATTCCCAGATGTTAGATAATTCTTCTTGTGGAACGGAACCCTGGACGTGAAATGTCAACTTTAAAAATTGAATCAGGTAAAACATATATTATGTAAATTACAAAATATTTCTGTTCAAAATATCTTGTGAACTCAAAGGCTTTTCAAAGTTATACTAACACTGCTGAAGCGTGTTTCAAAGTATTGTTCGCCGATTCCTTGATTCTGGGAATTGGATTTTTGTTATTTAACTAGTTACCACATTCCCAGCCTAAGCGGTGTATCGCCACGTAATTTTTGAACCACGGTCAGATGACGAGGAAACATCTGAGCTGGCTCCCCACTGGCCAAACTTCCACAATAACTCAACGTGAGGACTTTCGGCCACGATAGATTTAAGGTGCACCAGCTATCTCTACACTATACGCTTACAAATATCCATGCACTGACCCGGATTCGAACCAGGAATCTTCTGATCTAGAGGCTAACACATTAACCAGTATACCAGTTGATCGGCTTGGATTTTTATTACTTACTAGGAGGCCTGCCCTTTGCTCGCTAATGCTCGCAAACCCCCGGAGGATTGCTTCGCAATCCTCATTGGTTCGCTGCGCGAACCTTTAATCGCTACAAGTGGTTTCTATATTACTAGGGGGCCTGCCCCCTTCTCGCTAACGCTCGCCAACCCCTGGAGGATTGCTTCGCAATCCTGATTGGTTCGCTGTGCGAACCTATGCTCGCTTCGCTCGCCTCAATGAAGACATGTGTCCTAGCAGAAGGGATTGTTTACAAAATATGTTACCAAAATTTTTTTTTCAAATCTAAATTTGCTGTTTTTCAGAAAAAATATATACAGTATCTCTAAAATCAGAATTCAAATGAAAACTTTGTGCAAATTTTGACTCGAAATGTGAGCGTTGCTTTGGAAATTGAATACCCAGCATGTTGTTTGTGTGTACATTTTCCCAGCCCTCAAACGACCCACACTTTTTCATTGAGTTTGTTGCCGAAAGTTGTAGTGCAAGCGTCTTGTTGAACTATAATTGTTGGCTCTGAAAAGGACCGTTTTTTAAATGACCCTGAAAAGATCCTCCGCTTTCTTTGATTTCTATTATAAACTAACTGCAACAGCTCTTTAAAATGTCCTTTTTTATTTTCAATAAAATTTCATCCGATAACGCTATAAATTCAATCGATGCGCGAGACTTCGCGATAAACAAACAATCGTACAGTGTTGCCAAAACGCGATTACAAATAACGTCGTTTTCGTGAGCCACGTAAGAGAATTATATATATAGATACCTCTTGAATTCAAGGTTAATTGGTTTACCAAATTTACATTAAAATTCTTTGAATTCTAACTTTAAAGTACACTGTACGGTCAAAAGTATTTGAACACTGATAAATTCGTAGAAGGATCTATCTTAGACTCGGCCAATTGCTTTAAATACCTGGTACCATGAACGCTGACTTTCTCGATGGCCTTGCTTACACATTGGCAGTACTACGATGATGACGGTTGTTTCTTTCAACAGGATCAAGCTCCATGTCATACTGCAAAATGTGTACTGGACTGGTTTCCTGAAAATCAAGTGAATTTGCTTGACTGGCCTAATTAGAGCCCCGAACTCAGTAAGAATGAGCACTGAACAGGCACAAACTAGAGAGAAGAGTACTACACACTCACGCACGCCCATCTTCACCACAATCTTTTTTTTTGATCCAATGGTGGGCATTGTTGATTTGTAATCATTTTGCCACTACAAGGCCAGAAGTGATGTCCACTTGTGAAGGTGCACCCAATGGGCGACCATCATTACCCCTAACAAAGAACAGTACAATTTACAACCATACCCTGACCCCGGATTCAAACCATTAACCTTCCGATCCAGAGGCCAACACTTTAACCATTAGTCCGGTTGGTGGGCTTTACCACAATTTCTTCTCTTAGCCTTGCAAGAGACATGATGAGCTAATCCTGCCCAGCCATACAGAGAACTTGTGGAAATTATACCTCGACGTGTAGCAGCTGTAATAGAAACAAAAGGAGGGCCTACCCCGTTACTAAATAAAATAATAAAGCCCCTTTTCTAAAAAACATCATTGTCTAAATACTTTTGTTCATATCGTGTGTTTGGTCACTGCTCTGTATTATAGCCCTGGATCATATTTCATTATTTTACTCTTGTCTAGTTTTTCGAAACGTTTTTATGTCATGAGGTGACAGAATTACTGATAATTCTGTCTTTGTGATGCTTTTTTATCACTATACTAATTTTTACTCCCTTTACGTTATAAAATATAACCGCAGTATGGGAAATCCTATCTAATTTCAGTTTCATACGCTTAAAACTCTGCAAAATGTGAAATCAAGGTTTGAGGTAGGAAGGTAGATAGATAGTTAAGGTCACACTTGTAAAACGCAACGGGAACTTGTGACGCTCAGAGATCAATACGGAAGGGAAAAATGCAAGGAATACACCTCGTAATTTTGAAACACAGTGCCATGACGAAAACACATGAAATGGCACCTCACTCTCATGATTTCATATGCAGCAGACCCGAATACATTCTGGACTTTAGCTGGACCGAAGTCTCGAATTTGCAACCTACTGTGGCTTGTACGATGTTCTTCCAACTGGGTTACCATGCCCCTAAAAACAAAAACAGAATAAACTTGCTACAACTGTAACAGCCCCTATTTCATACAATGGATTCGGATCGTGATACGTTGTGTGATTATTCCACTCAAACTTCTAAACATATCAAATGCGTTAGTAATATTTTTTTTAAGCTTTAGCCTATAAATAAACGTTTGAGTGTAACAAGATTTGCAATTTGTGTTTAAAACGATCCTAATATCATCGACTGTTAAAAAACTGCCACTACGTCTACTAGACGATATTCATTACATAAATTGTTGCGAAATATTTATGTCTTAAATTCTCTAAGCTTAAAAGTCACGAATAGCTATAAAATTACTGAACAAAATTTTATACTCTTCTTTTAAAAGAAGCAATATGTTGACGCAGTTTTAGTATGAATGATTAACAAAATTCAAAAAGCCGTTCCTTCCAAAATATTTTATTTAAAAGGTACCATAATACTTAGTTTTACAAATAACTTTAATTTTTGATACGTTAAATATTAGGGATACTAAAAAAATATTTCCAAAATAGTTTTTAAATCCGATTAAATATGCTAAAAGGTTATAGCTTCTATTTTTGCGAAAAGCTTCCTCTTACGCAAGAAATAGTATCCACTTAAATTTTTTTAGAAAGTGTTATATATGTTAATTCTTTATTAACTATTTTACGGTTTAATTTGAAACTTTATAAGTGTTTTGTACAAAATACAAAACAAAAATTAAACTGCTCTTGACGCTCATCACGATGTACCTATTATAATTAACCGTTAAAAAATTATGAAAATTATCACATATGTCTTTTAGAAAAAGATTCTTAAGTACATAATAAACAGAAGTGATTTATTTATCATACAAAATGCGTTCATTTTGAAAAATGAAAACTCAAAAATTACTTAAATTAGTCAGAAAGACATTAAACTAGCAAAAAATAGTGGATCTATTAAAATATTTTATAACAACTAACGCTCTTGGTTTCGTCTAAATAGTTATAAAATTACACACAACTTTCAGTTACATTAATTTCAGTCTAAATAGAACATACATTTGATGCCGTTATCACAGAAAAGTGCGTCTATTACACTGACATACTATGTACACATATTAATATATTATCAGTTCAAATTTTCCCTTTTCAGAGCAAATGTTATTATAAATTATTTAAATGTGCTTATAATTTGAGAACATGTCCTTAATGTTCAATGAATATTACATTGCAATATTGTTAAAGCTATGATATTTTTTAAATATGTCTATGGTGGAAAATACTTTCTTTCTCTGCTTTTGTACATCAAATGTATTTTTCTTGAACTCTTAACAGCCAAGGGGCGTGGTATCCTGTTTCGAAGAGCAACGGATTAACAACCAGAGGGTTGCGAGTTCAAATAACACCTAAACATAATCGTACACAAAGGGGTCTGGTGCACGTTAAATCTGTCGTTGCTCTAAATGTCCTAACGATGGCGTGTTGCGGAAGTTGGGGAAGTGCAGTGCCTGATAAGTTGTGACATATGACTATGGTTCAAAATCACACGGTGTTGTCCTCGGAGCTTTCCTAAATTATTTTTACAGGCACACGGTTAGAAAACATGACGTTCTGAAACAATGGCAACTCCGTGCTACATTTTTACATATATTAGGTGTAGTAAGAAGTTTTAAAGCGAGTTTTGTATGACGTCTACTGTAAAATAGCATACCAATTAGTACACTACGTTTGTATCATGTGATAGAAACCGGATCAGAGATATCAAACCGACGCAGAAGCTAGGGAAAAGGAGAACGTAAGTTGAAATTTTGAAGGTATAAGATGTCATACGATAAGACATTTATTCGTCACTGCATTCGTTACGAATTTCACCAGCACAAAAGTGCTGCAAAAGCATGCAAATCAATTTGTTCTGATTTAGGGGTGAATATCGTATCGAAAAGCACATGTGAGTATTGGTTTCGACGTTTTAAAGATGGCGATTTTGAGGTCAGCGATCGACAATGTAGCGGCGCTCCATTGAAGGCTATCCATGACGATTTACAAACACTTCTCGATAAAGATGCATCTCAAACGCAAAGTGAACTTGCTGAACAGTTAGGAGTATCACAAAATACGATATCTAATCGTTTACATGCAATAGGGAAGATTCAGAAGGCATGAAAATGGGTGCCACATGCATTGAGGACGACCGTGTCTTGAAGTGCATGAATCTGCTAAACAGGAAACACAGGAAATCTTTCTTGTGGAAAATCGTGGCAGGAGATGAAAAATGGATCTGTTATGACAGTCCGAAAAGCAAAAAATATTGGGTGAATCCCGGCGAAAAACAACATCAACGCCGTAAAGAGACATTCACTGCAAAAAAGTTCTCCTATGCATCTGGTGGGTTATGAAGGGAGTACTCTATTACGAATTGTTGAAGTCGGGTGTAAGTGTAACTGCTGAGCGCTATAAACAACAATTACTGCGATTACAACAGGAAATCGATCGAAAACGCCGTTTACTGGCAAAGGTCTGCGGCCCATCAAATTGCTCCATGACAATGCACGGCTGCATGCTGCAAAAGTGGTCAAGGACACGTTAGTAACACATGGCTGGGAAGTTTTGGAACACCCGGCGTATAGCCCCGGCATAGCCCCTTCGGACTGCCATTTGTTTCGGTCTATACAGAATGCCTTGTCTTCTGTAAACTTCCGGACAGTGGACGACGTACGAAAATGGGTTGACGACTTCATTGTGTCAACAGAGGAATCTTTCTACACTGCTGGAACTAAATGACCGATGGCAGAAGGTATTAGATAATGATGGAGGTTATTTCGATGAATAAAAGTATTATCATCAACTCTAAAATACATATTCATTTCTTTGATACATGCTTTAAAACTTCTTACTACACTTACTATAAAGCCAACCGTATGGTGCCTAAGACTCACTACAATTTATTTTAATGTCCCTTTTTAGCTATGTCAACTGATTCCGTAAAATATTTCGGACACGTTTGATTCTCTACTTTCGAGACAAGATGCGAAAATAAAGCAGGTAGTCTTTTTAATCTTCTTAATCTTTAATCATCTTAGGTAATCTTTCTATTTATTGACAGGTTGATAACTATATATACACTACCCTACAATAATGGACCGGACATCAGCGGATTTTCAAAAAATCCAAATACTTGTTTGGGGGTGTTTTTCGTGGTATGGCCTGGGACATTTGCATGTTGTTCATGGCATATTTGGCGTCGACGCCTACATGAACATTTTTGACGATGAGGTTCTTAATACGCTCTGACAATTTCATAGAATAGAGGAATGTTACTTCCAGGACAACAACGCTTCATGTCACGTTGCAGCCTCTATCAAGCATTGGTATCAAGATATGGATGTAAAACGTCTTCTCTGGCCTTTTCAGAGTCCCGACCTAAACCCAATATAACTTGTGTGGGGCGAGTTAGAGCGACGCTTACGGACCTGGAAACCACGTCCGAAATTTAAAGCTAAGATGCCGACATTATTGCAGCAGGATTGGACACAATAACCAGCTGTATATCAATACCTTGTTGAAAGTATGCCCAGAAGGGTTGCTAGAGTAACTGCAGCACGTGGGGGACCGTCCCTCTATAAAATCATGTATTTTTTCCCTTGTACCACATCACATCTTGCTATATATATATATATATATATATATATATATATATATATATATAATTTCAAGAACACAAGAATTTCCAAAAAAAAATTTCAACAAAAGTCTTAAAAGATGATAAAAAAAATGAAGAAATGTTGGTGGATCAGGGCGTTATCAGGGAGGAGCCTGATCCAAACATCATAAAATGGTGTTTTCTACATATGAGCAGCATTAGGCTGAAAAAATTGCTCATACACTCCCCCAAACACCACCAAAAATCAAGTAAAACAAAAACAAAACAAAATACCAAAACAGAGCAGGAAACAAAACGAAATAAAACCCGAAGCCGCAGCCGGGAGATCAACAGCAACAAGCCTAAAAAATACCACCAAATGCCATCAATTACACAATCTAACTATATGCTAACACCATACTTCCGATGCAACAAGTCCATAAAAAGCAGAAAAATAAAAATAAAAATATAGATAATATTAAAATCCCCAGCCCTTATTCAATAAGATATTCATAAATAGTAAAATACAGTTAAAAAGCAACTCCCATGGCTCTGATGAAATTACGAAAAATAATTATTTATGGGTTACGTAGCTGTTATTAATAAATCTTTCAAAAATATTATTTAAGAATGACTAAGGGTATTTGTTATTGAGAAGTGTGTTTTTTAGATATTTACACTGTAATAAAAAGTTTTTATTTCGTTTTATTTCCTGCTCTGTTTTGGTATTTTATTTTACTTACTTTTTGGTGGTGTTTGAGGGAGTGTATGAGAAATTTTTTCAGCCTACTGCTGCTGATATATAGAAAACACCATTTTATGTTGTTTGGGTCAGGCTCCTCCCTGATGACGTCCTAATCCACCAACATTTCTTCATTTTTATAATTTTTTAAGGCTTTTGATGAACATTTTTTTTGAAAATTCTTGTATTCTTGAAATTATATTGCTTACCATGCTATGTGTCTGCAGCTTCAGCGCGCTTGCACGGGTAGTTTCGAGTTTTGGTTTCTGGTTAATGCACCCCGGCTGTTTGGTTATTTTTTGTTATTTTGTGTGTATTATGTTACTATTATTTTGTGTATATATATATATATATATATATATATATATATATATATATATATATATATACCAAAACAGAGGTTATTATGTTACTATTATTTTGTGTGTGTATATATATTCGGATGCTTGTATTAAGCTATTTTTTTCCTGTCTTGAAACCAATCATCTGCAGCCATGAAAATTGGCACACATGCAGTACTAAACTGCCCGGTTACGTACCGGGTAATTGGTAATTTTTAGTTAACGTCGCACTAGGGCAACACAACGGGCTATTGACGACGGTCCGGGAACAATCCCTTAAGAGAAAGATCCGAGGACAACACCTCGTAATTTTGAACCACGGTCAGATAACGAAGCAACACCTGAGCTGGCACCCCACTCTCCAAACTTCCACACCAACCCAACGTGCGGACTTTCGGACACGACAGATTTAAGGTGCACCAGCCGCCTCTACACCACACGCTTACAAGCATTCATGGCCGGACCCGGATTCGAACCAGGAACCTTCCGATCTAGAGGCTAACACCTTAACTACTATACCGGTTGTTCGGCCAGATGGCGATAGGAAGATCGAGAGAGCAGCATGCTATTAATTGGAGGGTTGCAATCACGAAACCCGATTGAACCAAAGTATACGGGGTTTGGGTACGTTATATCGGTAGTGGAATCGTATGTCCCAACGTTGATGTGCAAAGTTGGGTACTAGCTCAGGTGTTTACCTGGTCATCTGACCATAGCTCAAAGTTAAGAGGTATCTTCAAATATTTCCCTTCGGAATTGATCCTGGACTATTACCATTAGCCCGTTGTGTTGCTCGATAGTGCGACACAAATTCAACTCTCAACGATTTTGACTAATCTTACTAAAACGCATAAAACTAAGGAACCTATGAAATCACTTTGCTGTGAAGCAATCAAATGGTTAAAAATGCGGATTATTCTAATCTATACTTGAATAATCAGTGTAATATATGGTAAATCCACCAAAATCATTACATTAACAGACAATGCAGTGAATATGCACATCAAACTAATTTTTCTTCCCATTTCCGAGATTCCTGTTAATGATACACATAAAGTAATTATCTGTTTGTGTAATGAATGGAGTATAAGACCATTTCGGCTTACCTTGGTGTTAAAATGATTTATTCAAATTCCATGATTGTAAATCATGTCTGACGAAACTACTTAAAATTTCATTTCACTGGATTAATTTTTCTGACATTGGATTATTAGACCTGCTACTAACGTTTGAGCATTCCATTTGCAATGAATAGGCGAAAGTAAAGTATGTGGTTTTAAAATAAGTTACCGATAGATTAGTAAGGATAGAGTAAATCATCTGTCTGTATTTATAACACTGTAAACTCTGAATTAACTGTGAGTGCCGCGGTTGATTAACTAGATGGTAAAGGTATTTTTTAATTAAGGTCGCACTGGAGAAAATCAAAGGGCAATGTTTGACGATCCGGGATCAATTCCCAGTAGGTACGGTAAGGTAATGTTTATTTAACGTCGTACTAGAGCTACACAACGGGCAATTGATGAAGATCCATGGTAATGGTAATGGTAAGGGTAATTTTAGTTAACGTCGTACTAGAGCAACACAACGGGCAATTGATGAATATCCATGGTAATGGTAATGGTAAGGGTGATTTTAGTTAACGTCGTACTAGAGCAACACAACGGGCAATTGATGAAGATCCATGGTAATGGTAATGGTAAGGGTGATTTTAGTTAACGTCGTACTAGAGCAACACAACGGGCAATTGATGAAGATCCATGGTAATGGTAATGGTAAGGGTGATTTTAGTTAACGTCGTACTAGAGCTACATAACGGGCAATTGATGAAGATCCATGGTAATGTTAATGGTAATTTTAGTTAACCTCGTACTAGAGCAACATAACGGGCTTTTGACGTCGGTTCGGGATCAGTCCCTTAAGGGAAAGAGGCGAGGACAACACAACGAAATTGTGAACCACTGTTAGATGACGAGGCAACACAACTGAGCTTGCACTTCACTCTCCCAGCTTCCACACCAGCACAGCGTGAGGACTCTCGGTCAGGACAGATTTAAGGTGCACCAACCGCCTCTACACCGTACGCTTACAAATATCCATGCACTGACCGGGATTTAAACCAGGAACCTTCCGATCTAGAGGCTAGAACCTTAATCACCGCTAAAATAAGGTAAGGTAATTTCTAATTCACGTCGTACTAGAGCAACATAACGGGTAATTGACGAGGTTCCGAGATAAATATCCTAAGACAAAGATGGGAGGACACGACGTAATTGCGAACTAGTCAGATGACGAGGCAACACCTATGCTGGCATCCCATTCTCCAAACTTCAACACCAGCCCAACATGAGGACTTTCGGTCACGACAGATTTAAGGTGCACCAGCCGCATCTGCACCATTGTTACAGAACGCAACAGTCTTGTACAGCAATAACTTTTTATCACCCCAGTTAATCACCAGATGGCGTCAGACCATCCATGAAAGATACATCCTGAGCAAGCGAAAAGAAAACGAGTTTTTTTTCAGAGGGGTCAGATCCCCCTTACCACGAACGAAGGGTCAGTTACGCAGATTTCTGCTGGCTGCCAACGACACCTCTACTGAGTGGAAAAGCGGTCCACTACGACGGAAACGAAGACGCCAGGCCTAACAACGAATAGGCCACAAGTCGCACATCTAAACGATGTGATATATGCGAATCGGGGTACCCCAAACAAGGTATGAGAATTCTCATTTTTCGTATTGTTGATGGCCATCTAACATTTAATTACCAAACGGTGATACATGTCCGCAGAAATATTCTACAATCTGGTACTTACGTTTATGTCGGTTGGACATTGCAGCGATTGTGCTTCTGCAACATGTACTTCTATTGTGTTATAGATAATCTAGAAATTTTGTGATTAGTTTTAAGGATATTGTTCTAAACAATAAATATCAAATGAGAAAATCAACTTTTTCCTGATTGCTTGGTAACTCTGTGTGATTCTCTGGCCGTTCCACCGCAACGCAAGAGCAACTAATTTAATGTTTGATTTACCTACTAGTTGTAAAGCAGGTGTAGTTGGAACCTTTTGTTTCCTACACTTGTAGCAACCATACAATTACAAATATCTATGCATGACCTGGATTCGAACCAGGGACCTTTCGATCTAGAGGCTAACACCTTAACCACAAGGCCAGGTAGCTATTTTAGAACTACGGTCAGATGACGAGACAATACAAGAGCCAGTACCAGTTAGAAGAGCTATGGATTAGGAACTGGAGGGTAGAGAGTTGAAATGCGACTAAAATGTGTTGTACACATGGGGGCTTCTAGACCCACCCCAAACCCACTCACCGTTGGGTTTAGAGTGTTATATGGTCTAGGGGGAAAAGGAGGGACTTCCACATCAGCATAGAGGTAGGCCAGAAGTCCCAACACCAGTCAGTCCCTCATTTTTTGAGTACTAAATTAAAAATACATGGGGAAACAAGACGGAATAAAACATAATACTTCCGATGTAACTGGGAATTTATGATATGGAGAACAACACAAAACCGGGTTATAAATAAAACTCTGGCAACACGCCAGGAAAACATCAATAGAAATTAAAATAATAAACAAAATACATAAGTACACAAAACGACAAAAAAAACACAGTACAAACACATAAAACACGTATAGTTAAAAGTTGGTTTTACCCCTTGAACAATTAACAACAACTCGAAAAAGAATAATGATTATGTTTAATGTTGGAGGAATGAAATAAATGTTATATGAGAGATGTAATGATTATTTTAATGTACAAAGCAATATAAACCTAAATAAATTTAAAGAAAAAATAAAAAAGGTTAAAATTGTGTAAAATTTAAAAGATTAAAATAGAGGGGAACCTAATTCCACCTCTGTACCTAAAAATAGGGGTCAACCAAATGGGGGTCCCAAGAAACAACCAAATTTTTTACTTATGGGTCGTAGGGACTGGCCATTATCTCCATGGCCGCCATCACGTAGGATTTTATTTTTGCAATAGAAGTCGTGCTTCTAAAGGCCGGTTTACACGCTACGATAAATTGTTGCAATTTATCGTAACGATCGAATTGTTTCGATTTATCGTTGGGTGTAAACAGGACATTGTAGCGATTAATTGGAATTGGAATTGGATTGAATGGTTGATGCCGGCCGGCATCAATTTCTGCGAATCGTAACGATATGTTGGAACGTGTAAACAAGTGGCAGCCATTTCTCGCTACGATTTGACTCATTTTGCACTTCCATCTGCATCAGAAAGGTTGTGTCTTATAGTTCGTTCTTGTTGTTTTTACTGTTGTTTTTATTCGAATCATGGCAGTTAAACAAACTCCTCGAGAGTTCTTGAGTGAATTCATTGAACTTTATCGGAGTTTTACCTGCTTGTGGCTCGTTAAGAGCAAAGAATACTACGACAGGAATAAAAAAAGAACTTGCTTATACAGAGCTCGTTAAAAAATACAAGGAATTGGATCCGTCGGCAGACAGAAACTTTGTTGTGAAAAAAATTAATGCATTGCGTACGGTTTATAAGAAAGAACTGTCAAAAGTTAACAATTCGGCAAAATCCGGGACAGGTGCGGATGACATCTATAAACCTACTTTGTGGTACTTCGACCTTCTGCATTTTTTGAACAACCAGGACTCTGCAAGACTTTTTCACTTTTCTCGCTAAACAACCGATATATAACAACAACACTACTTCCTCCATGGTTAAAGCTTATTTAGAGGTCGATAGCGGTCGACAACGAATATTTGACAAGAAATTGTTACGATTTATCGTAGCGTGTAAACAATACTCACACTTTCGATTTATTGGAACAGTAAATTTGTCAATCACATCGTAACGATTTATCGTAGCGTGTAAACCTGCCTTAAGGACACTTTCCAACCAAATCGGCTTGTGTCTTTCACTTGGTTTTTTTCAACACATGGGGGCTTTTAGACCGTCCCTGGACCCAATCACCGTTAGGTTTAGAGTGTATTAGTGGTCCATGGGGGAAATGGGGGGGGGGTGACTTCCATCTCAGCACAAAGGAGGCCTGCATGGCCCCTTTATCAGTCGGACGATCATTTAATGAAAAAATATAACATCTGTTACATTTTCAAACAAGGCCATTAAAACAATAATTTTCTTTAACATCCGAAGAGCTTAAAAATTTTGACATAAAATAAACTCCACAACAAAACCGTTGGAAGCAAACATGAATTTAAAAGTCGGTGGCACACCAAGAATGTTTACATAACATAAAACTTACGCATTCGGGCTTGTGTCATTCGTGCCCTCAGATATCAACACCTTGGCGTGGTGTGGAACTTCGAGAGTGGGGTTACAGCTCAGTTGTTTTTCTCGTCATATGACCATGTGTGTAATTACAAAGTTCTCTTCTTGGATCTTTCTCTTCTGGAGAGATCACCGATCGTCCCTAATAACAAGTTGTAATGTTCCAGTGCAACATTAATTTACCTCAATTCACTCATTATCCTGAAACCGCCATAGCCAGGTTGGAAGAGTGACGGATTGGCAACCGAAGGGTTGTGATTTCAAATCCAACCGAAGACCGTACTGTACAAAGGGGGCTGATGCACGTTAAATCAAACGTGGACACATATGTCCACGTTGGAGTGGTGTGGAAGTTTGGAAAGTGAGGAACCACGTCCGAAATCTACAGCTGAGCTGGCGATATTCTTGCAGCAGGAATGGACACAAATACCCATAGCTGTGTATCAAAACCTTGTTGATAGTATGCCCAAAGGTTTGCTAGTGTAATTGCAGCACGTTTGGGACCATCCTCTTATTAAAACATGCATTATTTCCTTCATACCATCACATCTTACTGTCGTGTCCATTGATGTACGGTAGTGTAGGTTGTCAGAATGGATCTATGTAGTTCTGAAGATGAACTAGGTTGAATAGTCAAAAGTCTGGAATTTTTTACACCGTTGTACCATTCTGTTTAATAAAGATTATTCAGAAAGACTATGAACTTGGATATGACTATATTCTGGATGGAAGACATATATCGTCGTCTTATGTCATTTAAAGAAAACTCATTATATTTTGATATCATCATCTTAAAAATGTTTTCAATATCTTGATGACGAAATATCTCATCAGCAAAATTGTCCAAAATCTAACCCTCCAAGCGGATTTGACTAGATATCACCTCCATCATGATCTGATCGACGTCGCTAATAACGAGATATCTAGTCATCGAGAATGCCAACTGATGAAGATAATTCCGAGTTTTCATGATGGCAAGACCACGATTGGATCTGTGAATTTAGATATAACAATATTCTCTCTGAAATACTTAAATCGTCGTCTTACGCCATTGAAAGAAAACTCATTATAATTTGATCTCATCATCTTAAAAATGTTTTCAATATCTTGATGACGAAATATCACATCAGCAAAACTGTCCAAAATCTAACCCTCCAAGCGGATTTGACTAGATATATCACCTCCATCATGATCTGATCGACGTCGCTAATAACGAGATATCTAGTCATCGAGAATGCCAACTGATGAAGATAATGCCAAGTTTTCATGATCGTAAGACCAGAATCGGATAAGTTTTTCTTCAATGCCGAGAGACGAGATCTTACAAGACGAGATATATCGTCTATCAAGAATCTCGCCAGTCTTGCTAAAGACAACCGTCTTAATAAAGACAACTTCGTCTTGACAACCACCAAGAGGGTTAAATTTTTTTGTAAATAGTAACGTATTCCCATTTGTCTGAGATGATTTTTCTGATCGTCCGGAGCATAAAAATCTGTTCCTCAAATCCAAAAATAGAATCCATTCTTTACGTACCGATTCATCCATTCCATACACATTCAAATCCCGGCCTTCACATATGGCACAATTTGTAATCCTCCCCACTTTTCCAGTTTCCCATCCTCTCCCGTTTTTTTGCTCACTCGGTGAATAATTTATGAACACTGAAGGAGCGAAGACACTACACAAGATGGGAGATCTCCGAAAGGCCTTCGAAATGAACGATAGTGCCGGGAAAAGGAGAGACAGACACCTCTCTCGCTGAAAAAAGCTGGAAAAGGGGCGTCCAGGAATTACAGGGAAAGTGCAGGCGGAGGCGGTGGGAGAATGATAAAAATTGACTTTACCACTTAAAGACACTGGATGTGAGTATAAGACCCGCCGGCTTCGCTGGAAGTGGAAGAAAAAAAGCAACAAGAAAGGGATAAGGTTTTTATTTTCTAGTTAGAAGGAGAGAGAGATGTAGAATTGAAATGCCTATCCAGAAGGTTTCTTTCGGTTTTCGGTAAATGGCGCTTGATGCAGCGTCAGAAATGCTTTATTGGGAATGGAGAAAGATGTGGTATTGAGCAATTTCTTTCTTTAAATCCTGTGTCTGTGGAAGGATGCGATAGTATTGTAATGGATTATGACTCTTTAAATTGCCAGCGAAATTCGACTCAAGATAAAATAAATTGTGTTGTATTCGCGTTTTTGTCAAGCTATCACCTTAAAGGGTACAAGAGTTCCATGTAGAACAGTAGTGATTGTGTGTGTTACTCGCGATACTCAGTGACCAATAACCACATATTTTGGTTAAAATCGTATAACTAACAGTTTAAGTGGTATTCGAGTTCCATGTAGAGCAGTAGTGCTTGTTTCACACGCGATACTCATAATGACTAAATAACCACACATTTTGCTTGAAATCGTATAACAAACCCTTTTTAAGGGTTCCGAGTTCGATGTAGAGCAGTAGTGCTTGTTCCACACGATACTCATACTAAATAATCACATTTTTTGGTTGAAATCGTATAACTAACACTTTTTAATGGGTATACGAGTTCCATGTAGAGCAGTAGTTCTTATTCCCCAATATACTCATACTAAATAACCACATGTTTTGGTTGAAATCGTATAATTTACAATTTAATGGGCACGCGAGTTCCATGTAGAGCAGTAGTGCTTGTTCCACACAACACTCATAATGACTAAGTAACCATATATTTTGGTTAAAAGATTAACAGGAAAGTCAATGATAGTCAAGACGGTCAAAATTGGTAATACGTCATATAATGAAGACTGTAGGTTTCAAAATAGATGGATCCGCGTAAACTCCATGGAGGGCTACAAGGCAACAATCAAGGTGAATTCAGTAAATTAAGTCTGAAACTTGTCTTTGATGAGAGAGAGAGAGAGAGAGAACAATCTGGTAATTAACAGAGGATTGTTGAGCTTCCCTTGAAATTTGTATTTGCTACAGTAAAATAAGTCCCGCTTCACCAAACCATATATGGCATTTGTGTCTTTGTATAATGAAACTGCAATAATTAAGTAGTCCTCCAAATGGTTTCTACGAGTTACCTCGTCCAAGATCTGGTCAATTTGCAAATAACATGATACTTCGCCGAGACAAAATGGCCATATTACTACAATGAGGAATAAAGATTCTTGTAGAAAAAAATATTTGTCTCTTATTCAGATCCAGGCCCAATTTGGAATTGGTTTTGCATCAGAAGCGGCTACTACAGGGTAGTTTTCGACTCTAAGAAACACCCACTAGGACGGTTAATCATAACCACAGCAAGAAAATGATAATGTATTTATTTTCTAGTTAGCGAAAGAGAGAGAGAGAGACGTAGAATTGAAATGGTTATCATATTTATTTCGGATTTGGTAAGAGACGCTTGTTATAACGTTAAAAATGTTTCATTGAGAACTATGACGAGAAAACATATGTGGTCTTAAGCAATTCCTTACTTTAAAGCTTGCATCTTTAAAAGGATAGAATGGTATAGAAATTGACGATAATTCGGTAAATTTCTTTCGAAATTTATTGGTAATAAATTTCGACTATTCGTATACTGTCATGAAGCGATCGCTATACTGGTAAATAATATCTGAAATATGTCTTTGATAAATAAAGTATTGTGGTCTAAGGAGACTTTGAACTTCCGCCAAAATGCAAGTCTGTGATGAAGTGAATTTTACGGAACTACGGTAATCGCGTACTCTTTTAATTAAATTGCAATAATAAATGAAGAAACCCAAAAGCAAAAGAGAAATGCAAATTTATATTTTTGTTATAGAAAGAGACGTAGAATTTAAGTAGTTATTAGGAGATTTCTTTCAGTTTTGGTAAGGGACGCTTGTTAAAACGTCAAAAATACTTTATTGGAAATTAAGGGGAGAAAACACACCTAGTCTTAAGCAGTTCCTTTCTTTAAATTCCGGGTATTTGGAAATATAGAATGGTATATAAATTGGCGATGACTACATAAATTGTCAGTCATGCAACAATCGATATCTCGGTAAATAACATCTGAAATATGTCTTTGATAATCTTAAGCAGTTCTTGGAAAGATGGAATGGTATAGAAATTGACGATGACTCGGTAAATTGTCAGTCATGCAACAATCGATATCTCGGTAAATAACATCTGAAATATGTCTTTGATACTAAATAAATAAATTTAATAATGTATTTGTAACCAATGCAATGTTAAGCAATTTATAACTTTAAAGTGTATTTCAAACTATTGGGCTGTTGCAAAAGTTCGTTCTATTTTTGGCGGTAGATGGCATTGCATCACAAAACCGATGTTATTTACTTCACACGTCTCGCGTTTTGATGTTGTTTTGTTGTTATAGATATATCAGCGAGAACGTGGAAAACAAATTATATGGTAGTTGTGACATCGTGGAAAACTCCATGGTGCTTGACCTCTAGTAAGGGTCACTTGTAGGGCAGGTGCCTACTCTAATGTGTTATCAGAATGTCGAAAGTATTCTAATTTTTTATTGTTTGGCACCAGCTGCTGTTCTTCCGTCTTACGCATTAAACGACTTGAGAAGAACAGGTGAATTATAAAGTCCTCTGCAGGTGGTGTTGGTTGAGATGGTCTCTGATTGGTTTTTGACTTTTATCGTTTAAGTTATTTTTGGACTGCAGGGAGGACGTCAGAGACGATATTTAAAGAGCCAGAAGCTGAGGGTGATCTTGTTCACCGAGATGGACTGTGAAATACATACCTTTATGTATTGGTGTTCTACAGTCCTGTCCCAAGCACCCTCACATTGACTGCTGTCAACTTGTATACGACCCCTTGGAGGGGTGTAGCGAAGATCGGAACGGGGTGTTTTGAAAGACAGAGGAGAGTAGACAGAATAGGGGGAGACATTGCGTAGGCGTTTTGCTCGGAAACAATAGTTCTGTAAATTAATATTTTAAGTTTAAACAATCCAGTTAACTTGAAAATAATATGTAACATTTATAACTAGCTTGTAAATAAACCTTAATTTTGACTTTATTGCAGGGTACCTGTTTTTAATTGAGATTGTATTCAATGATTCCTTCAACAAACCGCAAAAAGGCCACGGCATGTTCATCCGAGTACATTTGAAGGAGGTAAGGAAGGGGAATTCGACTGGTGTACTGATATCAATGTGATGATTTAAACACTGTGTATTTTTCTTAATGTTCTGAAAATAATAACACCTTAAATACACTCTATAACAAAAAAAAATCGACGCACCAAGAAGGAATCATCCGATTGCTTTGAAATTTCGTATGCAAAAATGTTTTAACCAAATATGCAAATGATTAAAATTTGGTGTCCAATGAATGAATAGTGCGATTTCCAACGCATCGGAACTGCGCATCCAGCAGATGCATCTAAGGAGTTGTTCTTGAACTGTTGTTAAAAATATCTGCTGCATTGCGATTTAGGATACCTTTCAACGACTTAAAAAATGCCTCGCCGAAGGATTCGATCTCATTACGAGCAATTTTTAGAGTTTTAAAGAGGTCGTATCATTGGATTGACAGAGGAAGGTTGGGCAAATCGGAGAATCGCTCGTCATGTGAGTCGAAGCGATACGGCGATTAGAAGATGCTGGCAAGAGTGGGTGGAAAATGGCAGATTTCAGCGTTATGATGGTAGCGGTCGACGTAGGGCCACAACAGATCGCAAGGACAAAGGGATTGTCAGATCAGCTGTCACAGCACCTGATTCATCGCTATCAACCATCAGTCGTGCGACCCACACATGAGTGTCCACCATGACCATTCACAGACGGCTGAGAGAGCGAAATCTACGCTCGTACCGACCGTTACGCCACCTGCCACTCACGCCTGCACACTGTGGAGCCAGATTACAGTGGTGCTTGGCTCGATCAGGCTGGAATGATGCTGACTGGGGCGTATAGTCTTTAGGGACGAATACCGCTTCCAACTGTGCCCGGGCGATCATCGAAGACGTGTCTGGAAACGCCCAGGGCAGCGTGCCGATACTGCTTTCACTATTTCACGCCACACGGGCCCTCAACAAGGAGTTATGGTCTGGGGTACCATTTATCTTGATAGCCGGACCCCTTTGGTCGTCATTAGAGGTACACTTACTGCACAGCGGTACGTTGACGACATTCTGAAACCTGTTTTGCTACCGTTCCTTTCGCAGTACCCTGGGCTTATTTTTCAGCAAGACAATGCCAGACCACATGCGGCACGTGTTGCTATGAACTGTCTTCAAGCTTGTCAAACACTTTCTTGGCCAGCCAGATCACCAGATCTCTCTCCCATCGAGCATGTCTGTGATATGATGTGAAGGCAACTACATCCGGTAGGGAATGTTGATGACGTAGTCCTACAGTTGGAGCAAATTTGGCAAGAAATACCGCAGAAAACCATCTGGGAGCTTTATCGTTCTATGCCACGCCGTGTGGCAGCTTGCATCTTGGCTAGAGGCGGGTCAACACCTTATTGAGCTCGTTACTGTAACTCTGAAATAAATCATTCAATTGTTCTGAAATTTTAATTATTTTCTATTCTGTATATAGTTTTCATATGCACCAATTTTTGTCTCCATCGGACAATTCCTTCTTGGTGCGTCGATTTTTTTGTTATAGAGTGCATCATAGATGTTGTTTGTCTTCTCCTTGTGTACGATTGGTACTGTTTTAACGCTACACACATTGACAACAAGGGTGACAACACATTGGGTTTTTTGAATTGTGTCAAGCATTAATAATTGCAGCAGTAAATAAGGAGCATTCAAAACAAATTATGCTTGTTTTATTACCAAAAGGCAGGAATGCTTCGCAAACGCAAAGCAAGGTATATGTTTACTGTATGAAGGTGGACATAGGCAGTAAGTGGTTGAGAAAGTTTCGTAATCTGGAACAATTCTTCATCTAGAAACCTCAGTACTTCTATGAGTGCAGTATTATACAGCTACCGGAGAGAACGAAATGGTCAAGTATCTGGACGGTAAATTATTGTATTGATTAAATGCCCTTTTTACTAAATACAATAATTTTTCTTCAATGATAAAAATGGGAGGAATCTTTACATGAACTCAATATATAGTGATATAGACTCTGACGATGAGTTGATCTTCCAAATTATTGTTTTCCAAATTTGCCTTTTTAATAGCGCCATAAAGTACCACATTCGTTAGTCAATGAATTTTAGATTTTACAAATAAAAATGCAATAATATCTGAAGACTCTGTATACTAATTCGGAATTGCGTATTCGATTGATTAAGTATTGATTTGATTGATTCGATTGATTCGATTGAAGAAGCAATGGCGACTCTGACATTTTTGTCTCAAACAAAATGAAATACTGCAATACATTTAAACTCGCTAAATACTTGAAATTAGTGTTTACTGAACCAAATGGGTAAGTTAATTTGTAAAAATTGAAATGCATTAATCGCCGAAGCCTCGGCAATTTAACTCTGAAATTCTCTCTTATAAATAAAATATTAGAATGAATTTAGAAATTGAACTTCCTTGGAAATTTCAATCTCAGACAAATTAAACGAAGCAATGCATTTAAACTCGCTCTTGTTTCCTAGTAATTGGTATTTACCAAAATAAAATTATTTGAGCTTCGCCGAAATTCTTGCGATTCATATTAGTATAATCACGATTGAATAATCAATGAATATTTAGTAATAAAACTCTGAATTTGAATTCGAAAAATAAAATATTGCAATTAATGGAGACGCTAAACTGCCTTTGAAATTCAAATGTATGCAAAAATGGAATATAGCAACACATTTCCATATTTACTGAACTTAGCTTAGAACATTCCACTGAACTTTGTTAGCTTAGTTTGGAATGAATCTGCTTGAATAAAATAAACTGAAATTCCTGGAATTATCTTTCATATCCGTTTCACCCCGCACAAGTAGAATTTATAATTAATAAAGATTTATTAATCAGGGAATATTTTGATAAAAACTAAATATTAATCACTTTTAATAACCTCTGATATCTGTGTTAAAAACGACAACCACATGAGTTTTACTTGATTTGTTACTCAACAGGGGGGTGGGTCCATTTTTTCTACACGAAGGTTAATTAGATTAGGATTTATAGAGGTCAAGCTGTTATGGAATATAGCAATAAATTTCAACTCTAAGCTATCTTAAAGGTAGGTAAGTATTTTAATAACGTAGTAATGTAGCAACACACAGGGCTATTGGTCACAGGTCGAGGTAATTTTAGTTAACGTCGTACTAGAGCAACATAAAGGGCTATTGACGACGGTCCGGAATCAGTCCCTTAAGGGAAAGATTCGTTGACAACACCTCATAATTTTGAACCACGGTCAGATGACGAAGCAACACCTGAGCTGGCACCCCACTCTCCAAACTTCCACGCCAACCCAACGTGAGGACTTTCGGCCACGACAGATTTAAGGTGCACCAGCCGCCTCTACAACATACGCTTACAAACATCCATGCCAGGACCCGGATTCGAACCAGGAACCTTCAGATTTAGAGGCTAACACCATAACTACTATACCGGTTGGTCGGCAGAAAGAAAAGGTTTTAAATAAATAAAAGGATAAGAGAATAAAAAGGATAAAATAAATAAAAGGATAAAATAAAATTAAGGATAAAAGAAAGAAGGATAAAATAAATAAAAGGATAAAAGAAAGAAAAAGATAAAAAGAAAGAAAAGGATAAAAGAAAGAAAATAATAAAATAAAGAAAATGATAAAAGAAAGAAATTAATAAAAGAAAGAAAAGGATAAAAGAAAGAAAAGGATAAAAAGAAAGAAAAGGATAAAATAAAGAAAAGGATAAAAGAAAGAAAAGTATGAAAGAAAGAAAAGGTTAAAAGAAAGAAAATGATAAAAGAAAGAAAAGGAAAAAAGAAAGAAAAGGATAAAAGAAATAAAAGGATAAAAGAAAGAAAAGGATAAAAAGAAATCAAAGGATAAAAGAAAGGAAAGGACAAATGAAAGGAAATGATAAAAGAAAGAAAAGAATAAAAACGAAATAAAAGGATAAAAGAAAGAAAAGGTTGAAAGAAAGAAAAGTTAAATTATTTCATATATCCCTACATTTTTCAATATAATTAGTATTTCATCTATCCCTACATTTTTCAATATAATTAGTATTTCATCTATCCCTACATTTTTCAATATAATTAGAAAATAGTTAAATATGGATCATCAATCAAATAAAATGAATTTTGAAATTCGCATCTACTACAAGAATGTAGGATTCCTACATAGTAAGTCAAATTCAAAAGTCATGATTTTGAAATGAAGCAACACTAAATCTTAACAGGTGCTCTAAATCTTTCAGAAAATAGCTTCCAAGACACTACTTTCCTTTTTCGAATAAAAACCTTTCAAGATCATCTCTAATAGCCACCGTCGTCAAAGCACTTACACCATCTGCGAAGAACAACAGAAAAGAAAAACGGCTCTATTGGCCCCTCACTTTTTAACCCGGATTAGCTGAACAGTATTCCCACCTGAGAAAACCGTCTGCAACTATCCCCCCATCTCCAAGTGATCGTCTGCGAAATCCAATATTCCACAATTCTGAGCCGTCCCCAATCCCAGACCCCATTTTCACCCCCGAATGAAAAAAAGGCCCTTTTTATCTCTCAGCTTTACTTAAATGTCCGATGTCTATAATGGGTGAGTCCTTTGTTATTTTTAGCAAATCATCATCAGTGAGGAAGATCGATTCTTTTTCGTTTTAGCTCCTTTTAAAAAATAAAGCTTTAGGCTTCTGCTCCTTTATTTCAAAATGGAAGTGATACTTAGATGGCGATACGCGGGTCGTATCCAATAATGATTGGATTTACTGTCTTTATATTGGAATTTTAATGCCGATGTCGATTCGAGACAATACTTCGAAGCGCAATATGGCTGAATAAATGTCAGGAAGTGGTCGCCAAGTGGAGAGATTGGCGAGTGCCAAGTGGAGCGGTTGGCGAGAGACAAGCGCGACAACCCAGCATAGGGTTGCCAAGATCGGGGAAGAGTTGAGAAAGACGAGCGCGAAGAGACCGATTGGTTTTCCTTCCGGATTAAGTGAATCTGCGCTACCGTCGTTATATAACAGACAATGATTTCTGGTTGAGTTTTTTATATGTTTTGTATCGTGTCCTTTTTTATGTATTAAATTACCTTGGGACTAAAGACTGCTGACTACTTTTTTATGAGTTTGGAAGCAACAGAAGGAACCCAACCAACAATAAGTATTGAATGGAGATGGATGATAATTAATCAATACTGCCTTTTAACAGGTAGGTAGTTCAATTTACGTCGCACTGGAGGAAAGGACTAGTAGCGATGGTCTAGGATGAATCCCGAAGGGAAAGATATTAAGGCAGGGCTCTGCGTTGTTCCAGTGCACCTTTAATAAACTACCTCAACACCATGCGACAACACCGCATGATTTAGAACCACGGTTGTATGACGAGGTCAACAGCTGAGCTGGTATCCTACTTTCAAGATTCTACACTCCGGAAAAGTGAGGACATTTAAGGCCACGGCAGGTTTAACGTTCACCAGCCTCTTCTTATACGACTGGTTTGGGATTGACTGAATATAGAACTGCATGTCTACTCCTCCATTTTCTTCATTATATTTCACAGAACTAATCTATTATTTATTTTATTACTCCTAAAGAAAACAAAAGCTCGGTGTACACTAACAGAGAAAATAACTTTCTAAAAAATGCATCTGATGTATAATTTCCCATTTATATTTCGTCATGAAATATTTATCTGGTTTAAACATGAACCTGTATCGAAATTTAGTAAAACTAAAAAAAACTTTACAATAAAATCTATAAAAACAGTAGAACGCTTTATTATTATTTTTTTTTTGCAGAAAAAGTATTCTTAAAGTTTCTTGTTTTGTATAAGTCTTGACTGTATATATATATATTTCCGCCCATAATATACCTTATAAAATTCAGGCATGACATAGAAGCCCTTGTATGTCAAATGTAATGCGGATGGTTAACAACTACTGACAGCATATTTCGTATTATTCCTACCCGTTTTTTGAGAGGTATTCTTTATAAAACAAACTATAAGAAATGCAATCTTTCAATTCCAAATTGTGGCCTTAAAAAATTTATTATGTGACTGCTTTTAGCATTATGAGGTATTGAACTTGTAATTGACCTTACGAGTTTGCGTTACAAATTGGGTCTTCTTTCCATAAAATGTAGTCCTTGAAGCAACACGGATTTGTCTCAATATAAATAACCGCTTAATAAAATTTTGTACACAATTTGATATCATATAATTATTTATTGAAATTTTTAAAAAAAATGTTGTACTATTTTATTTTGATCCTCTTGGATAGTTGCCTCGAAAAACTATCTTGTAATTCTCAATAAAGACCGAGATATTTCGCCTTTAAAAGGAAAATGACCAGATTTTGATCACGTCAGCATCCAACAATTTGCAATATCTTGATGCGAAGATATCTAGTCATTGGCAAATTTGCCACATCTTGGAGGACGAGATATCTCGTCAAAATCACGTAAAGGTGAAATTGTCTGTATTCCACGTCATAGGGTTTTAAGGAATTGAATACATGTTGTACCAGATGAAATAGTGTGATGATAAAAATGATAGCGTAAAGAACAAGATCCTTGGGTTTCACCACAACAACATTTATTCTATAACATCCTACTGACTTACAGATATGTACAGCAAAATTACAGATATTTTGGGACAAGAAGGGTTCGGCAGAGGTTAGCGAGTGTGTTCTCGTACTCTTAGGTCTCAATGATCTCAGACATATTCTAGCCATCCAGCCGCCATTCATCTGAAAAAAACACCTGTCGATGGAATTTTGAGTGTTCTCAAGGGGCTAGAGATTTAGGAGATCGTAATATCAGTGTAACGTCAGATGAAGAGTGTTTAGGTCAACTGCCCATATCTTTATGACCGATGTAATGTCAAATAGAGCGCCGTTAGAAGTACTTCCAGAGTTAGGTATGGACAGTTGATCACTTGAAACGAGTTTTATGATCTCCAAATAGAAATTCTTAACTATGTCTGCTTTATGTCGGCTTCATCAGATAAGACGCCTTTAGAGTGTTACACTGCGAAGACAACACCTCCTAAAAGAATGTGGCTCATCTAGTTTTCCTTTATAAAAAAAACAATAATAAACCTAAAAAAATATTGCTGAGGGAAATACCATTCCCGGTGATAACCGATATCCCAATGTTTTTATAGTTGCTTTTACTTGCAGCTTGGCGAATAGTAAAGGAGTTTTATGATCTCCAATTAAGAAATTCTTGATTATGTCTGTTTTATGTCGGCCTGATCAGATAAGCCGCCTTTAGAGTGTTACACTGCGAAGACAACACTTCCTAAAAGAATGTGGCTCATCTAGGTGTTTCCTTTATAAAAAAACTAAAAATAAACCTAAAAAAATATTACTGAGGGAAATACCATTCCCGGTGATAACCGTAATCCCAATATTTTTATAGTTGCTTTTACTTGCAGCCGGGCGAATAGTAAAGGAGTTTTATGATCTCCAATTAAGAAATTCTTGATTATGTCTGTTTTATGTCTGCTTGATCAGATAAGCCGCCTTTAGAGTGTTACACTGCGAAGACAACACTTTCATAAAATAATGTGGCTCATCTAGTTTTCCCTTATAGTAAAACTAATAATAAACCTAAAAAAATATTACTGAGGGAAATACCATTCCCGGTGATAACCGTAATCCCAATATTTTTATAGTTGCTTTTACTTGCAGCCGGGCGAATAGTAAAGGAGTTTTATGATCTCCAATTAAGAAATTCTTGATTATGTCTGTTTTATGTCTGCTTGATCAGATAAGCCGCCTTTAGAGTGTTACACTGCGAAGACAACACTTTCATAAAATAATGTGGCTCATCTAGTTTTCCCTTATAGTAAAACTAATAATAAACCTAAAAAAATATTACTGAGGGAAATACCATTCCCGGTGATAACCGTAATCCCAATATTTTTATAGTTGCTTTTACTTGCAGCCGGGCGAATAGTAAAGGAGTTTTATGATCTCCAATTAAGAAATTCTTGATTATGTCTGTTTTATGTCTGCTTGATCAGATAAGCCGCCTTTAGAGTGTTACACTGCGAAGACAACACTTTCATAAAATAATGTGGCTCATCTAGTTTTCCCTTATAGTAAAACTAATAATAAACCTAAAAAAATATTACTGAGGGAAATACCATTCCCGGTGATAACCGTAATCCCAATATTTTTATAGTTGCTTTTACTTGCAGCCGGGCGAATAGTAAAGGAGTTTTATGATCTCCAATTAAGAAATTCTTGATTATGTCTGTTTTATGTCGGCTTGATCAGATAAGCCGCCTTTAGAGTGTTACACTGCGAAGACAACACTTCCTAAAAGAATGTGGCTCATCTAGGTTTCCTTTATAAAAAAAACTAAAAATAAACCTAAAAAGATATTGCTGTGGGAAATACCATTCCCGGTGATAGCCCATATCCCGATATTTTTATAGTTGCTTTTACAAGTAGCCGGGCGAATAATAAAGAAAGTCGCTCTTCATGTTCTGGTAGGATGAAGTGACAGCTGGCTTGTTCCCTTCGTAGCAATGTATCACCGGAGTCTTACATAAGCATTAAAACCATAATATAAAAGTATACAAATTATTAGTAATCAAAAAAGAAACTGAACTGTTGTATGCGATTGTTATACAAAATTTCGTAGTCGTCGTAGTGGATGAATTTGAATCAGCAAATTACAAGGTTAGCTTCCCGTGAAGCTACGGTTTCCTACTAAAGCGGAGCTGTTATGTAGCGTCCGTGATACTTCATGATGCGGCGGGCATAACTCGACTGCAGTCTTAACGGAGACCAGAGATGTCAACTTAAGCTACGATTTGCTAAGACAGCAGAGCCGTTATGTAGCAGCCGTAATGGAGCTGTGGATGACGTCACTGAAATGTTGTTTATACAAAGAGATGGCGTTGGTTTTCTAGAGAATTGTTTCTGAGCGTAACGACAATTAGCGGCCCCGTTATTTGCAGGACAATCGTCATAGTGGTCTCTAAAGCTTTGGTTTCCTAAGAAAGTGGAGCCGTTATCTAACAGCCGTGATACGTCATGATGCCGCGGGCATAACTAGACGGCCGTCTAAACAAAAATCCTGAGGTGTCAACTTAGACGGACAGAATACGTTGGAGAATGGGCAACACAGACGGCTGTCGTGGTTTATTTTATTCGAGAAACAAAACAAAGTGGTTTTTTATTCTCTAGTTTAAACTTTCTAACTTCGGGATCGTTGAAGGTAGAGTGAAAATGTCAACAGATTTCAAATCAGCGTAAATTTCTACGCCAGATCGACATCAAAAACAGTTTTATTATTCAACTATTTACCATTTGATTATTTAATTATTTATTAAATAATTAATTATTTATTTAAAGAAAATCACATTTAAGGTATCGATCTGGTGTCAAATTTTCCGCAGATTTCAAATCCGTTGAAATTTTTATTCTGTGTTTAACGATCCCGATTTTACAAAAACGAATTAATCAATGGCAGTCAAAAATGTTTATTTATTTCTCTCCTCTTCGTTCGAATCGCTTGGAGTAGGAAATGAAATGTGTTTGCTACAAGAGAAAAAACGTTCCCCAACTGTTTGAGACCGCTATGACGACAGTCATGGAAATGGCGGCTCCGATAATTTTCGTTACGCTCACAAACAACGCTCTCTAGGAAACCAACCCCATGTGTTAGTATAACAACGTTTTATTGACGTCACTCACCGATACATCACGGCCGCTAGATCACGGCTACGCTTTCTTAGGAAACCGAAGCTTAAGAGTTGGGGAACGTTTTTCTCTCATAGCGGCAACATTTCCTTTCCTGTGCACAAGCGATTCAAGCGAAAGAAAGCAAAACAAATAAAACATTTTGACTGACATTGATTAGTTCGTTTTTGTAAAATCGGGATCATTAAAGATTTCAACGGATTTGAAATCTGTTGAAAATTTGACTCCAGATCAATATCTTAAATACGATTTTTTAAATAAAAAATTAATTATTTAATAAATAATTAAATAATCAAATGGTAAATAATATCTTTTTGGTATCGATCTGGCGTAGAATTTTAAAATTATTTGAAATTCGTTGAAATTTTCACTCTATATTTAACGATCCCGATTTTACAGAAACGAACTAGACAATGCCAGTCAAAGTTTTGTTTGATTTGCTTCCATTCGCTCGAATCCTTTGTGCGCAGGAAATGAAATGTTACCGCTACAAGAGAAAAAACGTTCCCAAACTGCTTGAGATCGCTTTGAAGATCGTCATGCAAATGACGACTTCGCTAAATGTCGTTACTCTCACAAACAACGCTTCTCTAGGAAACCAACGCCATCTGTTTGCATAAACAACGTTTTAGTGAAGTCATCCACAGCTACATTACGGCTGCCACATAACGGCTCCACTTTCTTAGGAAAATAGTATCTTTACGCTATCGCAAAGCACGAAATGCAGAGGTTCATACCAGATTGCTATTTCGTAGAGAGAAACAAAAATTTCTGAGATTAAAACGCTTTATTCTATGCTATGATATTAATAAATTAATATGCAACTAAAACCTCAGTATTGGTTTAAGAGTAAAATGCTTTATAAATTTTATCTCCATGGAATCAATTTAGAAATGTATATAGTAGAATTAGATTCAACTAATTTCAGATCATGAACATTAATCTTATTTATGCTTTTGAGCATCCATGTGGTTTTAACGAGATATCTCGTCCATCAAGATCTGACCAGTTTTTGAAACGACGAGAAATATAGGCATCGATATATACTCTATAACAAAAAATATAGGCACCAAGAAGAAGCTGTCCGAAAAAAAATCGGTGTATGTGAAGAACATACATAAAAAAACAAACGATTAAAATTTCTTAAGAATTGAATGATTTATTTAAGAGTTTGAGCGTTACAAAGGGATGAAGTCAATAAGACATTGTTCCATCTCTGGCATGGATGCAAGCTGTCACCTGGAGTGGTATAGACTTGAAAAAGTTCCCGGATGTTGTCTTGCAGAATTTCTTCTCTTGCCAAATTGTTTCCAACTGTCGGGCTAAACGGTCAACCTTCCGGGATGGTGCAAACGCCTTTCCACAACTTGTCAAATCGTGCTTAATGAGAGAGAGAGATCTGGAGCCCTAGATGGCGAAGGAAGTGTTGGGAAAGCTTGAAGACACTCCTTAACCACTAGACCGGTTGATTTTGGGAAAGTGTCCTGCTCGATTTTTAAATTGTAATATAAAATATTTTTTTTTAATTAATTTATTGGCATTTATTTATTACTAGCCACTTTGAGGCTATCACAGCGTTGCTTGTGGTGTCGATATGCGAAGAAACCAAATGGCAATGCGATTGATATAATTATATATAATATAAATGTATATAATAAATATAATCATATATATAATAAATATAATTATATATAATAAATATAAATATATATAATAAATATAATTATATATAATAAATATAAATATATATATAATAAATATAATTATATATAATACATATAATATAAATATATTTAAAGAAAATCACATTTAAGGTATCGATCTGGTGTAAAATTTTCCGCAGGTTTCAAATTCGTTGAAATTTGTACTCTATCTTTAACGATTGCGAAGATAGAAACTTGGACTAGAGAAAAAAAAAGCACCTTTGTTTTGTTTCTTGAATAAAATAAACCACGACAACTGTCTGTGTACCACCCTTTCAACTTATTCTGTCCGTCGATGTTGACACCTCTGGACTCGTATTTAAACGGCCGTCTAGTTATGCCCGCGGCATCATGACGTATCACGGACGTTAGATAACAGCTCCGCTTTCTTAGGAAACCGTTGCTTTAGATTCTAGATAAATTGAGCTGTATATGTTTTCCAACCTTAGGTACGATAGTAAATTTCTACAGCGTTCTTGTCAAGAAAAATTATTTAAATTCATAATTGCAAATATTTCCATTATAAAATAACAAATTATGTGATTTCTATATGGATATATTAAGACTGCGATGTGTGAAAGATTTTTATATAAGAGTAGAGAAATTTTGTTTTTGGTAATTTTTCAACTTTAGGGGCGTCTGATGTGGCGCAAGGCTTCATGTATTGCATCAGAAATTTAGTATAGTATAAAAACTCGTATATAAGGATTCGTGTTATTTTAAAGATACTTTTTACAAGAGAGTTTCCCAGGCTTTCTTTTGTTCACTGACGATGATGAACTACAGTTCTACACTATCTTGCACACACAATTCAAAACGCCGTCATTTATATTTAGAAGAAGCAAACTTACGACTCTAATGTATGACTATCATAAATAACAAAACACATATTGCTTAGGTTTACAAGTTTGTACTACAATAAAGTAGAACGATTTCAGACTTCCACATAGATGGCGTTTAAAATAACTATAATCCATCCAAACTATTTGTCACCAGTCCTTTAAAAAACATATTTACTAGCAGAAGAAAGATAGCCATAGTTTATTTATACTGAAAAATAAATGGAAAGGTCATCTATTCGGGAATGCATCTTCATTTCAGATACATTATTTAAGATACTTTTCCTTTTAATCTTTGACCTGAATAGACGTGCATGACGGAAGCTTGGGAATGGAATATTATTTTGCCAATAGATTGTATTATACCTTCAGTTATTAAAACAATTCTCAGATGCCGAAAAAGTTAAAAAATATAATTTCCTTTGTGAAGTAAGCAGAATGTTCTTTTTATTTTGAAATTCCAAAGATTCCTTACTTGAGCCTTCTAATAGTCGACACGATGTGGTATCTTATCAAAAGTGATATCATTAACAAAATTGAACAGATTTTGATGGACGAGATATCTTATCCTAACAATTTGTAGGCTTAATATAAATAAATATTTTATAACAAGATTTTACTGCTGTTACTGATTTCTTAAGTTCTAACTAAACAATCCAGACCAAGTCCGTGAGTATGTACAAGATAAACTCTCAAACACTAGTACATCAGGAGTAAGAAACCCTTCTTTTACCATACCAACGCAGGCCAGAACATGACCTGACGACAGACCCTTTCGGTGTTACACACATTTTAGGCAAGTTTTAAAACCTTATGACTCTGAACAAAGAACAGAAATCTGATGTGCCCTCTCACAAGTCAAGAAATGACAGCTTGATATCTTCTTTCACCCGTATATTCGAACAAGCCTTCAGGGTGGTCTCTATGGTAACAGGTATGGGTTGTAGTGGTTTAAAGAATTTTTTTGGGCCCATCATGGCGAATAACTCTGGATAATTTAGTGGGAAAGAGGTAGGAAAATGCTCGACCATCGCCTCCTTGTCTTGGTTGCAGTGAAACTTCGATTAACCGTCAAGGTCGTTACAGGGACGGTTAATCGAATAGACTGATTACAGAAAGACCTTATACATCAACCCACCCTCATCCATTGCATATGAACGTAGGGACAACTTACGAACTGGAAACACACAGTACATACATGTATTTTATTTTTCGCGGAAATCTGGTTATTGTACATAGAGTACAGAATGTATGCAAGCGTGTACCGTACTAATTACTTTTAATATTTAAGAAAAATCTTTTGATAACTGACTGACTGTTATTGAATTCTGACAGACAGAAATTGACGGTTAATCAAAGTTTCACAGTATCTGCAATTTCGTTAAATTATGTATCTGCTTGAGATGGAATCCATTGGAAATGAATATCTCTGTAATTGACGCACGCACCAAATAAGTTTAAATTTCCACTTCAGTTTTATGTGTATTTTTCCCTTCAACGACTGATATTGGTTGGTGCAATGACTCTCTGTGAGCATCCATATATATGACTGTCAAGGGGATAATGTAGCTTAGCCCTCCAATTGGTTTGACGAGATATGTCGTACATCAAGATCTGACAATTTTGCAACGGACGTGATATCTCGTACATCAAGATCTGACAATTTTGCAACTGACGAGATATCTCGTCATAAATATGCTGCTGCTTTTGTTGGGATGACAAGATACAAATCTAATTATTATTTTCTAACGGCGAGATAACTCGTCCATCAACATCTGGTCAATTTTTCTAATGACGAGATAACTCGTCCATTTACATCTGGTCAATTTTCACAATGACGAGATCATAGTCACCAACCAACAAGAGGGTTAAAACTACATCGATGGATATTAGTTCTGATAGAAAAACTGATAACAAATACGATTTTAAGAAGCACAATAAGAAATGTAATAATTATTAGTAGTAAATATTACAATATGTATCAGAGCTAATATGACTTTCTTAATGAATTAGTGCTGTTTACAGAGAAATATCATGGGTCCTTTATTTATAGGAACTAAGTTTAGTCAAGAGAAAAAGGTGATAAAACCCACTGTAATTGATTAACATCGAAGTATTTCAACCATCAAGATCTGGCGTTTTGTTGGTGATGATGCAACCGGGAGCAGAAAGTGTTTAAAACTGCGACTTACGTCGCAGAACAAAGTCTTTGCAGAACAATTTTTCCTTAATTTTATCAAAATTTGGCCGATTGTTTTTTTTAATCATAAGTTACGATGTTCTGCAGTGCCAAGCGCGCTCCTTGACACACCTTTTTTTTTCTTTTCTAGCTACGGAACAACTTCACTACACCGCCCAAATTGCCACAAACACTTTATAAATAACACAACTTCTACGTCAATGACAAAATATTTTACTTCAAAAGTTACCGACAGAATTGCAAATTCTGAAAGTATGCATTGATTTTAAATAAAGTAAGTTAGTTAATTTTGATGTGTGCTTTATTATAAATATGTAATACATATTTAGCCGATAACTGTGTTTTTCGTCTGTTTTTGATTTTACTGCAGTTTTCAAAATTCGGACAAAATGCCTGTAGAACAATTATAATTTCTTGTAGTTGTGTTGCAGAACACTGAATATAATTCTGCACCTCGAGTTATATATCCTACCGAGGTTAAATTGGCTCTACTACTTCAAAGCAATGAAGATCCAAGTGAAAGAAACAAAGTGTCTATTGCCCGGAAGTGGTGTCAATTTGGAATTGGTTTTTGTATCAGAGGCTAGTCACTATAAGACAGATTTCGTAGCGAAGATGAATCCTTAAAAGGGTTAAAACAATGAAGATAACATCTAAATCTACCATTTAAACCAACTTGCCACTCAGAACCCATCAGACTTCGCATATCAGCATTCAAAACACGCGGAAATATCCATCCAGACATCTGACGCCATTCCCAAAACGACTAAAGAAACGGACCAACAACGAAACTAATTAATGGAATTAACAACTTTCATGGCGTACTCAAAAAACACCCAAACAAGCGTCGTCCATCGAAGGCACAAACTCCTGCGCATTTTAATGTCCGATAACAGGAAAGCTGAGGTTGAAAAAGACTGCATCAAGGGATCGGCACCGATAATTCAACAAAGGAAATATCCGCCATCGGCCTTCCTGATAAGCTGATAAGTACTTGTTTTAAAAGAAGGAGTTGTGTTCCTGACTTTTGAACCATGTAATTAAGGGAAGTAAGAAATTAACCCTCGTAGATTTGTTGGAGTTCTTGTTTAATTAAAGCCGCCGTAATCAGAGGACTCTTGCCGACTGTTGCCAGACATCCTAACAAGTTTAAATAAATTATAAACTGATGTGTGGTTTTAGCGTTCGCAGATATGGTTTGGTAATTTCAATACCCGTGTATGGTGAATTGTGGAGATAGTTTGGATTAATTTTTGCTTTCTTTTTAATACAATTTTCTATTGTTAGAAAGTTTGGATTTTTTATATTTTGTGGAGCTGTGGTTCTTAACCTTTGTAAAATTGCGACCCGGTAATTGTTCTGTAGAATAGGGTACGATTTCAGATTTACACGTAAGCGTAATTTAAAATTTTATAGGTCACATGGTATTAAAAATGGCATGATCGTAAAATATTAATACACTTATATTATGTATGCGGTATGGCATGTTGATAAATATAAAATGACAGATAAATTGGTTGTTAATAACAGTAGTTTTCTTGTGCTAGCAACACGAAAATAGTTTGTGGAGATTTTTTTTATCGACTTATGATATTTTAATCACCAAAAATGTATATTTGTTGCTTCATAAAACATTGATTTTTGCTTTTTTTTAATACCATTTTCTGTTGCAAGAAAGTTTGGATTTTGTGTTTTGTGGAGCTGTGGTTCTTAACCTTTGTAAAACTGCGGCCCGGTAATTGTTTTGTAGAATAGGATCCGATTTCAGATTTACTCGTAAGCGTAATTTAAGTTTTTAAAGGTCACATGGTATTAATTATGGCATGATCGTAAAATATTAGTTGTTGTTGCACATCCCCCTGGTGTAGGAAAGCCTACACCAGGTCCAGAAGGCCCCGTCGTGCCAGATCCCCATATACCTGCAAAAAGTCCTGATCAACCAACAGCTGCTTATACGAAGCGCCAAGACAGAGAAGAAGGTGATCAGGACTGGCAGGTAGGGAACAGGAACAAGGAGGGAAATTTCTCTCCCCGTTCTGAAATTTGATACATTTAAGATGGCCACTTCGAAATCTGGCCATGGCCGATTGAAAAGGCCGAGGGCCACAGCATGTGATTGAGAGTCCAGGGTGATTGCCAGCATACCAATGGTGGGATGGCGTACGGCGCCACAAGGAAAGCAAACGTTGTTTTCCCAGGGAGTGGACCTCAGTGGGAGTGAGGCGATTCAAACAGTCCATAGGGAGATCACAGCCATTCTTGGCGAGTACATCGGCTGTCTCGTTGCCATACACCCCGATATGCGATGGAATCCATTGGAGGCTTATTGGTGTTTTCAGGCCAATCTCGCAGAGAAGCTTCAGAATATCCTGGTCTGGGATGTCAAATATTTGTGGCCAATTTTTGAAATACTGTATAGCACTCCTACTATCAGTCAAAATCCAAATACAATTTTTATCAGTGGAAAAAAATATTAGTACATTTAATATATTATGTATGCGGTGTGGCATGTTGATAAATATAAAATAACATATAAATTGGTTGTTAATAACAGTAGTTTTCTAGTGCCAACTGCACGAAAATAGTTTGTGGTGATTTTTTTTTAATATATGTATGTTTAAAATATGTATGGTGGTGCCCCAGCGTGTTATATTATTATTCTATAAAATATAATAGAATTTAAAGACATAAATACTTACCTAAACTTTAAAAGAAGCTTATACTATTTCAATATAAGTTTTATAGTATCCTGCAAGTTGATGTTTCTCAAATTCTGCAATTTTGAGATGTGTCACTTTTCTTGCCGGATTGCGATATGATATTCTAATCACCAAAACTGTATATTTGTTGCTTAATAAACCCCTAAAATACGAGATGGAACCAAATTAAACAAAGTACCATGTCACTTATACAACTTAAAATATATACCCGAACATACCCATTGAGTCACGATGGCTTCAGATACATGATAGAATTTACCAATTTGAGTATGCAGTTGTCTGAACTATGAGTAAACTATTTCTTGTGTATGTGGAACATTAACCCTCGTGATGGTTGTGTCGACAAGGTAAGTCAGCATCAGTAACACTGACCAGATCTTGATGGAAGATATGTATCTCCATCTCCTCTTTCTAATTATTAATTGAAAATTTACCAGATTTTGATCGCGATCATTATCATCATTGATTATCTTGATGACGTGACATCTCGTCTTTAGCCAAATTGTTCAAATCTTGATGGACAAGATATCTCGTCAAAAACTCTTGGAGGTAATAAACGACTTGATAGGATTCCCTTACTTTAGCATGGAGCTGTTGTCTGAAATTCGATAAAAAATGTCTTGTGTATGTTGTATTACCAATAACCCTCCTGGTGTTGTCTCAACGAGCAAAACTGATCAACCGAGATATATTATACATCGAAATCTCGTCATCTCTCGTCTATAATAGAAAACTTACCAGATCTTGATGAACGAGGTATAACGCCTATCAAGATCTCGTCAACTCCCGTCATTCATAGAAAAAAGACCAGATCTTGATAACCGAGATATATCGTCCATCCAAATTTCATCATATTTCGTCGTTAATAAAGTATTAATCAAATCTTGTTGAATGAGGTATATCGTCCTCCCATCGAAAGATCTCGTCATCTCTGGTATTTCATAGGAAATTGATGATTTCTTGACCAACAAGATAAATCGTCAATCAAAATCTCGGCACCATTAGTGATTAATAGAAAACGTACCAGGTCTTGATGAACGAGACATAACGCCCATCAAGATCTCGTCAACTCTCGTCATTATTAGAAAACAGACCACATCTTCACGAACGAGACATATCGTCCATCAAGATCTCATTAAAATAAAACCAATCATATCTTGTGATGGACAACATATAGCGTTCATCAAGGTCTATTCGTCCCTCATCATTGTTAAAAAACAGACCAGATCCTGATGTACGAGACATATCGTCCATCAAGATCACATTAATTTAAAACCAATCATATCTTGTGATGAATGAGATCTATCGTTCATCAAGGTCTATTCGTCCCACGTCATTATTAGAAAACAGACCAGATCTTCACGAACGAGACATATCGTCCATCAAGATCTCATTAAAATAAAACCAATCATATCTTGTGATGGACAACAAATAGCGTTCATCAAGGTCTATTCGTCCCTCATCATTGTTAAAAAACAGACCAGATCCTGATGAACTAGACACATCGTCCGTCAAGATCACATGAATTTAAAACCTATCGTATCTTGTGATGAATGAGATCTATCGTTCATCAAGGTCTATTCGTCCCTCGTCATTGTTAAAAAACAGACCAGATCCTGATGAACGAGACATATCGTTCATCAAGATCACATTAATTAAAAACCAATCGTATCTTGTCATGAATGAGATGTATCGTTCATCAAGGTCTATTCGTCCCACGTCATTATTAGAAAACAGACCAGATCTTCAAGAACGAGACATATCGTCCATCAAGATCTCATTAAAATAAAACCAATCATATCTTGTGATGGACAACAAATAGCGTTCATCAAGGTCTGTTCGTCCCTCATCATTGTTAAAAAACAGACCAGATCCTGATGAACTAGACACATCGTCCGTCAAGATCACATTAATTTAAAACCAATCGTATCTTGTCATGAATGAGATGTATTGTTCATCAAGGTCTATTCGTCCCACGTCATTAAAAAAACTGACCCTATCTTGATCATCATAAGAAAATTACAATATTTTGATGGTGAGATATCGTGCCACACACATTGGCAAAACTGATCAGATCTTGATGGACGAGATAGCTTGCCGAAACCATCTGGAGAGTTGAACAAAGCCCTATTCCTTCCTAGACGCATACAATGTTACCTACTTAATTTGCTCTACTTAAATCCACATTACCGATCACACCTTCAAGTAAAAACACCCAAAGCAATCAAAGGTAGACGAAACCCAGGCACCTGGTCGTAAACACTCAGACTCCTGCGTGCCAGACGAGGCTCAATCCTGGCTCATTAACTTTTCATAAGTAACAAATTCATGAATATTATTATTTTTACTCCCAAGACCGATACCATATGCGGAACGACAGAAGCCCAAACACCTCGTCTTGAACGATGGCAGGGGCATGCAACCAACCGACGACGATTACGGACTGGTCAATACTCTCTTTATTTCCATAAATTTTTTCGACCGTTTATGCACTCGCGTGACGTATCCTATGTCGGCATGTAAATTTATTAGTCCGAACCCCGGGGTGAGAGTGTTAGGCCAGGAACAAGTAAAGTCCATTAATACCGTTCATCAGTCATCGAATGTTATGCCACTTTGCCACGCAAGAGGGCGTTCCGAGCGGCACGCGTGTTCAGACCTGCACGCGAATCGGATCGGTTCTTGAATGCTAAACAGGCAGTTGCAGTTGAATATCAACTGCGAAGGCAGCAATCGCACAACTTTTGAGCAGTTTTTTTTTTTTTTTGCTGGGGCTGCCTTAGGATTATTATTATTGTCGTTCGTGAGACTAATTATAGGTTGCAGGAGCGGTCGTTTTGATGGCTGTTAATTTTTGCTTGAAAAATTGTTTCGGTTGGGTATGCAAAGGGATGGAGGGTCATTTATCTGGAAGTTGGAATTGATCGTTGATAGATTAGAGTTTGGTAAAGGCCAATTCCGAAAAGGACATTTTTCATGTTCAAGTTCCCTTTCATGTTTCGTGTGTTAAGTGAAAACTTCGATCATAGTTGAAACAACCGTATCTAAATTGATTTCGAAACGTATTATCCCTTTACTTATGACGGACACGATAGTTCAGTTTGAAGAGCAACGGATTATCAATAGAAGGGTTGTAAGTTCGAAGCTAAGTCAAGAGAAAGACCGTCGCTTAACACATTATATCAGTCGCGGGCTCAAATGTACTCAAGTTGGCGTGGTGTGGAAATTTTGATATTTGTGGACCACATCTAGTGTTATTCTCATCACTGGACCGTATTTCAAAATGACTTTGAATTTTTTTGGATCTTTCTATTTGGGATTGATCCCAGACCTTCACCAAAAGAACAGTGCGACGGTAGTTAACTACCTACTATCCCTTTCCTTTGCACTTTTAAAGCTGGATAATATATATATTAGGTGTACAACTTTGCTTCCGCCGTTTTCCCATAGATGGCTTTAGCGGTAAGTAGGGGTCGAAATAAATAGATCATAGGCGTCATGCAATAAACTTTTACATCTGGCAACATAACCCCATAGAAACATTAGTCGATTTGTGTCTGCATCATAAAGTTATTCACGATTGAAAATGTTTGTTTACGAGCCAAATTCTCGTCATTTGCGAGAGGTTTTAATTTTTTGCTTCAATATGAAAAAATCTGCGTCTGAGGCTCATCGAATGCTCTCAAATACTTATGGTGAGGTCGCTACTAGTAAAAGAACGAGTCGTGAGTGGTTTCAACGCTTCAAGAACGTCACGAACGTTTTCAGAACGTTTTCACGTCGATGACCGGCAAAGGGGTGGAAGAGAGAAGGTTTTATAAGGAGAAGAAGAAATGTTATAACCGGCTGAAACATTCACAGGCGATCGTTATCGAACGCAATTAATGCGTTTGAGCCGAGCATTGGAAGACAAACAGCCGCAATACAACGAAAGACACGATAAAGTGATTTTGCAGCATGACAATGCTCGACCCCTTGTTTCGAAAGTGGTCAAGACATTCTTGGAAACTGTAAAGGGTAAGCCCTATCCCACCCGCCTTATTCTCCAGACGTTGCTCCCTCTGACTATCACTTGTTTCGATCAATGGCACACGACCTGGCTGACCAGCACTTCTGGTCTTATGAAGAAGTAAAAAATTGTATCGATTCGTGGATCGCATCAAAAGATGACCAGTTTTTTTCAACGTGGGATTCGTACGCTGCCCAAAAGATGGGAGAAAGTAGTGGTCACCGATGGACAATACTTTAGATCATGAATGTATAACACCAGTTTTTTACAATAAAGCCTCGAATTTCGGGAAAAAACGGCAGAAGCAAAGTTGTATACCTAATATATATATACATACACATACTCTGAAGAGTAAAAACATTATGACCACTTACTCAATCACGCGTAGCGCCTTCTTTGGCTTGCAAAACAGCTGCAACTCTTCTGGGCATAGATGCCACAAGTTCTTGGTACATGACTGGAGACAGGTTGTACCAAATATCTAAGCAGCGGTCACGCAAAGTCGAGATATTCGGACATGGTGGTGTTTGAGCTTTGAGCTGCCACTCCATGAAACTCCAAATGTGCTCTATCGACGAGTTGGGCGGTGGACAGATGATGAACCCATAAACTCCCTATATAGGAAGGATTGGTGACTTACATGGGTATGGACCATGTGGCTAAATGATTTTCTACTGACGTCTTACTTTTGTTTTTAAAAGTTCATTGTTTTTTATGTTGACAAAGTGCGTCTGTTTCTACATTGGATAATTTCAATTTTCATTTTTAATATCAGGAAAGTCACCCAAGTCCACGGTACCTATCTCCCCAAAAGCAAGGTCAAGTATCCAACTAGTTGTGTGTTGCCGCCTTATTGTGTTCAATTAAAATACCTACTTATACGACACTTGTGTCATAAAACCTAACCGACCCCCCTCAAGGCTTACAAACTATAATAACCGAAATCGCAATCATATCTGCCTCGGAGTTCTCCTCCTTAAAAGTTCCAATTCCATCCAAACCGAAAAATGAAATCTGTTGAGCTTTTTCCTCGAGCTTTCCAAGCTCGGCTTCGAGCTATAATTTTAAACCGACCCGTTCCGCCTAGCGAAAAAAAACGTCTCCGCCGCATAGGAACATAAAATCAGTGTCTTTGGAAGTCCATAAATTACGAGATAACGGGTCAGCAGCGAAAGAAGGAGGCGTGTTTATGCCCCGATATGTTTCACTGAGGAATAGATTATATTTTAAACTATAATTTGCAGTCACCGTTGCCAGTCTCTGGAGGTCCGTAAACTGATAAGGACGCAAAAAATATCGTCTCTGCAAAAAGCCGCGCATCGAAGCGAGTTTTTTCGGGGGTTGCTTTGAAAAGGCAGGTCCGAGAGGTTCCTTTGGCGATTTTTGAATAGTTAGTCTGTCCCGCGGGGGCAAAGTGTCATTTTTCCTGGTGCAGTGCTTTAACGTCCGAAGTGGTGGGTTGCCGTAATGATGGGGATGCCTCCGCCGCCAAGGTTGGCGTCTATGGGGTTGTGGTGGGGAATTTGATATTATTTTGTTTGTTGGTGTGAAATAAAACAGGTTTAACATTGAAAAATATATCATGGACAGACATTGTCCTTTTTTATTGTTGATAGTTGAATAAACGCACTATAGAGTAGAGTACCTATATAATAAGAGTGGCGACAAGGGACCAATTTTGGCCCAATGCGCATGCGCGGCAGCCATTTTTTCTTCCAGAATCGTCTCAAAGAAGATTGTTGGGCGAATTAATATATCATTTCAAGGAGAACAAAAAGCATATGATTGTTATAATATGGATACATTCGGTATAAATGAATCATATAAACGCTAAATTACATGCGTAATTGATGAGATGGATTGCACAACGCGCTAACTTAAATTGCGAGAAACATCATGTTGTTCGAAAAAAAGCTATTTACTTAAAAAGTCTTGAAATTTATACTGACAAAACACTAAAATAATAATAAATAAACATTCGAGAACACGAAATGGAACATGAATAAGCTATATTTTATTTTTAATTTAATATACACGCGTTTTTCTCGAACACACAAAAAGTTCCCATGTTCAGTCTACGGGAGCTAGGAAAAGACCGCCTCGGGCGGTAGAAAAGGTCTCTGAGCCAATCAGAAAGTGTTTCCCGTATGTCGCCACTCTTACTATATAGGCACTCTACTATAGAGCCCTGATGGTGAACATTTTGAGTTCGATGTGTCGAAAACTGGAAAAACCTAGCTTAACTTAGTTTTGCCGTGTCACATCTAGAAATATCCATAGTTTAGTTATATTGGCAGCCCTAGTAAAAAAGTTAAAAAAGCGAATGTATGTAAGATGACCCTTTAGAGACGCATACAACTGGGCAGTTCTGACAGTCTAAAATAATTATGATGTTGCCAAGAGATGATATATTATGTAGCTCCCTCATACATCAGTAGTTACTTCTGGCAGAGTGGCTCTGAGGCTAACGCAAGAAAAGTATATCAAGATCATCTAGATTACTAGTCTAGTCTCTTCAGCTTAACTAACCAAAGCCTCAATGGGACTTGACACACACACACACACGACTACACATCTTACTAATATTAATGACTTTCTGACTTTGATTGATATTAGAAGACTGGTTTAGTTGAATTTTTGATCGAATACGCATTGTATATTTTCTTACTTGTGGCTTTCTCTTTAACATCCTGAATGAATGTGGTCTTGTTCCGGTTTTTTATCTACATACATGTCCCAAACTAATAATTGGATAATGCAATCCGAGATCAATTGCGTAAGCATCAGCACCAAAGTAACTCAAATGACGAATCAGCACTCCGCAAGATATGTGGAATACGAGAACCACATTAGGGTCAACTGAAAACACTTTATGTCAAAACTCGCTTGGTCAGAAGATAGATAGGTGGTTAATTAAGATCTCTGGGATCAATCCTGAAGGGTACGATCAGAGGACAACAACACATAATTTTGAACCATCGTCAGATGACGAGGTCAACACTAGAGTTGGCATTCCACTTTGTAAACTTCCACACCACGCCTACGTGAAGACACGACATATTTAACGTACACCAACCTCCACGTACACGACGGTTCTTGTTTTCATATAGTTTCGAAGTCGTGATACTATGGTCCGAGCTCGTTACGCTCGCTTGGTGAGAAAATACAAAAAACTTAGCTAGTGTGTCAAAATGACCCTGCCAAAAATTCCATCGATGTACAAAAATATCCTGCCATTATGGACTTGAAAAGTTCAAATATCCCCTCAATATTGTTTTTAGATCTATATTTTAATAGATATTTAATAGTTACTACAAGTGTAACCCTAATTTTAAAAAAATGCCAGAGATTTTTCATAAATATCTAGCCGGACCTTAAAGAATTGGAAAAACTACCTGTTGCCTATATACCTTTGCGTTGCGCATATGTATGTTTAATTTCTCTACCTACCTGCAAGCAGGTAGGTATTTGCTCGTCGCACCGGTGCAACACAACGAGCTATTGGTGACGATCCAGGATCAAACTCGAAGGCCAATATCCGAGGACAACATCACACAATTTTGAGCCACGGTCAGAAGACGAAAGCAACACATGAGCTCGCACTCCACTCTCCAAACTTCCACAACACTACAATTGAGGCAGATTTAACATACACCAATCCCCTTCGTACTAGCGGATTTTGACCGTCCAGCCGGTCTGGTAGTTGTGTTAGCCTCTAGAAAGGAAGGATTCTGATTCGAATCCGGGTTAGTGCACGCATTTTTGTAAACATATCGCACCCCGGCAAGAAAAGTGACACAACTCAAAAAATAAAAATTTTGATGTCATGTCATTGAAAAATACGCATGAAATGCCCCAGAGTGTTATATTACTGTTCTATAGAATATAATAGAATTTAAAGACATAAATACTTACCTAAAATTTTTAAAGAAGCTATTTGAATATAAGTTTTTAGTATCCTTCAAGTTGGATGTTTCTCAAATTCTGCAATTTTGAGATGTGTCACTTTTCTTGCCGGGGTGCCATATGGTGTAGAAGTTGCTGTTGCACCTTAAATCTTTCGTAGCTGAAAGTCCTCACGTTGGGTTTGTGTGGAATTTTGGAGAGCGGTGTACCAGCTCAGGTATTGTCTCGTCATCTGACCGTGGTTCAAAATTACGAGGCGCTGTCCTCGGATTTTTCCCGAAGGGGATTAATCCCGGACCGTCGTCAATTGCCCGTTATTTTGCTGTAGTAGGACGTTAATTAACCTTTACGCTGGGAGGCGCTTAGATTTTTTCAATCGTCTCACAGAACGGGTCTTTCGCCTGCCTCTCCGACCCACTTACGTAATTTCCAAACTTCATGGATAGGGCTGTGAGTGCCATTTACGACTGACGCTTTTCTTTCATAGTTTCAAATTTGGAATTGTGTGGCGTGAGAAGAAATATCACCGGAGCGACTTTCTGCTTTTTCAAATGCGTTCTCGCCACACTGTCGGCTGCGTAGGGGGCCAACGAATAAAATGAGAGACCCGCTATTAGGTCAATCATTGACTGCTCGTAAATGGGGTCTTAAAAGGGTCACTTAAAAGGTGGATAACATCCACAGTACACCGATCAATACCATGCCGCTGGTGTAAACGAAGTTTTAGTGGTACAAATTGTTTACCTGCTTCAGCGTAAAGATTAAAAAATAACAAAAAAAATTTACCACACGAGTCGGTTGTATTTGAACTCACAACCCTTCGGTTGCTAATTCGTTACTTTTTCAATCGGACAGTGTTAGCCTCTAGATCGGAAGGTTCCTGGTTCGAATCCGGGTCCGGGCATGGATGTTTGTAAGCGTATGGTGTAGAGGCGGCTGGTGCACCTTAAATCTGTCGTGGCCGAAAGTCCTCACGTTGGGTTGGCGTGGAAGTTTGGAGAGTGGGGTGCCAGCTCAGGTGTTGCTTCGTCATCTGACCGTGGTTCAAAATTACGAGGTGTTGTCCTCGGATCTTTCCCTTAAAGGGACTGATCCCGGACCGTCGTCAATAGCCCGTTGTGTTGCTCTAGTACGACGTTAACTAAACTTACCATTACCATTACCATTCAATCGGACAATCGATGTAAAGGTGATCGATGCCAGCGATCATTTAAAAGGACATAACATCCAGAGTACACCGATCAATACCATGCCACTTGTGTAAACGAAATTTTGGTGGTAACAATTGTTTACCTGCTTCAGGGTAAAAGCTAAAATATACCAAAACAAAAATTTCCACTCGAATTGGTTGTATTTGAACTCACACCCCTTCGGTTGCTAATTCGTAACTCGTTTAATCGGACAAGCGACGTCCTCAGCCATCTTTAATTTCACACCTTCGTTTGAAGGACCGCGGGAAAGGATCCATCGCCAAATATGACAACCCTCCTCCCCTAATAATTCCCGAACAAATCTGCAGACTTTAGAGTTACCGTGAGTGACGTTTGGGAGTCCCCCTTTATCCACTTTGCGCGCTTATATATACATTTTTTTCCAGAAAAAGAAGTGTGTCAAGGGGTAAGTGGAGGAAAGAACAACAAAACTAAACAAGGGAATTGATAAAAAAAAAACTTAAAACTGTTTTCTATTGACATTGCGGGGGAAACAATGTCGCCGGCAGCGGTTATATTCGCTTTTCTTTGTACACAAACACAAAGGAGAAAAGATGGCCGCCGAGTTAGAAAAAAGAATCTGTCGTCACCGTGATTCTAGGAACTTATGAGAAATCTAGGTGCAAATACCGTTGCTATAAGGGAGGGGAGGAAAAGGTTTTTGTGAGAAAAGTCCCACGGGTTTTTTGTGTACAAGGACTTGAATTGTTAAATAAACGATCGGTTTTTTTTCCTTTTGTTTTGGGCGTGTTGATACGCTTTTTGTTTCGATTCCCGTTGTGGCTTGTAAAACGTCGAGATGAAGTCGGGTTTTTTTAAATCGGGTAGTGGGGTTGATTTAATGTTTAAATTAATGTGTGGGATTAAATTCATTTAAATAATAAGGGATAAAAAACCAGTAGAAGAATTTAAACAGTATCGACTTTTTCAGCATTCAATTTTGGTGGTGTATTTACATCTGAAGCATATGTAATAAAGCTGACAGTAGCAAGTGAATGTTTCTTTTTACTGTCTTTCATTGCTGTAAATTGGTACGTCTTACAAATTCTGTGTTGGGTCTTGTTTTTTTTTTTTTTTTTGTCATGGGCTCTAAGGCTGAGTGTAGCTCTGAATTAATTTATTTTCTATTGACCATCCTCCCAACAAAAAAAAGGATATAGATACAGCAGTTTTAAATTGGTATTTTTTTCAATGTAAGGTTAGGGAAATTCCACGCTTTTGTAATGACCATAATTGAAACCTGATTTAAATGTTTTTTTAATGATATTCACAAAGATTTGAAAAAAAAATGTTCAACAGTCTTAATTAAGAAACTCATAGTATAGTATTATGTAACTTTTATAAAAAGTATTTGCTATGAGCAATAAGGCTATTAATCTCAAATGAAGAAGAGTGTTTCTTTTGTGTTTTAAAAGTGGAGAGTCATGTTTTTTGTAATAACCTTAAAAGGCAGAGAGTAAATGTGAATTGTGGTCTTTTCCCTTCTTTTGTAGTAGTGAATTGGCATTTTTTCCAAATGCATGTAGGTGGAGCTTTGCTCTTGTGTTATCATGGGCTATAACAAGTGAATGGTGTTTCTTTTTGTTGTTTTTTATAGTTGTTGTTTATAATTGAAAAAAACAAGCAGAGTACCTATAATGTTAAGTGTCGTTTTACGAGCCACGTTTGAAGCTCATGATTGGTTTTAAATTAAATTTGATTCAACGAAGTTCACGTGATCGTCCGTCTAGATACAAATATCGAATTTAATTAACGTCATACTGCTACTTGAGATTCTGAATCTATTTCTTTTTCCGATGACAACGAACATACCTGTTTGAATTGGTATTTTTTTCCTAATTCTGGTAGTGCTTTTGTAATGATCGTAATTGAAAACTTGATCCAGTTTTTTTTGTAGCCATGTTCAGGTCAATAGCATCTTAATTAAGAATCACATACATGAGCATTATGTATCCCTTTTAGAGCTATGTGTTACTAACTAGGGTTGCGACATCGATGTTTTTGAAAAAACATCGATGTATTGGGGTCGATGTTTTTGTAACATCGATGTTTATACTTGTCGATGTTTTATTTTTAAATGAAAAAAGTACCGTTATAAAAATTTAAGAAATAACCAAATAGCATGATTTTTATAATCAGCAAATTGAACATACTTTTAGACCAAAGTGACCAAGGATGAAGGGTCTGAAAACTAAGAATGCGACATCGATGACGATTTTTTCTAAACTTTTAGAAAAAAAAAACATCGATGTATTGGAGCCGATGTCGCATCACTTGTTGCTAAACCAGTTTTAGGAAATGGGGAAACGAGTTTAAATACACTGAATTTTAAAAGCATGAATGGTTTTGGGGCGATGTATTATCAACATCGATGTTTTAATTTTGAACATCGATGTTTTGCTGTTGATGTCGCATCAATAGTTGCGAAACCAGTTTTAAGAAATGGGGATAAAAGTTTAAATACACTGAATTTTTAAAACTTCGATGGTTTTGGGGCGATGTATTATCAACATCGTTTTAATTTTGAACATCAAAGTTTCAAAACATCGATATTTTGCTGTCGATGTCGTATCAATAGTTCCTAAACCAGTTTTAAGAAATGGGGAGAAAGTTTAAATACACTGAATTTTTAAAACTTCGATGGTTTTGGGGCGATGTATTATCAACATCGATGTTTTAATTTTGAACATCAAAGTTTCAAAACTTCGATATTTTGCTGTTGATGTCGCATCAATAGTTGCGAAACCAGTTTTAAGAAATGGGGAGAAAAGTTTAAATACACTGAATTTTTAAAACTTCGATGGTTTTGGGGCGATGTATTATCAACATCGTTTTAATTTTGAACATCAAAGTTTCAAAACATCGATATTTTGCTGTCGATGTCGTATTAATAGTTCCTAAACCAGTTTTAAGAAATGGGGAGAAAGTTTAAATACACTGAATTTCATAAACATCGATGTTTAGAAACATCGATGTTTTTGGGTCGATGTATTATCAACATCGATGTTTTAATTTTGAACATCAAAGTTTCAAAACATCGATGTTTTGCTATCGATGTCGCATCTCTATTACTAACTATAAAGTTAAGAGTAACAAGTGCATAACGTTTGTTTTATCTGCTCTTAGAAATGGAGTCGTTTATGCTTAAATAATCTATAAGGCTTAGAGTAACTAGTGAAAAATTATATTTAATTTTTCTTCTTTTATTGCCATTTTTTTTCAAATTCTTGTACGTAGACTTACTATTTAATTCATGGATATGGCTGAATCACTTGAATAGTGTTATTTTTATTGTTTTTGATAGATGAAAATTGGTATATTATCGAAAGTCCTGTAGAAAATGTCTTGTTTTTCTTTTTAATAATCTATTAGGCTCTGGGGGGGGGGTAACAAGTAAATTGTATTTCCTTTCTCATCTTGAATGATGGTAACTCATCATTTCTACAAAATCTTATAGGTAGATATTTTCTATTTGTTGTCATTGTCTATAAGTCTGAGAGGGACAAATGAAATGTTTTTCTCATATTTTATTGCAATACATCAGTATATTTTTCACAATCAAGTAGGTGGACTCATGTTTTTTTCTTGCACTAATTCATAAGGATGAGAGTTACAAGTGAATAGTGTTTTTTTTTTCCTCTTCTTTTACAAATGGAGTCGTTTTATAGTTAAATAAGCTATAAGGCTGAGAGTAATTAGTGAGAAGAGTGTTTTTTTTAAAGGTGTGAAACAGCACTTTTTTTTTACAAAATCCTGTAAGTGGAACCTTGCTATTTTTTGTCATGATCTATATAGCTGAGAGTAACAAATGCGTAGATTCTTTTCTCGTTTTTAATTCCTACAAATTGGTATATTTTCAAAATCCTGTAGGTGCAGTCATGATTTTTTCTTGTATTGATCCATGCGTCTGAGAGTAACATAAGAACAGTGTTTATTTTCTCTTTTATAAATGAAGTCAAGTTTTATATTTAAATAATCAATAAGGCTCTCTGAGCGTAACAAGTGAATAGTGTTTATTTCTCATCTTTAATAATAGTAAATTGGCACTTTCCCCTAAAATCATGTAGGCGGCGTCTTGCAATTTTTTTTTCTTATAGACTATTACCCTGAGGGTGGAATGCCAACTGTGCTTCTTTTTACTGTCTTTTATGGTTGTAAATTGGTATTTTTCCAAGGTCCTGTATACGAATCCACGATTTTATTATTATCATATTTAAAATCAGATCTAAACTGCTTTGAAATCTTGTTTGTAGAGATTGTATGAGTAGGAATCCCTCGGTATCTTAAAAAGAATGATTTGATTGGATTCATAATACAACATTATACACATGAATTTCAAATAGTAGCCCTCGGGATAAGACGTCTGAACTGCATTTAAGTTGTCGAAATAAAAAAAAATGGGAAAGTAAGAGCGGACCGTCAAGTAGACCGCGTGATCATTAAATTTTCAATTTGGTTCAGTCTTGTGAAAGAGGAATGCAACAACAATGAAGTAATAAGTTCACACTTTGGACCTTGATATAGCAGAGAATAACGTAGAAAAAGTGGGTTGTAGCTTTTGGTATTTCCCAACGAATTCAAAATGGATAGGAAGTCTCAAAAGGGTTTCAATGCTTAGTTACCCCCTTAATATTTGCTTAAAATTTACAGTACTGAAGACTCTTGTATAGAGTCTACAGTAAAAAGGCTAGGTGTTAGAAATCAAGGCTTTAAACCTCCTGGTGGTTGCCTAAACTTGGTGTCTGGTCATTAACTGGTCAGACCTCTATGGACGATATATCTCGTCATTTGAAACAGAAAATTGGTTATTTTACTGGTTATTAACTCGTTAAGGTAAAAAATCAGCAGTAACCTTATGGCGAGATATGTCGTCCGTATCGAAATTGATCAAATTGTAATGGTCAATACATCCAGTCAGAACCACTTAAAGGCCCCAATGGCGTCCATTTTCTGTTTCGCATAATTATGCACTTTCCAAGGCCTTTTCTCACGAAACTTCTTAGTTTTTCCAGTTCCAGTGCGTTGATTTCAGTCTGAATATCTTTCTTCATCTGTTGGAGTGATTGAGGCTCGTTAGCATAAATTTTGTCTTTGAGATAGTTCCATTGAACCGACTTCCAGTTGATGTGCTTGGGTCATTAGCAACACTCGTTTAACCAAGCATGGTCTGCGGTTTCGAAGAAGGTTACTTACTGAACAACCTCCCAAACTGCACCAATCAAATGTCTTTGCCCAGGGACATGGGACAGAAGAGCCAAACCTGACCTTCACAACAATTTTTGAATTATTCTTGAGCCATTTTTTTTAAAAAGGAAAACTTATAGTTGTGTAGCAGAGCACCGGTATTTTTCTTCCCTCCTCATCGAAAATTAACTAAATACTTGTTTACCTAGGCAGTTTTCATAATGATTGGGTTTTGATGAAATACCCCCTCGTGACAACTACGAGGATATTAAAAAATGTGTTGTAACAACTTGAGACATTCATTCGACTGATTTTCAAGTGAAAGACAAATGTTTGAGCACATAAATATAGGAAACAATTATGCAAACATTCGTTTAAATTCGAGCCTTTTCTTACGGTGCCTTTTCGTATAAACATAAATCACGAATGCTACATTCAAACGCGAAAGCAACAACGATAACAAACTGATGCTGCTCAACAGAATCTTTTTAAAAACATAAAAAACAACATATTAACTCACTTTTATTTGCATAAAACTATTATTTGTTGAGCGTACTCCCTCTTCGAGAAGAGGACAATGGCACGGGAGCGTTACAAATGGAGGTTCGGTTCATTTGCATTGCTATAAATCAAAGCTGTCAAAGGAACATAGCTCTCAATCATGATAAAGGCACATTTATTAAAAGCAGCGGACATTATTCATGATGTTTACTGGCCAACCATTCCTAAAATGCATTTGAGCTGTCTGCTATCAATGTGTGATTATCATTGAACTCTCCGCGTTGATGGAATATCGAAAGCAGAAGTCAAAATGGTGTTTCGTGCTGGCTTCTGAGTTGGTTCATGAGTAATTTGTTTATGCTAGCGTTTAAGGAAGATGTATACATAAATCCCAAACAAAATATTCCCGCTCGATTGGTTCTGTTATAAATGGATATGAGAGGTTTTCAGTATAAACAAACAAATCATGCTATCTGCGAATATTTTAGTTTTGGATATTTAGACAGTTGCTGATAGCCCGTTATGTTGCTTCTGTGGGACGTAAATGCAACAAACATCTACCAATGCAAATGCTCCCCCATGATACATATCATGACACACTTTAAAATAAAGTTTATAGCTTTTTTTGCAACGCTTGATGTTTATGATAATTGGTGTTAATGAAACAACTATCATATACCTTTTTGGGATTCATTCTGTGGAATTTCTATTGACGTGATAAAATCGTATTTAAAAAACAAGTCAAGTGCCTTCACTTTCAGAATACCTACTAGAAGTACGTATCACCTCAGAAACACTACAACTAACTATTTTCAAATTGGTAAGAACTACTCTTGTCGTTCAAACTGATTCTTTTAACACTTTCGCGTCCAATTTTGTGCCAGCAAATGATGTTGCGTCGACGCTAAAGAGCCAGTCACGCGCAAGAGAGTGGTGTGGTGTGTTATCTCAGTATCACGTGTTCGCTCGGGAAAAGGTGCGCCTCAGCATTTTTGTCCGCTTTAATCGGCATTGTATGTTAGGTGTTGGTGTGGTATAGGCAAGTAAAGGTCAGAAGCTAGTTGTAAAGGTATGTGGTTTCGAATTTATAGCTTTATTAGTTAATAAACAAACATGTAATATTAGTTGTAGAGACGATAGTTCTGCAGGGCCTTCACTTCCCCCAAACAAGCAAAATGCAATCCAATTTGTCGAACAGATAGTGAAACTGCAAATTTGCTGTCTGGCTTCTGGAAAAAACCCATTTCTACGGTGGGGGCAATAACTATCAACGCGCCAAATCAGCTGTGGCAGCGAACGTGTTAAGAATGTTTTTTTTAAACTTTACCAAACCAGAATTTTTTAATGAGGTTTCATTGAATCTTTGGAAGACATGACGTAAAGTTAAATGTTGTGTGACAAAATGAAAAGAGTACTACATTTTCTCTCCTGGTTATTGTTTCGCCAAGGTATCTTGTCATTAACACACTGTTAAGATCTGAAAGGATAAGATATTTCATTAACAGTTAAAACTAACCTTATCTTGATCTCATCATCATCAAAAGACGGCAATGTATTCATCACTCGACATTTTTGATGTCGAGATTGAACGTCATTACCAAAATTGGTCAAAACTTGATGGACGAGGTATCTCATCCAAACAACTTGGAGGTTTAACGTTTATTACAACGTTTGTAGGATAATGATTAAAAAAATCCACAAGCTATTTTCGCTTCAAAATTTAAATGCATTCCTGGAATTCATAGAAATGACTGTTTTTTTTTTCATTTAACGAATGACCAATAGCCATGACCATAGAACACGAATGACCATAGAACACGAATGACCATAGAACACGGTATCGGACACTCGCCAAATTGATGACTGCAATTTTAGTCGCCAAAAGGCTATTTGAATAGGCTCGCATATCGGATGCTACATGCACTCAAGTGGAAGTGCATGTAGCAAACCTACTGCTTTTTAACCTTTCGACTACGGTCAGTACAGCAGTTGTACCATGATCGATCGCGCCAAGAAATAATTTAGAAAACAGCCAGCAGATCAGTTGTACCTTGAGCGTTATAATAATCCCGCCAAGAAAAAGCCGTTGCAGCAGTTGTACATTAACAGTGATACGAATCGCGCCAAGAAAGAATCGCGCTTGTTATATCTATAGGCGTAGTCAAAAGATTAATACATTCCCAAATTATCGCCAATTAACGATGATAGTTATTGCCAATTAGCGACCGTACCGTGTTCTTGAGTTCAAACAAGCAGTCTGGTTACATGTCAAAGAATAAAATGTAATCGTATGGGAAACTGATTTTTGGATATATTTGTACCTTAAAATCCTTGATACGTAGTTCGTAAGATTTTTCCTATGCTTATTAAATTACATGAATTGATATATTTTATTTAACGAAAGGACTATCAAATGTTGGTGATCATTCGGGGATAAGCACAAATTTGTAATCGCCGGGGTTGACAAGCAGAAGCGAACTAGGATAGAGCTCCCTAGTTAATTGTAAATTTCAAAACAATTTATCATCCAAAAAATTCCCCAAGCATTTTCACATCAAACTTAGAATGCATTTCTGGTAATAGAAATTAGCGATATCTTCCATTAAAGTCGAGACAAACACACGTGATACAGAAGGAAAAAACCTCCACGGTAATGCGATTTGGATGCTCAATCGCCTCCCTTAAATAGATTAATTTTTTTGACACGTGTATCTTTTTTACTGGACCCTCCGCTGCAACTGTAACTACACGAAATAAAAAGAATTTTTCGGAAATAATTTGAGATTCAGACGATCGTAAATAAGAATACAAAGAAATGTGAATATATTAAGAACCATATTTTTTCCCCATCCCTTCCGTTCTTCTGATCAGCATCTTTTCGTTTCTCTTGGATGATTATTCTGGTTCAAGTTGTAGGGAGATGTGATAATTTCATTTATCAGACAGTGGAGGTGTTTTTTTCGCTTCCAGTTCCCGGTTTCGTTCCCCCCAAAAAAGATTTTTTCGTCTGGTAGAACATGCGTTTGAAGGCGAAGAATATGAAATTGGATTAGGTGGTAGGTGGTATGGAAGTTTTCTGTATTATGATACGTGTGAGCAATTGTTGGGTACCACTCTGCAAGCTGTGGATATTTTTTTAAGCTTTTAGACCTTTATAGATAGTAAATCCACTTAGCTCTCTGGGGTGTATAAATTGCATTCTTTTCAATTCCGGTACTCCAGGCTAAATAATTGCATTGATATTTTTATCAACCTTTGCAAAGAGTGAATTCATTGTCTGAATATAGAACTGAATAGACACATTTCACTCTACAATCTAAACATAAAGATGTTGGTGAGATGAATAATTATGGATTATTTGGTAATCCGGAATGGCAACATTGAAATGAGGGATTAGATCGTTAAGACCACAGGTATTGAAATTAAATTTACAGATGCTGTCACGGTTTTAGCTTTAGTCTTACTTAGCTTAGACCTTTACAGATTAGCTTAGCTTAGACCTTTACAGATAGTAAATCAACTTAGCTATCTGAGGTGTATAAATTGCACTCTTTTCCATTCTGGTTCTCCAGGCTAAATAATTGCATTAATATTTTTATCAACCTTTACAAAGAGCGAATTCATTGTCTGAACATAGAACTGAATAGACACATTTCGCTCTACAATATCAACACAAAGATGTTGGTGACATGAATAAACTCTGAATTATTTGGTAATCTTGAATGTCAACATTGAAATGAGGGATTAGATCGTTAAAACGACAGGTATTGGAATTAAATTTACAGATGCTGTCACGTCTATTGATTTGAATATCTGTAAGGGAAACTGAAGTTAGGGGCTATGGAATTATGGCACAGGTATGGAAATGAGTAAATGCTGGCAAGCTGAACTCAGTGCGTCTATTGAATTGATATTCTGGAATGGAAACTAAAATGACAGGTTCTGTCATGATACAGAAAAAAATGAGTAGATGATGTCAAACTGAGCCTCAGCGTGTCTATTTATTTGAATATCCAGAAAAAAACTGAAAGTAGGGATTATGTCACTACGGTACAGGTAGGGGTATAAGATGTTGTCACACTGTCCCAAGTGTGTCTATTGATTTCAATACCCGTAATGGAAACTGATATTATTGGTTATGTGATCGTTGAAATTCGATGTTAGGAAGTTTAAAAATGAGTAGATGTTGTCAAACTGAGCCTCAGTGTCTATTCATTTGAATATCCAGAAAAAAACTGAAGGTAGGGATTATGTCATTACGGCACAGGTAGGGATATGAGAAGATGTTGTCACACTGTTCCAAGTGTGTCTATTGATTTCAATGCCCGTAATGGAAACTTGTATTAGGGGTTATGTGATTGCTGAAATTCGATGTTAGGCAGTTTAAAAATGAGTAGATGTTGTCACACTAGCCTTAGTGTGTCTATTAATTTGAATGTACAGAATAGAAACTGAAATGAGGGATTATGTCACAGGTATGGATATCAGTAGATGTTGTCACACTGACTTCATTATTCTAGTACGGCCAGTGTGACAGCAAATTATAGAAGCTGATTATCCAAAATTTAAACTAAAAGGGTGGTTTAGGTTATTATGACGCAGGTATAAATATAAGCAGATTCTGTCACACTGCTTTCAATGTGCTTCGAAATAGGAGGCTTTAAAAAGTCAAATAATTGACTGTTATATGTAATGGGGCAGTAGACTTGTTGGCATAGATACACTTGAAGACTTTTGAATGTGTGGGCAATGATCTTACCATTTAATCAGGCATAAGCTGACCAGTTCCTTGTAACAGCTTATGGACGTAAAAACAGATCTATCTAATGTGAGTTAAATACTTTACGTTTTATTGTAAATGAGTAGTTTGAATAAACACACTTATTGTTGATTGTAGAATTCTCATAAATTTGAATTTAGGTTATAAATAATCGTTTTTTGAATTTGCAGACTCTTCCGTTATCTTATACTACCACAAAACTATTTCCTTGTAATAAAGCTAGTCAGTCTACGTTTATAGCGGTGGCAACGGACGTGGTGTTTTTTTGGGGGCACTTATAGTAGCGAGTTATGGCAGATTAAGGCAACCCTTCTGTATTACTGTTATTGCGGTTTTTATGGCAACCTAGACAACTTGAAAGTTTAAATTTTCATTTTCAATAATCTAAAAGGTTCTTTCAAAATCCGTTAAACTGTCTTTTGATTTCATTGATTCATTTGAAATAATTCTTTCCTTGGCGACTTTATAAGTGATACAAAAAAAAAAATACGCCAAGGCCATTGACACCGCTATAAACGCCCCCAGACTGAATCTATTCCTAAAGCTACTTGCTCTTTTCCAACCAATTGATTTAACTTTGAAATTGATTGTATTGAATTTTTAAGCGACGATAACCCTTACAAAATAAAGCACACAGTACTGTTTATCAAGAAGGAAAAAGTGCTTCAAAAGGTCTATGACTGGTATAACTCATGATTTATATGATCGTTTTTTATTCCAGGTCGAAAACAAATATAAAATATTCCACAGTAAACCATAAGACAACTTTTGATAAAGGAAGAAGAAAAACGAATGTTTGATGTCTTAAGACAAACATGAGAAAAAAAATTCTTGTACACATACAGCAATGTCCTGTGTTTCGTACTTTTTCAGAAAACGTTTTGGATAACTCCATAGCTGCATTGAAGGTGAGTTTTACCCTTTTTTTTCACCTTGTAATCGGATTTCATTCATGTATTCATTCCCAAGGGTATTTTAAAGAATAAAATCCGTGTAGCTCTTTTTTCTGTTTTAAAACAGCAGAACTTTTAATGTGTTAATCTTTAAAGATGATCTATATGGCACTCAGTGTATAAATATTGATCTATTGACTGCCCTCACTTCCATTATAAGAACTGTTTTTACAACATAATTCCTTTTTTCTTTTATAATGTAATGAAACAATTAGACACATAATTAACTTGAATTTCTGCTAACAATATTTAAATTTGTAGTTTTAAGATAATTGTGTTGAATGTTACGTAAAAGTAAAAGTCTCGGGACTAGTCTGCATACATGTTATTACATAGTAAATATGGAATTAAACTTCAACGGTAATTGTACAAATATAGAAGCAAGGTGTCAACATCTTTGATGAGTATTAATTACACTATTCAATATTACATTTTAATAACCTCATCAAGTCGCATCGTCTCTTTCTCACACTACCTGAGAAGAATGTCAAAACTGGGTATGAATGTGTCAATACCTTTTTGTAGTACGTAAGTACAATTTATTTTCTCTTAGTACAAGATTTAGAGATATTAATTTAAAATTATCTCAAAAACTCTAATTTAGACATTAGTTTGAAATTATCTCATAAACAATCATTTCCTAGTGGTACATAGTTCAGATATTAGTTTGAAATTACCTCATAAGTGATTGTTTCTAGCAGCGAAAATTTAGATATTAGCTTGAATTATATCATTTGTGATCATTTCCTAATGAAACAAGATAAGTATATTATTTTGAAATTATCTCATAAGCAAAAATAGGTTTAGACGATAGTTTGAATGTATCTCATAAGCGATCGTTTTCTATCGGTACGAAGTTGAGATATTAGTTTTGAAATGATCTCAAAATTGATCCTTTTCTACTGGTATCAAGTTAAAATATTAGTTTGAAATTTTCTCTTAACGATTGCTTCTAGCAGCATAATGTTTAGATATTAGTTTGAAATTATCTCATAAGCTATTGTTTCTAGCAGCACAATGTTTAGATATTAGTTTTAATCATCTCATTTGTGATAATTTCCTAATGAAATAATCTATGTATATTATTTGGAAATTATCTCATAAGCAAAAATAGGTGTGGATATTAGTTTGAAATTATCTTATAAACCATTGTTTTATAGTAGTACAGAGTTCAGATATTAATTTTGAAATGATCTCATAAGCGATCCTTTTCTACTGGTAGCAAGTTCAGATATTAGTTTGAAATTTTCTCATAAGCGATTGTTTCTAGCAGCACAATGTTTTAGATATTAGTTTTAATCATCTCATTTGTGATCATTTCCTAATGAAATAAAATATGTATATTATTTTGAAATTATCACATAAGCAAATATATGTTTGGACATTAGTTTGAAATTATCTCATAAGCAAAAATATGTTTTGACATTAGTTTCAAATTATCTCATAAGCAATCGTTCTATACTGGTACAGTGTTCAGGTATTAGTTTTAAAATGATTTCTTAAGCGATCATTTACTATTGGTATTAAGTTCAGATGTTAGTTTGAAAGCATCTCACATAAGCGATTGTTTCTAGCAGTTAACGTTTAGATATCAGTTTGAATTATCTCATTTGTGATCATTTACTAATGAAACAAAATTTGTATATTATTTTGAAATTATATTTTATGTGATCATTTTCTAGTACATAAAGTATAAATATTAGTTTGAAATTATATCAAAATTTTTCATCATTTGTAAGCATGGATATTAAATTTAAATTTTCTCATAAGCAATCGTGTATTTATATTCAGAAGTGAATCATGCTATAAAAAGATCTCAGCTGTAAAACAATGTAGGACAAAACTATATTTAAAAAATTACTTAAAGAAATAATCAGAGTATTGAAGTGTTTAGCTGTCTAAAATATTATGCTTCAAACACACATATTTCTTTACCATTTTAACATAAATTGTTAAACGTTAAAAATAAAAAAACTAGCTATACATCATTATGTATTATAAGTACGATGAAATTCTAAAAGAAATCAAGTTAAAATTTAATCCTTCCTTAAAAGGTCAATATAAACAAGAATGCATTTAAAAACATACAATTTTTAATTTTCTACGAATTATGTATTCAATGATCCATAGTTAAAAAGTCATGTAAATGTTCATAAAAGCCAAATCTAGTAGTTATAATAATATTTTCAAAATAACAATCAGAAATTCTATCGTTCATGTAATGTAATAATATCATAAATGTAAGTTGTAACTGTAAAATTTATACTTACTGAATATAAACTTGTATCACACAAAATCTTTTTTAAATAAAGTAGGTTTTAAATCTAAGAGTACTACTAGATTACGCATATATTTTTTATAACTGAACAATAATTAAAAAACATACAGCATTTTTTACAGTAAAAGCAGGAATATAAATTTCGAAAAAAGGTTTACAATCCAAAAGAGAAATGTGAGAAAAACTACCTAACATGAAAAAATATTCATTATTTTGTCATTACCGAATTCTTGCTAATGATTTCTTTAATTTAACATGGTTAGGAGGATGTAATATCTATTTTCTTTATTTTTCCTTATTAATATTTTCGATTTAGATGCAAATGAGAATAGACATTTTTTCACACACGTTTCTGCATAATTCCCTTATTGAAGTCCATATTTTATGTGTTTCTTACAGCATCTTGTTTGGTTATAATTTACATACATATGAACAAGACAGGAACAGTAAGCCTTATATTTAATAACAAAATATTGTAATTTCATAAAATTCTTAAAATTATCCATAGACATACACAATTATTTTTGTCACCAAAGAAATTTATTTATTTCATATCAATTTATTTCTACTTAAATATGTTTTACAAGCGATTGCGTCGATTTAAAAACCACATGCTTTTAAATGACATATTAATAGCATAGAGTAATTACATGTTTTTGAAATAAAAAAATATGCAAAACAATTCATTTTGTACAAATTCCAGTTTTCAGTTATTTTCAAGTACCATTCTAATTATTCAATATTTTCATAAAAGAAATTAACATGATTCAGAACATACTATCGTTACAGGGGACTTAAGATACATCCAGGAATTTTTTCATTGTTTCTGTATGTGGAAATTTAATTGAAATAGTCAACATTACGATTTAAATTTGCAATTATTCAAACAGAAAAAATTATGAATTTGTTTTTTTTTCTCAATTTAGTGGGGAGCTTTACATTTATCATAAAGATTGATTGATTTGTGGCTTCTTGGGAGAAAAATATTTGGTCAAACAGCACAAACCATAAAAAAGCGAGGGAGGTAAAAATAAAATAAAAAGTCAGGATAGACAATGGAAACAGAAGAAAGGACAGATCACTCAACTATCTCGTGTTCAAGTCCGTATACACCTAAAGATGTCCCCAGAAAGGTAATTTATTACAAAGATTTTGAATTTGACATAGTGAGAGAAATATATTTAATATTGGAGAATTTTATAGTGCTTGTCCTTTGGGAGTTCCAAGTGTATATGCAAAAATATAATATGTTAGTATCAATTCTTCCCACGAATTTTATTAATCTTTTTTTCTTATGTATTTTACTTATTCATACATAATTAAATAAGTTAAAACCTGAAAAACATCTTAGTGACTGCTTTTTTATTCATATATATATATATATATATATATATATATATATATATATATTCATTTTGATTTGGGGCACTTTTACTTTTTACTTATTTTTACTATCTATTCTTTACAAGTAAAGTGAGATTCCTTTCCAATTAGATACACTTGAAATAACAACTTTATTTTTAATGATTTTTACCCATCAAAGTAATGACTTTTTATGTTTGATACTCATCATTATTAAAATGTAATTAATGGAAAGTAATAAATATTACATGATTGTCAAATGTAAACGTATGTTTAAAGTTAATTTTTTTTCCAAGAAGCGTGTGACTGGAAATGTAAAAAACAAAGATTCATTTTCATTAATTTACCAAATTAAGTTTATCTTGCATACGGTTTACGTTTTAAAATAATTATTTAATTTAAAAATAAAGTCTGTAATAGAAATGAACTTAAGTATAGGTACTAATATAATAGGAACGACGAGCATGAACTTGACTAGTTGTGCTCATTTTTCACAAAAATTTCCCTAGAACTAATTTTAATTACACTTTAAAGATTTTTTTTGAACGTAGTATTTTGTAAAGATTGTGATTAAAATGAGCCATAATGTATTTTTAGGTACAGCTACACTCTACGTTTATGAGTGATGGCAACGGCTTTGGCGATTTTTTTTGACGCACTTCTAAAGTTGGTTAGTAAAGAATTATTTCCTAACTCTAATGTGTCACAATTTTTTTTTCTTTCTATAACACACTTTTTAAACATATTTCAGAACGTTTTAAAAAGTATATTTTAAAAAAAATTTCACAAAAAGTAGTAAGCTTAAGCACATATCAAAACACATTTGTGAACCAGCAGAGAAACTAAGCTACGAATGGTAAGAATAACCTGAAACTTATCAATTACACTAAATACAGTGATTATGTTGAAAAAGGAAAAAGATTTACAAAAGAAAAAAAGCAAGAAATAATACCTGTTAAAGTCAGAATTGTCTCGTAAAAAAATAATGAAAACGAAAATGGTCAAAAAAACAAAACTCTTAATCCTGTCATGAAAACTATTATAACAAAATAAAAATTCCCCAACTGTCAAAATACAAATAAAAGGACCAATGGTATCACAGAAAACGATTTAAAAGGACCAATGGAATCAAAGGATATTTTAAAAACAAAATAACCAATGGGAGGAAAGAAATAATTTCAAACGAATCAATGAAATCAAACGACTTTAACGGATTTTGGAAGAACTTTCTAGAATATTCAAAATGAAAATTAAAAGTTTCCGTTTGCCGAGGTTGCCATAAAAACCACAACAACAGCAACGAAAGATGGGTTGCCTTAATTTATCGTAACTCGTTACTAGAAGTGCGCCAAAAAAAATCGCCAAGCCGTTGCCATCACTCATAAACGTAGAGTGTAGCTGTAGCTATTTTTATTATATTCGTTAGTTGTTTGGAATTTTTAACTCAAAGTTCAGAAAAATGATTGGATCAGTAATTTATCACCACACATTCAGTAATTGGCAATTACCTATCCAATAATTGACCACTTTTCTTATATAAAAATTAAAATTAAAGTATTTGTACCAATGTTTTAGTGATCACCAGCGTATTTATAAGAAATATAGGTGAGATAAACATTTCACATGTTATATTTTAATAATTACAATAAAAGAATACACTATCTAATAGTAGACATGTAAATATGGCAATAATGGTGGGAAATATTTTTGAACACGTTAACTCGTTAAAATATTTAACAAACTAATATTAAACATGTCAATAAATATATTGCAATAATGTTAAATAATACCTCTGGGGGTGCCGAACCAGGGATTAGTTGGTCTCTGGTTTGGATCAAAATTACAACCGTGTGCCTGGGTATGATTGAATGTAGTGAAAATGTGACCTTCCCGTAAAAACGAGACGTGTCGTTGTGCTGCCATCTGTTGGCTAAAAATGCGAGCTAAGTCGGACTTCCTTCCGATGTGGCTCACTTGCATGGAGAGGCGCACCCCCCTCGCCTCTTGCCGTCTTCGACGGGCCTGACACTCCTTTGGTCTGCCAGTGTAGGCATAAGAAACAACAACAACATGTTAAATAATTATTTAGAATTAATTATATAAAAGAAAGTAAACTTATAGTCATTGACTACAAATTTCATCAATTCAAGACAGCACAGACAAAATTATCATATTTATTGTCATTAGACAGAAACCAACCGATCCCAACTACAAAGCATGTGCAGTACAACTGAATAAGGTGAATAACATGTCTCTCATATTTACAGTACATAATTTTATCCTATATTTGCTTTCATTTTACCATAAACCTTCATGTTTTTCTCAAACTCATCACCTACACCAATTAAGTCTTTTGAAGAATTTCCTCTTTTTCCATAGCAGCTTGAAATATTATTTCTCTTTTACTTTGAAGGAACTTGTCAGAACAAAATTATTTTGTCAGCTCTTAATTTTAAATTTGTATCCTTTCTTTCAAAACATAATAACCACATTTTTGATACAGATGGAAGGGGAGATCTCTCTTTTCTTATTTGAAGACTATTTAAAATAAAAACTCTTTAAGGTATAGGGCACAGGACCAAAATTAGAATGCAGTATTAACAGGTTAACTGTAAATTGGGGCAGATACAAACTCGTTCTTTATTAAAAATTTTGGTACAGCTACACTCTACGTTTATGAGTGATGGCAACGACTTGGCTATTATTTTGGCGCACTTCTAGTAGCGAGTTACGATAAATTAAGGCAACCCATCTTTCGTTTCGGTTGTTATGGTTTTCATGGCAACCTCTGCAAACGGAAACTTTCAATTTTCATTTTGAATATTCTAGAAAGTTCTTCCAAAATCCGTTAAAGTCGTTTGATTTCATTGATTCGTTTGAAATTTTTTCTTTCCTCCCATTGGTTATTTGTATTTTAAAATATCCTTTAATTGCATTGGTCGTTTAAAATTTTCTTTCTTTGATACCATTGGTTTATTTATTTGTATTTCTATAGTTGTGGAATTTTTATTTCATAATAATTTATTTTCACCTCAGAGTTCTGACATGTATTGTTTTTCGCATTTGTGGAATATTCTTGTTTCGTAATTTTTTTTTCTCGGAACCGTTCTGATATATCAGGTTGTATTATTTCTTGCTTTTTTTCTTTTAAAAAAATCTTTTTCTTTTTCAACTTGCCTACTTTATTTAGTGTAATTGATAAGTTTCAGGGTATTCTTTACCCAACATATGTAGCTTAGTTTCTCTGCTGGTTCACAAATGTGTTTTAATATGTGCTTAAGTTTACTACTTTTTGTGATTTTTTTTTAAATATTCTTTTCAAAACGTTCTGAAAATGTTTAAAAAATGTGTTGTAAAAATAAAGAAAATTTTGACAGTAAAAGAGTTAGGAAATAATTATTTCCTTTGCAACTTTAGAAGTTCGCCAAAAAAATCGCCAAGGCCGTTGCCATCGCTCATAAACGTAGAGTGTAGCTGTTCCAAAATTTTATTGATTCTGAATTTATGTTCAGATCTTTATCATCTCTTTTAGTAAATGACCAACTGATCAATTACTAGATGTAGGCTCCTTAGTTTTATTTAATTTTCCCTCAAAAAATTTATCGTCAGAAAGTATATATCTTTAAACTTTAAATCCAAGTTTGCTTTAAGATCCAGTAATTCAATGATTTGGTCAATTAATGGAACACATACGATTTCATTCTTTTCATGTAAAAACGTACACATGAGTAGTCAACTACTTGATTTTTTTTTCAATTTCCTTTATCTAAGGTTACACATTTTAGTTAAAAAAACGTTTTGTTTATAAAATATTTTCATTTTCGTTCATAAGATGCTAAATTCTGCTACTAACAAAGGAATCGCAAAAATGTGAAAAAGAAACCAGAATGAAAACTATTTTTATACTTACATTTTCCTATTCTATTACAATTTTGGAAATATCAAGATTTTGTTACGCAACTGACCGTTAATGTTTACCACCTGTGAAACACTAAGTTGATATATTATAATTAGGGCAACTTTTAGCAACAAATACAACTTTTTTTCACACGTTCTACGCTGCATGTAAAGTACTAAAACCGAAATTCCTCCTACATGGGGTGTATTGTAAATGAGTTATAACCGCAACATAAATGCAACTTTCTGCATAAATGCAGCCACCTGCAACTTTTTAAAATGTAGCTTAAAATTAATTCATATGAAATTACTATTTCATTTTATCATCGCGTGTCTGAAATGAAATAGAAATGATATTACTATTTCATTTCATCATCGCGTGTCTGATCTTGCGAACGCCGAAGTATTGCGGATCAAACAAGAAGTTCACGGATAGTTCACGGAAGTTGGCACTCGTGATAATCCAGAGGAAACTTACGTAATCAACTGCAGAGTATGCAAGGTGAGTGTCGATCATCAATATGTTGTTCGCCTTGTAGATGACGTTTTAAAATATCTGAATGTTGAGCGAAAGGATTTTGCGCTTCTGCTATCCGATACAGCACATTATATGAAAGCGGCTGGCGCAGTTTTTCAATGTTACAGAAATTACTGGCCAAGGATCGACTATTCAACCTTCTTCTGTATTTAAGAATGTATGATAACACTGTTGAACACAACTAAAATTGTCAATATATTTTGAATTTTTTTCATTTTTTACGAATAATTTATTTTAGAATTTAGTGTATCAAAAATAAATGCAACTTTATTTTCATAAATGCAACTTTAGGGAATGATAAATGCATCTTTTTCCATTTTTATTGCACCAAAAAAGTTGCCATTATAAAGTATCCTTTTGAATACAATAACAAGATGCAAATTCTCATCTGCAAGGAAAAGGGTCATTTAATATATATAATTTAGTGTGCTTGTTCTATTTTTGTCACACCTATTTTAACTACGATGACCATTCGTCCCGAAAAAATAGGGACAGTCCCATTTTTAAGAGTTGCGTCCAGGAGTCTTGAATAATGAAATAAATGTTCCGAATTGTTCGACTGATGAAAAACAATGATCATCGGGCAAAAAACTTAGCAGAAGAAGCAGCTGAAATAGAAATAATTAGAGTATAGTTGTATTCTGTTTAAAGATATAATATGCTGATTGTTTCACTTCATAATGTATGCAATGGGATAAGTGTGCTGAACTCGCATCGCTCTGAAAACTCCTTGACAGAATGACCAAAACGGAAAATCTCGACAGAACAACGATGGTCGATTTAATTCCAGGATTTGAAAAAATAGATAAGTGTCTCTAATTTCAAGATATTTGTAGACTTTATTCTTTCCCCGCCGGGTACTAAAGCTTCAGTTGAGTATTGTTGTTGACAAACAATGTTTGGAGTATTTAAAAGTCCTCAAGGTCAATCGAGTGTGTTAAAGCCATTTTAGTTATTCAAACGAATTGTTCTCTCACGTGCGTGGATATGTATGAGAAAATTAAGAAGAACAAGACTATGTTAAAATCACTGGTATCGTCAGAGAAGTATAACTGAAATAATATACCATCATGCTCCAGAAACGATGGCAATTTAAAACGTAAAAGAAAAAGACAGTGATGTGTTCAGTGGTTTAGGATATCATTTTTATGTTTAGTTTTCTATATTGACAACTTTGTACAGTTATTGTGTACGAGGGCTGTTCAATAAAGAATTAGACTATTTTAACTATTACTAAAAGCACTATATTACTTCACTCCACAGTAGAGAATGCGGTTATCCAATTACCAGAGTCATGGATTAGTACGAGGGCTGTTCAATAAAGAATGATCATCAATAAATAAAAAATAATTTCCTGTACTAATCATCCAAATTTTTATGGTCTTTCTCAAATTACCCTCCATTACATACAATGCACTTATCACACATCTTTTCCCGTCTTCAAACACATGCTGTAAGCCATTTTTTGACAGGTCCTTCAAAATCGCATACGCAACTTTTACCACTGTTGTGATGATGAAAACCTCTTTTCCCGCAGGTGTTTCTTCAAATTAGGGAAAAGAAAAAAATAGAATGGTGCTACATCAGGATTATATGTAGGATGGGGAACACACATGACATTGGTTTCTGAAAGATTTGACGATATGAGGATTTTTTAAGGCGAAAACAAAATTTCAAAGCAGTGTATTGCAAATTGCGGGACCCATCTATTTTTGCCGTAGGCGAAAGTAAAACTAGGCGTTCTTGACCGCTTGCCAAGGCCTCAACAATGACGTCATGGCCATGAAACTTGCCCTATCCTCCACTCATCCCGCTACACATTCAATATGAATTTTATTTTTCTTGAGATTTTAATCACGTTTAAAAAAATTATGATCATTTTTATTGAACAGCCCTCGTATGTCTTCTAAACTTTCCAAAATGAACAAAATTTTTTAAATGTTAGTACTTCTATTTGGAGAAAAATAGATTCTTAGCAAATTTAGATCTTAATGATATGCTAATATATGATAGGCAAAGCTGGAGGATATAAACAGTGAGTTGCCATTGAACCGTCTCCATCAGGGAACAAGCTGGGGAAAGAAGTGGGCAAAAATACCATCCTTATCGCTTTCATCTTAATCTTAATATATCATCCGACAAAATTACATCGATTTTATATATGATTTAGACGCTTAAAAAGGCTCCAAAACACAGTTATAACGGCCAGAATTTCCGAAATTGTTATCCCCCTCCCAAAAAAAAAGGACTTCTACATCTCCATTCGCCGGATTGGGCCGCACTGTCCCGTTTTTCACTGCCGAAAATATGGTCGAATTTAATAAAACCTTAAATAAAACCCACCTTTTGTCATTTGCTTTTTGGGTGTCATACTTTAAAATAATGTCTTAAATGCACAATTAAAGCAACTATGCAAATATAATATGCCATTTATACCAAATCCAGTATGTTATGCTTTAATGCATGAAACATTACACCGAAAAGTAAAACTAAGAGGATTTTTATCTATGCAAATTTATATATTCAAAAGTTTGATACCTAGGATAAATCCAAGCATTAAGTTAAAGTAAAAATATGCAAAATTTATTCTTAATTTGTTGAACCACTCAACGTTTTAAAATAAAAATGAACATGCTTACAAAGAAGTTTGTAAGAATATTTTATATTGGATCTAAAACATATTTCACACAGCACATATTATGCCCTAATATTTCAAAAAGACTTTTTTCATGTACATTAATCCTAGTTTGTAGAATAATTTAAGAAGTTGTGTCAAATTATTATTTATGTTTTATGACTTTCATATTAAATCCTCCTGGTGATTGTCTCGACGAGATATCTCGTCATTAGCAAAATTGACATGATCTTGATGGACGAGATATTTCGTCATTAGCAAAATTGACATGATCTCGATGGACGAGATATCTCGTCATTTTTTAAAGCAGAGCAGATATTGCTCTCCACCATAAAAAATCGGAAAAATCTGACGAGATATCTCGTCATTATCAAAATTCGTCTCACTTTGATGGACGAACTATCTATAAAACCTCTTGAAGGTTAATGAGCTTCATATTGAATGTTAATTTTTCAAACCGCATTGATCAATAATGTAACGTAAAAATCATTTTTATATGAATTACAAGAGCAAAATAGAGCTTTCTCAAACTCCATTAATACTATTTTCAGTTTTACATTAAATAAAACTAGAGATTTTTTTAAACATTACTTCATTTTAAAACTTTATTATAAATTTATAAAACTATTTCCATACTTGGGTCTCATATAATTAGTGAATGAATATTTATTTATAATTTCCTCATTTTTATATGCCATAGTAAAAAAAAAAAAACGGCAATATCTTGAAAGCGATATACGCTGATATGCAAACATTAAGGAAAAAGTGGAGAAGTTAGCGTAAAAGTTGACAGAGGCAATAGAACGGACCAAAAGACCAATCAGGAGATAGACTAGGGACTGGTAGATTAGGGCAAGCGCATATATGGCACATGACGTAGGGGAAGGAGTGTCGGAAGGGAAAAAAGCACATGGGTAGTGTACGCTCAGCAATTCGGTGAAAGCTATTGCACTGTGTACAGTGATTTCAACAGCGTCGAGTTGCTCTGCTACCGTGATATGGCCAATTGGCAATCTAGGAGACGTCATCTGGATGACTTTACCCGAGGTCACTGTGATATAGCGCGATATAGTAAAACAATAAGTACAATTTCTGCACTGTGCCCAAAAGCAAGGGACCAGAGGGATTGACTCCAGTCGATCTCAAGCAAGGTTTACAAGTCTTACCTGCATCATGTCGAACAATATTAAACTTCAGAAGAAAAAGGATACAAAACTAATATGACAACTTCTTTATTTAGATTCGGAACTAGGGTCCAGGGATTCTGCGAGGTCCGGCAAGAGTTATAATTTAGAAAAAGGCTGGAGTCCGAAAACTTCCGTTAAAAAAAACCCAAAACGAAGTACCGCCACCTTTAATCGTACGGCCAACTCCGGAGTCCTGAAAAGTTCCTTCCTCGGCTTTTTAAAAAGCACCGCTTCGGTATTATCCCGTGTTGCCAGCTGGGAAAAGAACCTAGTAACCCTGAGTGGCTGACGCGGATAATTTTAGGGTTGCTAGAATGCAACGTAAGAAAATATCAATGAAGAAATGTGACGAATAACGTCACAGTCACGTCGTTAGGAAGTTGGAAAAAGGTCGAAGCGTGACAGTAAAAGCGGAGGGATTCGTGATTGCTCACAGCATCGTTTCAAGAGCCTGGAGAGAACTTCGAACGACAGAAACAGCTATCCGAGCGTTAAGCAGTGGTCATCCCTGAGAAAAAACGACGGCGCGCTACCGGTATATTGTCCTACAGGTGACAAGAAATAGAGGTACAGCTACACTCTACGTTTATGAGTGATGACAACGGCTTGGCGATTTTTTTGAAGCACTTTTAGTAGCGAGTTACGATAAATTAAGGCAACCCATCTTTCGTTGCTGTTGTTGTGGTTTTCACGGCAACCTCGGCAAACGGAAACTTTCAATTTTCATTTTGAATATTCTAGAAAGTTCTTCCAAAATCCGTTAAAATCGTTTGATTTCATTGATTCGTTTGAAATTTTTTCTTTCCTCCCATTGGTTAATTTGTTTTTAAACTATCATTTTATTGCATTGGTCCTTTTAAATCGTTTTCTGTGATACCATTGGTTCATTTATTTGTATTTTGACAGTTGTGGAATTTTTATTTTGTTATAATAGTTTTCACGACAGGATTAAGAGTTTTGTTTTTTTGACCATTTTCGTTTTCATTATTTTTTTACGAGAGAATTCTGACGTTATCAGGTATAATTTCTTGCTTTTTTTTTCTTTTGTAAATCTTTTTCTTTTTCAACATGCTCACTGTATTTAGTGTAATTGATAAGTTTCAGGGTATTCTTACCATTCGTAGCTTAGTTTCTCTGCTGGTTCACAAATGTGTTTTGATATGTGATTAAGCTTACTACTTTTTGTGAAATTTTTTTAAAAATATACTTTTTAAAACGTTCTGAAATGTGCTTAAAAAGTGTGTTGGAAAAAGAAAAAAAAATTGTGACAGGAAAAGAGTTAAGAAATAATTATTTCCTTGGCGACTTTAGAAGTGCGCCAAAAAAAAATCGCCAAGCCGTTGCCATCAGTCATAAACGTAGAGTGTAGCTGTACCGAAACAGATGGCAGACAGTGGGAGAAATCGCAAGGCACATGCAACATACAACTGAACATCCGATATCACGTTTCATCGTGTCCAGGAAGCTGCACAAACGTGGTCTATTGGCACGACTACCAGTACGGTGGGTGTCATTAACGCCTGCTCATCGGAGACGCTGGTTTCTGTGGTGCCGGGAACACAAGAACTGGACTCAGAAAGAATGGACCAAGAGATCTCTATACATGCGAGCCAATTTAATCTGACGAGCGATACTGGACGTATACACATCTCTAGAGAGACGGTAACACGCAATCACCCCTACAACATTATTGAAGGGGACCGTAATTGAGGTGCCGGAGTTCTCGTTTGGAGAGGTATCCTGCTTGTTAGCGGTACAGACCTCCATCTTTCAAGGAGGTTCAGTCACTGGTGTCTGCTATTGTTCCGAGGTTCTCATGCCACACGTACGTCTGCTTAAAGGTGCTGTGGGTGGGGACTTCCTCATCTTGGACGACAACGCTACAGCTCATATTTCAGAGATCTTACGACAACAACTCCGCCTACATCCTCCGTCTATTTCATTAGATGGTCGATGGACAAAAATGTCCTAATGCTCCATGTAGAAAATCCAATTGTCCTATGCCAAGAACATTTGACAGTATGGAGTAGGTTTACGGATCAGAGCATATCCACTACATAACAGTTTTTGACAGTACCCTAATCTACAACGAGAATTAACCTACCTTAGTCTTAAGAGTAGTTTTCACAAATTTTCAAAAAGAGATCATAAGAATTAAACTTGATTGTGAAGCGAGGGCAATGGAAAATTTCGCTTCAAATCACATACCAGTATTTTATGTTTACGGTCTTGGGAAACGTATTTCTAATTATCCAGCGCTATATGTGTGCTATGTGTAGCAGATTGGCATCCCTACTGTAGAATTAAGTCACAAATAGTGTTTAAGATTATTATACCGTGGGAAAAGTTTGGGTTCATGTAAGTGGACTTAAAATGTCATCCCCTTTTCTTAATTCGAAAAATCACACTATCTGAAATAAAGTTTCTGATTTAAGGTCCACTGGAGATAAAAGAACTAGTGGTAATGGTCCGGGTACAATCCCGAAGGGAAGGTGTCGAGAGTTGAACCATATAATTTTGAACCACGGTCAGAATACGCCATTTCAAACTTCCACACCACGCCAACAGATTTAAAGCTTGCACATTTTTATATCTGCGTGAGCACTTTTGAAAACACGACAAATGGAATGTACACCAGCCTTCACGTACACGACTGTCTTCGATTGAATCCAATTTCGAATTGGCAACCCTTTGTTTGCTAATCCACTGTGCCACTGTGGTCCGATCAGAAAATAAAGTCTTTATCCAGAAAAATATCGAAACGAAATCAAAGACAGTCATGCCAGGCTTACCCTTCGATTCCCCCTAGATTAATCTTCCAAGTGATTTCAATGAAGTATCTTTTCCTTCAAGTTCTGACCAATTTTGCTAATGACGACATCGGTAATATTTCGTTATCCAGATATTGCCGATTTTTGATGTCTATCTTGTCAATTTTATTCCAAAGCCAAGATATCTCGTTCATCAAGGTGGGCTTATTTTTGCTAGTGAATAAATGTCTCATTGAGACACTAAGAGGACGTTAATCTAAGACAACCACTTATACAGCAGTACATTAAACTTTTACGCCTTTATAATGTATTCCCTAAAAATTCCTTATACTTCAGGGAAAGAGGTTGGAAGTCAATGGGCTACTAAAGTGAACAATAAAAGTATTTCATAGCCAAATAATCTTATAAAATGTAGTTTTTTTTACTAAATTAAAAAAATTATGTCTCTACTTCAAATACACAATATTGTCTAAGGGTTTGCTGAAGCAAATCCAAGACATTCATTCCAGAACAATCATTTTCTTATATCCATTAGAATGTAACAGATGATACCAAAGAAAGTTACGATATGGGAGGTGGTATTTCATGGAAAGTAGTTAGTAACATTAAAATGATGGTCAATAAAAATATTTCCGTACCAAATAACCTAAAAATTGTGCAGTTTCTTTTTACTAATTTGGAGAAATTCTGTCCTTATCTCAAAGATACGACTGTTTCTAAGACATCACTAAAGAAGCATATTCCAATACAAAAATAATCCAGTTTCCAGTAGTCTTTAGAATGTAATAAATGACTCTGAAGAAAACTACTATATGGGATGTAGATCCATGAAAAGATGCAAGAAAACAAGAATTACATTAACATGGAACAGTACAAGTATTTCATAGCTATACAACTTTCACACTCTTAGTGGTTGTCTGGACTTATGATGTTCTTATCATCATAAGTCCAGACAACAACCAAGGGGATATCATCTTGTCATATATTATGTTGAACTTATCAGTGGCAAAACTAACCAGATCTTTATGGATGAAGTATTTCGTCACATTAGAACAAAATCTGATCAGATCTTGATGAATAAGGTATCTCGTCATCAGTACAAAGCTGACCAGATCTTGATGTCGTCATCAATAAAAAGTTGGCAATTTATTGAGAACATATCTCGGATTAGCAAAATTGGTCAGGTCCTGTCGAATAATATATCTCGTTGAAGCAATTTGGAGGGTTAAAGTGCATAGTTCTAAGTTTCAAACTACGTTAAGCTATTTATACAAAACGGGCCACTAAAGCACAAGGAATCATCGAAACGAATTCCAACCCATTGGTGGAAAACCTCTCCAACGAAAGAAAACAAGCCACTCCACTTGTACCTTATCTGTTATTAAATCACCACGGGTCTGCTTTCGGATGCAAAGGCTACGAAAACTAAAAGAATAACCGCCTCTTCTATCTCCCGAGTAAGAAAATATGCGATCAGTAAACCCGGCCCTTTAAATCCTCAGCAGTCATCCAATCATGCCGGCACGAGCCAAACAGGGTTATCTGGGACAACAAAGCGGGATTTGTATTAAGGGGCTGTGAAAGCGGGTGCATCACAGCAGCCTGTTTACGACTGTTCGATCGTCATAACTCTTTGCCCCCGGCCCGCCACTTTGGACGTTTCCAGGCCATTGTCTCATATCGGGAAAAACACTTGTCGGTCTGGCTCACTAAAATATATCAGCTTATTTTTTGGGGTGTTGCTTTTTTTCCTGCAGCTCTCCCCTCCCTTCATCTCTTACTCATTCCCTTAAACGGATATTGTCGTCATTTATCAGTGAACAGAACAGCATCCCCAAAGGAGGGAGAGGGAAGGATTTTTCACCAGATCTTCTCTGTTTCTCTATCTGGCGTGTTCCGTTGCCGCATTCTACCTTGGCGGCAGATAAATTTATCGTATCAGACGTCGTTACCGTCTTCCACGCGAGTGCTTGTATCGGACATTCAATTTCGGGGCAAGACGCTTTTGGTTGAAAGCGGAATTTCATCTGGATCTTGTAATTTTATTTCGCTCTTTTTCTGGGCTGCGTTTATTTGGGTTCTGTCCAGTGGGAGGTTCGTACCATTTGGTGCTGGTGTTGGACTCCAAAGAAATTCCTTATTATTAGAGTCACTAAAAAGAATAGGGTTCTCTATCTTACTGTGATTAGCATGGAAATAATTCATTATTATAGTCCTTCTCCTGCTAAAAATATAGGTGGCACTAGTACTATTTCTGTAGTCATCGGTGTATTTTTCTGGGCTGCGTTTATTTGGGTTCTGTCCAGTGGGAGGTTCGTATCATTTCGAGCTGGTATTGGACACCAAAGAAATTCCTTATTAGTAGAGTCACTAAAAAAGAATAGGGTAATCTATCTTACTATGATTAGCATGGAAATGATTCATTATTATAGTCCTTCTCCTGCATAAAGTATATGTGGCACTAGTACTATTCATGTGCTCATTGGTGTATTTTTCTAGCCTGCGTTTATTTGGGTTCTGTTTAGTGGGAGGTTCGTACCATTTCATGCTGGTGTTGGACACCAAAGAAATTCCTTATTAATAGAGTCAGTAAAAAATAATAGGGTTATCTATCTTACTGGGATTAGCGTGGAAATGATTCATTATTATAGTCTTTCTTCTGTAAAAAGTATAGGTGGATATAGTCCTATTCCTGTACTCGTGGGTGTATTTTACTGGTCTGCGTTTATTTGGGTTCCGTCCAGTGGGAGGTTCGTACCATTTCGTGCTGGTATTGGATACCAAAAAAATCCTTATTATTAGAGCAACTAAAATAGAATAGGGTACTCTATCTTACTGTGATTAGCATGGGAACGATTCATTATTATAGTCCTTCTTCTGCAAAATGTATAGGTGGCACTAGTACTATTTCTGTACTCATTGGTGTGTTTTTCTGGTCTGCGTTTATTTGGGTTCTGTCCAGTCTGAGGTTCGTACCATTCCGTGCTGGTGTTCTACGCCAAAGAAATTCCTTATTATTAGAGTCACTAAAAAATATTAGGGTTATCTATCTTACTGAGATTAGCGTGGAAATGTTTCATTATTATAGTCTTTCTTCTGTAAAAAGTATAGGTGGGTATAGTCCTATTCCTGTACCCGTGGGTGTATTTTTCTGGTCTGCGTTTATTTGGGTTCCGTCCAGTGGGAGGTTCGTACCATTTCGTGCTGGTGTTGGACACCAAAAAAATTCCTTATTATTAGAGCAACTAAAATAGAATAGGGTACTCTATCTTACTGTGATTGGCATAGAAATGAATCATTATTATAGTCTTTCTCCTGTAAAAAGTATAGGTGGCACTAGTACTATTTCTGTACTCATTGGTGTGTTTTTCTGGTCTGCGTTTATTTGGGTTCTGTCCAGTCTGAGGTTCGTACCATTCCTTGCTGGTTTTCTACGCCAAAGAAATTCCTTATTATTAGAGTCACTAAAAAATAATAGGGTTATCTATCTTACTGGGATTAGCGTGGAAATGATTCATTATTATAGTCTTTCTTCTGTAAAAAGTATAGGTGGGTATAGTCCTATTCCTGTACTCGTGGGTGTATTTTTCTGGTCTGCGTTTATTTGGGTTCCGTCCATTGGGAGGTTCGTACCATTTCGTGCTGGTATTGGATACCAAAAAAATTCCTTATTATTAGAGCAACTAAAATAGAATAGGGTACTCTATCTTACTGTGATTAGCATGGGAAAGATTCATTATTATAGTCCTTCTCCTGCAAAATGTATAGGTGGCACTAGTACTATTTCTGTACTCATTGGTGTATTTTTCTGGTCTGCGTTTATTTGGGTTCCGTCCAGTGGGATGTTCGTACCATTTCGTGCTGGTGTTGAACACCAAAGAAATTCCTTATTATTAGAGTCACTAAAAAAGAATATAGTTCTATATCTTACTGTGATTAGTATGGAAATGATTCATTAATATAGTATTTCTCCTGCAAAAAGTATAGGTGGCGCTAGTCCAATTTCTGTACTCATTGGTGTATTTCTCTGTTGTGCGTCAGTAATGACTTCTGTGTGTAGGGGTGTGTTACCATCGTGTTACTAGGGTGTGACGTAAAATGAAATACCTGCCAATCCAATTTTATGTGTGCCTATGACATGATGTGGGTTGTCGTCTTTGACAAATCTTTGCCAAATTTGTCCCGACGCAACCAGCCTCATTATTGGCCATAATACAACTTACTTGGAAATGTTTCTTTAATTTTAGTGCGTTCAGATTTTCTATTTTTTTTGTCAATTTTTTCTTGTAGGATGACGGACTTCGAAGTGATTCTCATATAGTCACTTGTGAACAAATTTATGTTCTTTTATATAGTATGTTCCGTTGCCCCATTTTGCCTTGGCGGTAGATAAATTTATCGTATCAAACGTCGTTAGCGTTCCACGCGAGTGCTTGAACTGGACATTAAATTTCGGGGTACCGCACTTTGGGTTGAAAGTGGAATTCATATGGATCTTAAAATTTAGTTTTTACTGTCTGCGTTTATTTAGGTTCTCTCCGTGCGAAGTCGTATCATTTCATACGGTGTTCGAGTTGAAGGAAAGAATTCCTTATTCTTGGAGTCAGTAGTAAAGAAAAGAGTTCTCTATCTTACAATGATTGGCTAGGAAATTCGTTGTTATAGTCCCAAGTGACAGTCTTTATTTCTTCATATTGACCTCAAATGTATAGGCGGCGTAAGCTCTATTCTGGTACATTATCTTTCATGTATATCTCTGTTGTTCGTTAGTACAGACTTTCTTTCTGTGTGTATGTTAAAATCCTATTGTGTTGCACCACTGCAACGTGAATTCAGCTAGATACCTACCCATCTTTGTGTATGCCCATGACATGATGATGGATGTCTTGTAATCGCGTCTATATTCCCTTCAGCGTTACCTTCGTCTACCCTTCTGCTTTTTGCTTTCATTTACTGTCTTATATTGGGTTCTGCCTGATCAAATATGGCTCTTGCGATATAAAACCACAATGCAACTGACTAGAGTAGTAATGCTTTTACCCCGCAACATTTACTACAGTTAAGGGGGTCCGGGACACATTGAAATTTTTTTTTATTAATCAATTTATAATTTTGAATTTTTGTGTACGGATTACCCATCTAACTAACAAGCTAAATCACAACACAAAATTTTTCCAAAAGTTTTTTAAAAAATTTTCCAAAAGTTTTTAAAAAATTTTAAATTAAAATTTTTTGAAAAAAAGAGGAGTCATTTTAAATTGCTAAAACTCAAAATATTCTTGATCCATTTTCAAAATTCTTGCAGCAAATTATTCACAAATTTATAAACTTGAATTTGGATTCAGGAATTTAAAAAGTATTAGTTTAATAAAAAATAAAAAATATTTGAATGAAATTTTTTGAAAATTTTAAGGTACTTTTTTTTTTTAAAGTCATATCTTTAAAAGTAAGTATTTGTTTTAAATTTTCTGAATCAAAATTAAAGTATAATGTTTGAAAAAGATATATTCCATATTTCAACCCTTAAACTTTTTCGGTTTTTGACTTATAGCAATTTGAATACAGGAAATCTTGAAAAAAAGTATCATGGAGAAAAACGCATTTAAAGTTTAAAACTTTAAGTTTAAGACACATGTTGTTGCCATGACAACAACTGTCAAGAGTGTTAGATTTTCAAAACAACTCACCACAAAAATTATTATATCTCTAGTTTTAATTAAGATAGAAACATGATTTAGACGTCATTTTAAGCAGAAAAACACAGAAAATTTCTTAAAATAATAATAATAAAAAAAAATCGAAAAATTGACGATTTTTGTGTCCCGGACGCTCTTAATGACTAAATAGCCACATCCATTAAGTTGAAAAATCATGTGCAAAAGGCAATTAAGCGTTATGTTCACTTATTATTTTATTTATAGTATCTGAATTCTTAAAATAGCTCATGGTTCATGATTCAGGAAATTACAGTAGTGAGCAGAATGTCTACTGAACACTAAACTGCATCTCGGTTATTGATAAAGTAGCGTTATTTACGAATACAGAAGTATTGCTTCCACCTGTAACATTTACTGCATTTAAGGAATAAATAGTCACAATCACTAGTTGAAAAAATCCCAATAAACTTTTTATTGGTCAAAAACATCGAAATCGATTATCAGACATGCCTCAGGACTACACGTTGCAGAAAATATTCATGCGTGTGTGCCTTTCAGACGGCTGTAATAGTCCATCGATTTCGATAATTTATTTAGTATGTTATTTTCAAAAATTTGTCTTCAAAAGGTGGTTATTGACGTAGAATATATAATTGTTGCAAGACTAGATCGGGTTCTGGAATTTATTAGTAAACAGAAATGAATTATATGCTTTCCACAAACTGAAAATGGCGAAAGTTTTCCAATCGTAAACGTGCATGCGTTGAATTATATCGCACCCCGGCAAGAAAATGACACAAGTCAAAAAATAAAAATTTTGAAGTCATGTCATTGAAAAATATGTATGAAGTGCCCCAGCGTGTAACATTACTATTCTATAGAATATAATAGAAGGTACCACCATAAATACTTATCTAAAATTTAAAAGAAGCTTATGTTATTTCAATATAATTTTTTTAGTATCCTTTAAATTGATGTTCCTCAAATTCTGCAATTTTGAGTTGAGTCACTTTTCTTGCCGGGATGCAATATGTGAAACCTTACGGAATGACTTTTAGAAATATATATAGGGTCGGACTGAAGGAGTAAGTGAAATTGTTTTTCAAAAATAAATGATCCAGAAAAATATATTGGTTCAAAAATGTTTTTCCGATATTGGTGAGAAAGAACAAAAAAAAAGTTTCTGGTTTGATAAATGTAAAGAAGTGTTCAGATTAAACCTCTTCTAAAGAGCACATGTGCCTCATAACAATGTTGCAATTTCATTCATTTTAAAAATTTAATCTTGGATTTACCGTTTAATGTCATGAAGAAATTTATATCAAATAAAAAATAAGTAAATATACAAAACAAAATTGCTGTGATTCTATTATTGTATGCAATAGATTGTTTCATCGAAAACGGCATCAATTTATGCTACGTTTTAGCTTAAATTACTTATTAAAATTATGCAACTGTATTGTTATGTAATTAAAAATGAAGCATGCAATTTGAAAGAAATAAACACAAGAATATACGAATACAATTGTACAAAAACCATATAGGAACGTAGGGATCTTATGAATCTTGTTCTTTGACTTCTTGCTGGTTATCTCGATGAGGTATATCGTGCAAAACTATCCAGATATTGATAAGGATGTAATATGTGATATTAAAAGTCAACAAACAACGCGATTTCGTCGAAAGTAAATTTCCCCAGTTGCAATCAAAGACATGGATGTTTTTTATTTGCACGATTTTCGATGTATTCCTACCTGTTCATATTCTCAAATAATATTATTCATTAATTTAAGAATAATCCTTTGAATCTTTAAAAATCTCTTGGCTGTTAATTTCACGAGGTATATTCTTATTAGTAAAACTGAGCATATCTTGATGGACGAAATATCTCGTCAAAGAAATATAAAGCACCAGATCTTGACCTCTTATCGTTATCATAAAAAATCAACAGTATCTTGATGTCTATGTATCTCGTCATTAGCAAAATTAGTCTCATCTTCATGAACGAGATATCTCGTCGAAATCGCTTGAAGAATAAAGGCAAATTCTATAAACTAATTAAATATTAACATTACGAGTAGTTTGGACGATATAACTCGTCAAAAAAGATCAGACTGACTATGGCGAGATATCTCGTCCTCACGATATTGTCATGACAACAATCTAGAGGATTCATAATATATTATTTAACATTGAAAGCTTAACTTAACACCGATTTGAATAACGTAAACATTTAATGATATGTCTTAAGCGAGAAAAGTAATTTGAAGTAGTTGCATCATATTTCCAACGCTCTCATGCAATCCCCTGATTTAAAGTTCATCCATTAAATCTACAAAACCCCACGAAAATCAAATAAACCCACATCCATATTGTCCCTGATCCTGAAAAAGGCATACTGCTGTTTTACTGCAAAACAACCACTTGTATCTGCTCTCTGGAATCCTGTAAATGGAGCGTTTTAAAGCCTCTAATGACCCTTGGCAAAGAGGACGGGAATTATTTAAAATTCTCCTCGGAAAATGCGGAGCGCCCATTTGCAATCCTCGACTTTTGAATACTTTTGTTTAGGGAAGTTCATGAATGTAAACGAAAATGTTGTGAATTAATGCATAGCTATAAAGGATAAACTTAGTTTGTGGATAATTTCCCATTTATAAATTACTTCATTGTATGAATAAATGCTAGCGATTATATTATGATGCACGGTATGTCCTTTTTCACTTCAGTGTTTCGAGTATACATGAAAATTGTATATCTTCTCTTGATTTTTACTATGTAATGTTTCTATCAATTCGTTTTCGTTGACTTAAAGTTAATTCATATTATCTTCAACATAAAAAGCACTTCCAAATGAAGCTCTGATACTATCTTTTCTTTTTTCTTTCGTGTATCTTCTTTTGATTTCCTACATATCTATTATTCTCTTGATTTTTACTATGTAATATTTCAATCAATTCATTAACTTTAATTCATTGACTTAAAGTTAATTAATATTATCTTCTGCATAAAACGTACTCAAAAATTAAGAGTTCTTAAACTATGTCTTCTCTTGATTTTTACTATGTAATATTGCAATCAAATTTCATTGACTTAAAGTTAATTCATATTGTCTTCTACATAAAAATGTCTTCAAAATGAAGTTCTTAAACTATCTCTTCTTTTGATTTTCGTATATTCTTTTTTTTGATTTCCTATCTCTTCATCTCTTGATTTTTACTATATATATATATATATATATATATATATATATATATATATATATATATATATATATATATATATATATATATATATATATATATATATATATATATATATATATATATATATATATATATATATATATATATATATATATATATATATATATATATATATATATATATATATATATATATATATATCAATTCCTTAACTTTAATTTACTTACTTAAAGTTAATTCATATCGTCTTCTGCATAAAAAGTTCTCCAAAATTAAGTTCTTAAGCTATTTCTTTTCTTGATTTTTCTATGTAATATTTCAATCAATTTATTGACTTAACGTTAGTTAATATTGTCTTCTACATAAAAAGTTCTTCAAAATGAAGTTCTTAAACTATCTCTTTTATTGATTTTTGTTTATCTTCTTTTGATGTGCTCTCTCTGATTCTTTTGACTTTTACTATATAATATTTCTATTAATTCATTAACTTTAATTCATTGACTAAAAGTTAATGCATATCGTGTTCCACATAAAATGTTCTCCAAAATGAAGTTCTTAAACTATCTCTTCTCTTGATTTTTGTATCCATTCTCTTGATTTTTACAATGTAATATTTGAATCAATTCACTGTCTTAAATTTAATTCATATTGTTTTCTACATAAAATGTTCTTCAAAAGAAAGTTCTTAAACTATCTTTTCTTTTCATTTTCGTATATCTTTTCTTTTGATTTTCGATATATTTTCTTATGATTTTCATACATCTTCTTATGATTTCCTATCTCTTCTTCTCTTGATTTTTACTATGCAATATTTATATCAATTCACTAACTTTAATTTATTGACTTAAAGTTAGTTCATATCGTCTTCTGCATAAAAAGTTCTCCAAAATTAAGTTCTTAAACTATCTCTTCTCTTGATTTTCGTACCTCTTCTCTTGATTTTCGTATCTCTTCTCTTGATTATCGTATATCTTCTCTTAATTTTTACTATGTAAGATTTCAATCAACTCATGTACTTAAAGTTAATTCATATTGTCTTCTACATAAAAAGTTCTTCAAAATGAAATTCTTAAACAATCTCTTATCTTAATTTTTACTATGTACTATTTTAATCAATTCATTGAGTTAAAGTTAATTCATATTGTCATCTAATAAAAAAGTTCTTGAAATGAAGTTCTAAAACTAAACTAAACATTGAGTCTCTCTCACACACACAATTTGACAGTAGAATGTTCTACAGGAATTGACATTAACAGATTATATTTATCGTGGCACTTGAAATATTTCTTCTCTAACCGACACTTAACCCTCCAAGTAGTTTGAACGAGAAATCTCTTCCATCAAGATCTGGCCAATTTGATAATTAAGATATGTCTAGTCATCAAGATGTGGACAATTTTTTTAAGACGAGATCAAAATATGGTCAGGTTCCTTTAAATTACGAAATATCTTGTCCATCATGTTTGGGTCAGTTTTGCTAATGACCAGATACTTCGCGAGGATCAACACTAGGATGTTAAATTTGTGCTCTTTTTGATTCAGTAGATTGCGACCCACAACTACATTTGCACAAATTGAAAGGCGGATTGTTCACTCCAAGTGGTAAGGAATTAGCAGGCAAGACCTCACCACCTCAAGTGCATTAAACCCTATCAGATTTTCTTTAAAAAACACAAATGCATCTAATAAAAAAGATAGAAGTCAAACAGGTAATTTCTAGAAATAAACATTGTTACTGCTGCAGTCTACATTTATAGGATGACAACGGCCTTGGCGGGTTTTTTGTTTGGTACACCTCTAAAATTGACAAAAACATTTATCTTAGAATTTTTTTGTTTTAAACGGAAAATAATAGGCTTCAGAAACACATTTTTATGCACGTTTAAAAAAATATATCAAACGACGGAACAGCTATACTTTACATTTATGAGCGATGGCAATCGCATTGGCGTTTTTTTGGCGCACTTCTAAAGTCGCGAAGAAAATAATTATTTCCAAATTCTTTTTCGGTCACAATTATTTTTCTTTTTACAACACACTTTTTAAACACATTTCAGAACGTTTTAAAAAGCATATTTTTAAAAAACTTTCACAAAAAGTAGTAAGCTTAAGCACAAATCAAAACACATTTGTGAACCAGCAGAGAAACTAAGCTACGAATGTTGGGTAAGAATACCCTAAAACTTATCAACAACACTAAATACAGCGGGCATGTTGAAAAAGAAAAAGATTTACAAAAGAAAAAAAGCAAGAAATAATACAACCTGATATCGACAGAATTCTTTCGTAAAAAAATGATGGAAACGAAAATGGTCAAAAAAACAAAACTCTCAATCCTTTCGTGGTGAAAACTATTAGAATAAAATAAAAATTCCACAACTGTCAAAAAAGAAATAAATGGACCAATGGTATCACAGAAAATGATTTAAAAGGACCAATGCAATCAAAGGACATTTTAAAAACAAAGTAACCAATGGGAGGAAATAAAAAATTTCAAACGAATCAATCAAATCAAACGATTTTAACGGATTCCAGAAGAATTTTCTGGAATATTCAAAATGAAAATTGAAAGTTTCCGTTTGCCGACGTTGCCATGAAAACCACAACAACCGTAACGAAAGATGGGTTGCCTTAATTTATCGTAACGCGCTACTAGAAGTGCGCCAAAAAAATTGCCAATTCGTTGCCATCATTCATAAACGTAGAGCATAGCTGTACCCAAACGACTGTTAAAACGGATTTTGTAAGAACTTTCTAGAATATTCAAAATAAAAATTCAAACTTTCCGTTTGCCAAGGTTGCTATAAGAACCGCAACCGTAACTCGTTAATAAAAGTACCCCCAAAAAGCACCAAGGACGTTGCCACTGATATGGACATAGACTGCAGCTATACCTATACATTTTACTGTCGATTGAATACAATTACGTTTGAGATATTACTTACACTGACCCTCCAAGAGATATGGACGAGATCTCGTTCATCAAAATATATCTAATTCTGATAATGACGAGCTATGTCGGTATGAACATAATTATAAGATTTTGATGATAACGAGATCAAGATCATGTCAGTTTTCTTCTAATGACGTCTTCTAATTCTATGTCGTCCATAGAGGTTTGGTTGTATTTGTTATTGATGACATACCTTCGTACACAGACAACCACCAGAATAACAAATTGGTACATTTTGAATCTGCAGATCTCTTTGATCAACAACTCAATTTACACTAACTCCAAGGCGGATTACTATCCTCAAATTCCATGAAATAACAAACAAGATATCATCAACATGCATGTAACCCAATCGGATATAGGTCAGAAAAGACGAATACATCTAATTAAAAAGAAACCGCAGATCAAGGCGATTACAGCAAATAAGCATTTTATCGTCGATTACAGCCAATTACGTTAATTTCACCAATTGAACGGTCCTTTAAATGCTCCCAAAACGACATTACCATCCATATAAAGCCTCACAAAAAACTCACTTCGCTCCAATTCATAATTAAAATTTTTTTTCCTAAGACTCAAATCGTGTTTAAACACCAGTGGCAAAAACCTCAAGAGAAGATACCAAAAAAAGATCTCAACCCAAAAACTAGTCCTCGATTCTTTTGTTTTCCCGAGAAGTGCGTTATATCTTAATTAAACGACTAATAACCTTTAACGGGTAACGGGAGATTAAATATTGCATAATCATATTGCACTTTAATAATGTTTGTCCTCCACCGGCCAATTAGTGAATGCGGGGGCGGGGGTAGGAAGATGAGGTACCCCCTCATTTAAACCAAACTATCCAAGCCCCAAAGTACGCTTTGCTGGGTAATTAAAGTTTGGCGATGAAGTTTTGCAAAGTGGATTACCCTTCGGTAGTTAGTGGTTCCGAACTTTTTAAAAGCTTTGTGGCCTGCCTTTTTTCGCAGTGTGCGTGTAAATGTTGGTTTTTCTTTAATCAAATAAATGAAAGTTGTACAAGGGGATGGGTAACTTGATGTGTTGGGGGACGCGGTTTTGGATTTTTGTTTAGAGGAATTTAAGTAATGAGATTGTGCCCGGCGTGTCTGGTGAATTAAGTAAATTAGCCTTTTTGATCCACTCGTTTTCTTTTATTGAAAGTTGCCGACCAACCGGTCTGGTGGCTAAGCTATTACCCTCTTGATCGGAAGGTTCCTGGTTCAAATCGGGGTCAGTGCATGCATGTTTGTAAGCGCATAGTGTAGAAGCAGCTGGTGCACTTTAAATCTGTCGTGGCCGTAAGTTCTCACGTTGGGTTGGTGTAGAAGTTTGGAGAGTGGGGTACCATCTCAGGTGTTGTCTTGTCATCAGACCGTGATTCAAAACTATGAGGTGTTGTTGAATTGTCTGGTGGTTAAGGTTTTAGCCTCTTGATCGGAAGGTTCCTGGTTCAAATCGGGGTAAGTGTATTTTTTTTTATCAGCGCAAGGCGAAGAGGCAGCTGGTGCACTTTAAATCTATCATGGCCGTAAGTACTCACGTTGGGTTGGTGTGGAAGTTTGGATTGTTGGGTGCTATCTCAGGTGTTGCCTCGTCATCTGACCGTGGTTCAAAATTACGTGGTGAAGTTCTCGGATCTTTTCCTTAGGGCAGTGTTTCCCAAAGTGTGGTACGCGTACCCCCAGGGGTACGGGAAGAGTTTGGTGGGGATACGCGTTGCACCGGAGTTTGGTGGACTGATTATCTGATATTTCTCAAAGTCGTTATTATGCATTGCAAGTCGATGATATTGCGAATTTTGCAAATCTTATGGCGTTTGCTAGATGCGAAAAATATCAAGAAATTCATGAACACTTTTAATATTGCCAGCATTTATTAGGTCACACAACAGGGGAAGATATCTTTAATGATATGAAAAAATTTATGCAAGAGAAAAAAATTGATTGGAATAGATGTGTTGGAATAAGCACAGATGGAGCAAAAAGTATGGTCGGAATTAATAAAAGACTCGTTGCAAGAATTCAAAATGTTGCCCCAAATGTCATATTCACACATTGTTGCATACACAGAGAGGATTTGGCAACACGTACGATGCCCGCTGATCTACAGAAAGTTCTGGATGAAAGCGTGAAAATCGTTAACTACATTAAAAACCGTCCTTTGAATTCGTGACTTTTTTCGCAAATATGCGAAGAAATGGGAAGTAGTCATACCCAGCTTCTTTATCATACCGATGTTCGTTGGCTATCTCGAGGAAAAATTCTAAATCGATTGTTTGAACTTAGACATGAGCATCAATGTTTTCTTAATGATAGATTTGAGTTGAGAAAATGTTTACATGCCTGGAAATGGCTTTGTAAACTGCATACTTAGCAGATATATTCTCTGTTTTAAATTGCCTCAACTTATTGTTACAAGGCAAAGAAATTTCATTGTTTCACGTTAAAGATAAAGTGAACGCTCCCATCGCAAAACTAAAAATATGGCAAAAGAGAGTTGGTAATGGAGAAGTAGACTCGTTTCCCTCACTTCATGAGTTTATAACACGTTCGACTACTAAAATTGATGCTGATACTCTGAAATGCATAAAGCAGCATTTGGAGAGTTTGCAAGTGGGCTTGAAAAACTATTTCCCACTTTTAAAGAAAAATATTGAATGGATAAGATATCCGTTTAACATTAACACAACATCCATGCCAGAAGATTTGTCGCATGCGGAAGAAGAGCAATTGTTGGAATTGACTTCAGACGGATTCTTGAAAAATAAATATAAGGAGAGTACTTTAACATCAGTCTGGTTACAAATGCAACTTGTGTATCCGGTTTCAACAGAAGAAGTTCTAAAATACATCTTGCCTTTTCCAACTTCATATTTATGTGAAGTTGCTTTTTCAGCATTTGTAGACATTAAGTCGAAAAAAAGGAACAGACTATTGGACGTAGAACCACATCTCAGATTAAAATTAACAACCAGGGAACCAAATTATGACGATCTGTTATCTCAGTACAAACAATTTCATCCTTCTCGTTGATCCATATAAAAGTTATTTATAATATAACTTTTATTTATATTTCATTATGAATAATTTTATTTCTCTTTTCTTATTATTTTGTGTATGTCACAAAAAAAGAAACATTTTGATTCTTATTAAAATGCATCCATTTTTTCGACGAGGGGTACTCAGCGTTACAAAATTATAGAAGGGGTACACATATGTCAAAAGGTTGGGAAACACTGCCTTAGGGGATTGATCCCGGACCATCGTTAATAGCCCGTCGTGTTGCTGTAGTACGAAGTTAAATAAAAAATTACCAATTACCAATTGATAGAATGCTAGGCATTGAGTTATGGTTTTTAGCATTGCTGTCGACTTAAATATGGAGCTTTGAGGCTAGCGTGCTTACGTGTGGCATATATTTACACATAAATTTTTTTTTATAATAGTGTATAGGAGCCGTGGTAGTCCTGTTGGAAGCGTAACGGATTCGCAACAGTTTTGTTGCGAATTCGAATACAACCAAGGACTGTCCTGCACAAATAAGGCTGATGCACGTTATATTGGTCTGACCATCCGACTATGGTTCAAAATTAAGTGGCATTGTCCTCGGATCTTACTCTTCGGGTTTGAACTCAGACCGACGCCAATAGCATATAGTGTTGCTCCAGTGCTACGTTTGTTAAAATGCCATCCTACCTACCTATAGTAATTTGCGAAGTTTAAGTTTAGCCATTTATATCAGATAAAATGTGTTTTATAATTGGTGGAAGATTATATAACTATTAGTGACTGTCTGGGATCAATCCCGAAGTGAAAGAACAGAAGACAACACCCCGTCATTTCTAATCTTTTTCAATTGAGAAACAGCTGAGGCAACCCATTTTCCAAAATTTCACACCATACAAATTGAACGCTTTCCGAGGGTTTGAATTTCCTTATGGTTAAATCACTGAAACACTATCGATTGATAGCTAGTAACCATGCTAACTATCAACCATTGTAATTACTAGGGGGCCTGCCCCTGCTCGCTAACGCTCGCCAACCCCCGGAGGATTGCTTCGCAATCCTCATTGGTTCGCTGCGCAAACCTATGCTCGCTTCGCTCGCCTCAATGAAGACATGTGTCCAAGCAGAAGGGATTGTTTACAAAATATGTTACCAAAAAAAAGGTTTTTCAAATCTAAATTTGCTGTATTTCAGAAAAAATATATACAGTACCTCTAAAATTAGAATTCAAATGAAAACTTTGTGCAAATTTTGACTCGAAATGTGAGCGTTGCTTTGGAAATTGAATACCCAGCATGTTGTTTGTGTGTACATTTTCCCAGCACTCAAACGACCCACACTTTTTCATTGAGTTTGTTGCCGAAAGTTGTAGTGCGTCCTGTTGAACTATAATTGTTGGCCCTGAAAAGGACCGTTTTTTAAATGGCCCTGAAAAGATCCTACGCTTTCTTTGATTTCTATTATAAACTAACTGCAACAGCTCATTAAATTTTTTTTTTCAATAAAATTTCATCCGATAACGCTATAAATTCAATCGATGCGCGAGACTTCGCGATAAACAAACAATCGTACAGTGTTGCCAAAACGCGATTACAAATAACGTCTTTTTTGCGTGCCACGTAAGAGAATTATATATAGAAATGGATTAATATTTAGTAACCATTGTAACTATAGATTAATATTTAGTAACCATTGTAACTATAGATTAATATTTTGTAACCATACTAACTATCGATTGATAACTAGGAACAACGTAACTATGGATTTGAAAGCTAGTAAAAATCTAACTATCGAATTGATAGTTAGAAAACATATTATCGATTTGACGACTACAACAAAAACAAACTATCAATTGATAACTAGTAACAATGCTAACTATCAATTTAATACTACTAGAAAACAAACTACTAAGTATTTGGAGCACTCCAAAAGAGAATATATCATTATGAAATGAGAATGTTAAATTAATTTCTAATATCCCTTCCTTCGATTCGTATAATATTCCTCAGTTACCATCGATTCAAAGTTCATCTATTAAATCCCCAAAAATCCAGCAAAAACAAACTATTGATTGATAACTAAAAACCATGCTAACTATCAGTTTAATATTACTAGAAAATAAACTCCCAAGTATTTGTAACACTCCAAGAGATAATATTTTATCATTATGAAATGAACATATTAAATTTATTTCCAATATCCCTTCCTTCGATTCTTATAATATTCCTCAGTAACCATCGATTCAAAGTTCATCCATTAAATCCCCAAAAACCCACACAAATCAAATAAACCCATCCCCACCTTCCTGGAAGTGGCAAGCTGCTGTTTTACTGCAAGACAGCCACTTGTATCTGTTCTCCGCAACTCTGCAGATGGAGCGTTTCAAAGCCACTAATGGCCTTGGCGAGCTGGGCCGGAATTATTCAAAAGCCTCGTCGGAATAGTGGAGCGCCCAATTGCAACCACTTTTGCATACAAAAGCCATTCTGATCGTCTTGTGCCTCCGCGGCAGCAAAGGATTTCGCCAGACTGCTGGGGAATCACGTAGGAGCTGTTGAAACACAGTTGGGCACTCAAAGGATGCCATTATACACGGCACAATGGCGGTTTAGAGCCATTGAGTCCTCTAAATGGCAGTGGATCCGATTGAAGAGGCATGGATGGTAAAAACGGGGTTGTGTTTTTTTGGCTGGCTTTGTTTCGGTGTCTAATTTTGACGATTGCCAGCCTAGTTTGGTGTCTTTGAAAGGAAATACGATGTTTAATAAGGGTGAATTGTTTCAAGGGTGCAGCCCTATGTCCCAATGGCTACAACCCCTCTGATGAATCATTATATACCGAGACTGATTAAACATAGGATTAATCAACATATATTATCCAATTTGCCATTGGAGTTTTGAGTATGTGTGAAGATGTGATGTTAATAAAAGATTGTATAATTATAACAAACATTGTTGCTGAAAATATATTTCAGGGGTTTAACCTTATGTTCCTAACGTAACACAATTTTGAATCATTATTGAATAATAATGCATTGATGATACCTATGTAATGGTTTAATCAGTATATATTATCCGTTTGGGATTGAAGTTTTGTGTACTTTAACAGAAAATTTAATGTTTTAATAAGGATTTCATAACTATAACAAATATATAATTGTCAAAGGTCTGTTCAGGAGGTCCCTACGGTAACATCCTGTTGAATCATTATTGAATAATAATACATTAAGTATAATTATGTAATGCTTTAATCATTACATATTATCTGATTGGCAATTGCAGTTTTGTGTATTTTAAAAGAAAATTTGATGTTTTAATAAAGATTGCATAATTATAACAGTAATATAATTGTTGAATGTCTATTTCAGGAGGTCCCTGCGGTAACATCCTTTGTGAATCATTATTAGGTAATAATACATTCAGAATGATTATGCAATGGTTTAATCTTTATACCTTATCCGATTGGTATTTTAGTTTTGGGTTTTCTAAACGAAAATGCGATGTTAATAAAAATTGCATAATTATAACAATAATATAATTGCTGAAAATCTTTTTCAGGGGCTTAGCCTTCTGTCACTTTGTTAACATCCTTGATGAATCATATTTGATAGTTATGTGATGGATTAATCAGTATATTATCTGATTGGCATTTGAGTTTTGTGTATTTTAAAAGAAAATGTGATGATAATAAAGATTGCATAGTTATAATAAAAATACAAATGCTGAAAATCTATTTCAGGGCTAAGCCTTATGTCCCTAAGGTGACACCCTAGTTAAATCATTATTTTCTAATAACATATTGATGATGATTATGTAATGGATTAATCATTATATGTTATCCTATTGACACTGTAGTTTAGTGTATTTTAAAAGAAAATGAGATGTTAATAAATATTGCATAATTATAACAATAATTGCTGAAGTAAGTAGCTATCCAAATCCATTAGATTTTTACTAGTTATCAGTTGATAGTTAGCGTGGTTGCTAGTTATCAAGCGATAGTTATTTATTATGTAGTTAACAAATCGGTAGTGTATTTCCTAGTTATGAAGTCTATAGTTAACATAGTTAATGGGAATGAATTGATAGTTTATACTGTAGGTATCAAATTTATAATATATTTTGAGTTAACAAATTGATAATATATTTTGAGTTAACAAATTGATAATATATTTAGAGTTAACAAATTGATAGTTAGTTTATAGCAGTTAGTTAGTAATTGAGTAGATATATTATAGTTATTCAATCCATAGTTGTTTTATATTCCAGTTGTCTAAAGTATAGTTTATTCTCTTTCTAGCGAATCGATGTGAGTTTATATTCCAGTGATTCAATGGAAAGTTTATTTTCTTGTTAGTTATTCGATGGTTAGTGTATATTACAGTAATCAAATTGATAGTTAGTTTATTTTCTAGCTATCAAATCAATAATTTATTTTTTAGTTATCTAATCTATATTGATTGTTTTAGTTATCAAATCAATCAATACTAATTGGTACACCAAAATGTCTCAAATTCCGCACCCACCAAAGACGTCTAGCCGGAGGAGTCAACAGTAAAGCTACTTGTGTGAAGTTTGCAGCCTTTTGGAGTCTTCCTTATTGTTGTGTAACATTTTGCTACTTCACCCTATCCTATGCTTGTGAAAACAGAGGTGTCACGTGGTCATAAAAGTGACCAATTGACGCCGTGGGGGGGGGGGGAAGAAAGGTCAGAGAAGGACAGGGAACGAGAGAGTGTACACGGTCGAGTATTAACGACTAATCCTACTTGGCGGACCACCTTACTCAGACTAATAGTGTCATTGTCACTAATAGTCACTAATTGTCACTAATAGTGTCAGACTAATATTGTGTGTAAATTGTTGTTTTGACTTTTATTCAATAAATATTTGTCGAGTATCAAATGTTACTTATTTTTACATTAAAAAGCAACACGAAGAACGCACACTAATCTTCAAGGCTTGTCTACGGATGATTTTCAACAGGATAATGTGTGACCACACATGACATACAACATGCTTCCCCCATTCACCAGATCTGTCCCCCATTTAATATGTCTGGTCGATGATCGTTCAATGACTATCAGATAACAGACCTACCGCAACTCGAATGGATTTGTAATTTTGATAATTTTATCCTATGCCTCAAGTTATTTGTATAATATATACGACTTTCGTATGTGTCCTGAAGGGTGATGAATTTTTAATGGCCAGCAGTATGATAAAATGCTTTAATTATTTTCATAACGATTAAAAGATCTGACTACGAGTGTTTAAAATAGTATTATTTTACACGTCAAATTAGGAGTTAATTGATTTCCTAGTTATTATATTGATGGTAATTTTGTATTCTAGTTATCAAATCGATATTAATTTGTTGTAAGTATTAATCACTTGTATTATAGTCTAAAATGTTTATATTATGAGAATAAGAAAAGGATGTTGTCCATGTAAGATATTAAGTATATCTGTTCTTATTGTTCTCATAATGATCAAATAAGAGTGTCCCGATAAAGATCACATCTAAAAGTGTTTAAAATAAATAGTTTATTATTTTTTAGTCATCAAATCGGTACTTTCTGTAACAGTTTGCATTGCTACAAATTCCACTCTAGGTCTAAAACATTCAACGAACGAACTTTAAAGAAATTAATTGATAATAGTATTTTTTAAACCTCTGTTGGTTGTACCCACGAAGTATTTCGTCATTGCAAAACTGACTCAAACTCGATGGAAGAGGTATTTCGTATTTAGCAGAGAACTGTTCAGATCTTCATTTTGTAACGAAAAATTGACAAATCTTAATGACGTCATTAACGAAATTACTCAGATTTCCCGGATCAGATGTAGCGTTTAACCACTTGGTGTTTATTGTACAAGTCTCTGAGTGCAACTATGTATCTAAGTCAGAATACACAGAATTACTAAGCATAGATTATTTTGGTCAAGAATGGATATAGGTCAACCATATCAGAACCAAGCATCACAAATGCACAAGTAAATGTTTTATCAGCATTTTACGACGTACCAATGTATTAATGCTGAAATATGATTGAAAATTGATGAACTCGAGAAATGTTTATTGCCGTCTGGGAAATGTATTGAAGTAAATTACATGAACGAGGAAATCATATTCTTTTGATATTCATATCGTAAAGTGTTAAGCTGCAGCCTGCCTTGGCCAATAATTCACTGATAATCTCCCTTTAAAAATATATAAGACCCTTTCACTAAACGCGAAGGATTCTAATATGTAAAATTGAATTCATTACATTGAGTGCAAACTCGAGAACATGGACAAAAATGCACAATTCAATACAATGAACAGAATGTAACACTAGATACATTAAATGGAATGTAAAACTGAATACATTAAACATTGTGTAAAATTGAAGTACGTTGCGTAGAAATGAAAATTGAATACATCGAATAGAATGTAAATGATTGAACAGAAAGTAAATGATTGAACAGAAAGTAAATAATTGAACAGAATGTAAAATTGAATATGTCGAATAGAATATAAATGATTGAACATAATGTAAATAATTGAACAGAATATAAATAATTGAACAGAATGCAAATTTGAATATATCGAATAGAATGTAAATTTGAATATATCGAATAGAATGTAAATAATTGAACAGAATATAAATTTGAATATATCGAATAGAATGTAAATAATTGAACATAATATAAATAATTGAACAGAATGCAAATTTGAATATATCGAATAGAATGTAAATTTGAATAGATCGAAAAGAATGTAAATGATTGAACAGAAAGTAAATAAAGAATGTAAAATTGAATGTATCGAATAGAATATAAATGATTGAACAGAAAGTAAATAATTGAACATAATGTAAAATTGAATACACCGAATAGAATGTAAATGATTGAACTGAATGTAAAATTAAATACATCGAATCGAATGTAAATGATTGAACCGAATGTACAATTGAATGCATCAAATATAATGTAAAATTGAATTGAGTAGTTTGAATACAAATTGAGCCACTTGAAAATAATATAAGATTAAGTACATTAAATAGAGTATAAAATTGAAAACATTGTAAATATTATCAAATTTAGTACATTGAATCGAATGTAAATGATTGAACCGAATGTAAAATTGAATACATCAAATATAATGTAAAATTGAATTGAGTAGTTTGAATACAAATTGAGCCACTTGAAAAGAATATAAGATTGAGCACATTAAATAGAGTATAAAATTGAAAACATTATAAATATTATCAAATTTAGTACATTGAACATAATGTAAATTTGCACTCGCTATATAGATTCATATTATAGAGTGTTTAGCTGTAGCCTGCCTTGGCCAACAACTGATAGAACCCTTTTAAAAACTTAAGACAATATGTTAAAGCATTTTTTATTTTAATAGCGAAGGATTATTATAGAATATAAAATTTAATTCAACACAAATAATTGAATATTAACGGTTTCAGTTATTCGAGATAGTAATGACTTATTACTTCGTATCTATGGGGTTAGACTTGCGAAGTTTGCAAGACTCATCCCGAGATATTCCTTTCTTTATCAAAGTACAACTTCGAAACTGCGAACCTCCGTACCGTAAAGTCAACGAAAAAAAAACTACTTTCATGGCTACGGAACGCACCTTTTTCCCCAGATAATAATCCCAGCGAAGAAATTATTTGCTCCTTTCCATTTATCTTTGCTGCACACAGATCCACGTTCCGAAATTCTTACTAGCGTATTCTTACAGCATGGCATGAATGTAAATTCAAAGGGTTTCGTCATGTTGCTTAAGAAAGAGTATCTGTGCCTTCCAGTGAATGGCGAACGCGAATGGATTATGCATGCCCTTTTTCTTCCAGGGGAGAATATATTCTATTTGAAGTCTACTCGTTTCGGAAGGTGGGGAATAAATATGTATACTGCATACAAGCATAGCGTTAGCATTTCGAATGTACATTCTGGAAGGTTGTAAATCCCGTTCCTTAAGAAATTGTCTAGGTGAACCGAAAAGCACTTTGGTTTCTTTTCGTCTGAGTTTTCCATTTCGATATTAGTGCGATTTCAATTGTTAAATGTTTCGGACACTTACTCGGAATAACTGTATAGCTGCGATCACTAAATTAATGTAACGAGGATCGCAAAACTGATGCAACGTGAGTTATAGTAATAGTGTTTAGTTAAAACTCAGCAACTATATAAATTATAATGTTTGGAACAAATATTTTTAAATAAAATATGAAAGTTTCCATCTGGATTCATCTTCGGTTTTGAGAAAGTTAAGTAAGAAATTTAAATTTTCAGTATGTATACACTACCTTACAATAATGGATCGGACAGCAAGGTGCGATAGAATAATGAAAAGAATACATGCTTTAATAGGGGGATGGTGCCCGATGTGCTGCAATTTCACTAGCAACCTTTCTGGGCATACTTTCAACAAGGTTTTGATAAACAGTTATGGGTATTTGTGTCCATTCCTGCTGCAACTACACTAGCAACCCTTCTGGGTATACTTTGAATGATGTTTTGATACACAGCTGTGGGTACACTCATTGCCATAAAAAATTGCGCATCAAGAAATAATTGTGGGATCGTAACGAAACCTGGTATGAAGGTGCATGTCGGCCAGATATGCAAATGATTAGAAATGCAGTATGATTGCGCATTGCGTAATGCCACTAGAGGGTATTGAACTTCGTTTTCCTTGGTGTATAAAACAGGTAAGCAGGGCTTGTTTGAGTGTACTTAATTTTTGCAAAGGAAACGCTGAGGTAGACTTACCGTTACGCCGCCATCGAAGACAATATGAGCAGCTGTCAGAGTTCGAGAGGGGAACAGTCATCGGGATGATGGAAGCTGGGTGGCCAGGTCTGCGAGTATCTCGTCAAGTAGGCCGTTCTGATTTTACTGTGAGGAGGTGGTGGGACCAGTAGACAGAAGAGACGTCATTTACACGGCGACCAGGCTCAGGACGCCCTCGACAGACCAGTCGTCGAGAAGACCGTCACATCATACGAAACGCACACGTAGAGCCAACTGCCTGATTGGCCGCTATCCAGACACAGGCATCACCTTCACTACAGGCCCCTGTGTCTTCCCGAGCCATAGCAAGGGGCCTGGCTGAAGGACATCTGGTATCACGGCGCCCATTACGTGTGCTGCCAATGACACCCACCCACCCACCGACGCCTCCGTTTGAAGTGGTGTCGAGCACGACGGGATTGGACTGCAACGAAATGGAACCAGGTCGTCTTCAGCGACGAATCTAGATTCAATTTGAGCAGTGATGACAATCGTGTTCGTGTGTGGAGGCCCCGTGATGAACGCCTCAATCCTGCCTTCGCTTTACAGCGACACACCGCTCCCACAGCTGGTGTGATCGTAGGGGGGGGGGCATTGCTTATGATACACGGTCACCCCTAATATTGTTCCATTTCACAATGACAGCCCAGCGGTACGTCCATGACATCCTTCAGCCACAAGTGATGCCACTCATGGCATGGCTCCCAGGAGCTATTTTTTAACAAGACAATGCTCAGCCACAAACAGCAAGGATGTCACAAGACAGTCTACGCCACATTACCACACTTCCCTGGCCTGCTGGATCCCCAAATATGTCACCAATCGAGCAAATCTAGGATCATTTGGGACTGCAAGTTGGACACCCTACGAGTTTGGTCGAATTAGAGGCGCATTTACAGCAACTGTGGAACGAGATGTCTCAGGAACTTGTATGCCCCAATGTCTGCTCGTATCGAATCGTGCATTCGAAATAGAGGTTGTCCAACAGAGTACTAAAACTTCCGTTCATTTGTGCTTTTTTCAGCAATAAATTATCCCTTTCTTCGATTTTCTAATCACTTATTTATATCAAAGTAGTACTTACATCTGTAAAATTTCGTTTTATTTTGACGCCTTTTTCTTGATGCGCAAATTTTTATGGCAATGAGTGTATTTGTGTTCATTCCTGCTGCAAAATTGTCGACAGCTCAGCCGTAGATTTCGGACGTGGTTCCTTTGTCCGTAAGCGTCGCTCTAATACATACCACGAATGTCCTATGCTATTTAAGCGGGGACTTTGAGCGGGACAGGGAAGACGTTTTACATCCATATCTCGATACCACTGCTTGAAAGAGGCTGCAACGTGACATGGAACGTTGTCGTCATGGAAGTAACATTCGTCCATTCCACAAAATTGCCAGAGGGTAGGAAGAACCTGATTGTCCAAAATGATCATTTAGATGTTCAATTGAACAGCAACAACATGCAAAGGTCCCAGGCCATACCACGAAAAGCACCCCAAACAAGTAGTCGGATTTTAAGCAAATCCGCTGGCGTCCGGTCGAATATTGTAGTTGTGTATGTACTGAAATTCCATATAGTCTTCACTGTTACGTGAGTCGCGCTGTTATATTCTTATATGGAGTAAATGTATTTAATATTAAAGCATCTAGAACTCAAATCTACGTGTATTTCCATTATAGTAGGTTGTGATAGCCCGGTTGGAAGACTGATGGAATTAGTGATCGGAAGTTTTCAAGTTTAAATACAACAAAATACAGTCGAATACAAACGGTTATGTTGGTGGTAAACGGTAATCTATCGTGGTCTCAAATGCCCTCACGTTGAAATGGCGTGGAATTTTGGAGAGTGGAGTGCCAGCACAGGTATGACCAGCTCATCAGATTAAGGTTCAAAATTACGTGGTGTTGTCGGATCGTTCCCTTCGGGTTTGTTCCCGGACCGTTCCCAACAGCCGGTTTTGTTTCTCCAGTGCCACGTACCTAGAGGCTAACACCTTAACTACCTGAGCGGTTAGTCGGTTCATTTCAATGTGGTTAGACAGTTCAGTTTACGTCGTACTGGAGCAACGCAACGAGCTGTTAGCAACGGTCCGAAAAGGATAAATATCCCAGGATAACACCTCATAATTTAGAACCATAGTCAAAACAAAAGGTAACACCTGAGCTGGCAAGCCACTCTCCTAATTTCTACTACAAAACAACGAAAGGAGGTTTTAGGCCACGACAGATTTGACTTGGATCTAAGCGACATGCTTTTTTTGCATATCTTCTCTCCGGTTGACTATCAGATACTCGTGCTAACGGACTATTATGGCACCTCAAGGGATTTTAAGTTTAAACACACAAAACAGATGGAAAACAAAACTTCCGAGTCCGCTACCAAAAGGCTCTAATAGTTTACATATCGCACACCGGCAAGAAAAGTGACACAACTCAAAACTGCAGAATTTGAGAAACATCAACTTAAAGGATACTATAAAACTTATATTGAAATATTAAAGATTCTTTTAAATTTTAGGTTAGTATTTATAATAGTAACTTATATTATATTCTATAGAATAGTAATGTAATACACTGGGGCACCTCATACATATTTTTCAATGGCATAAAATCAAAATTTTTATTTTTTGAGTCGTGTCACTTTTCTTGCAGGAGTGCGATATATTTGTTGTATCATACCAGTAGTATGATAAAAAAATGCAAATATAAAATGTAGTATATCACCATTTGTGTGACGTTTAGCGTTTAATACAACTGGCATTGATCCCTATCAACTCTCATATATCAATTGAATATTTTTAATTTTTATCATAACAATAAATATCATGTTAAATTACTCGCATCTGACAGTAAATTTATAGTTATGTAATCCACTTTCATGATTTTTGTGCATTTGATTCTTTAGCGATGATAGAATAATTTATAATTAATGTAAAATAAAATCTAATCCTTCACAGTGATTTTGAGCAATATATGTTTTGTCCTAATGGGTTTGGTACAGCTTTACTAAACTTTTGTGAAATAGGAACGGTAATAGTAAATTCCACACCAGATCTTCAGATGAAAAGTATATTCTTATATTTCAAAACATATTTTCTAATGAGAATGAAACCTTTAGACATTTCCATTTAATGATCAACAGTATAGTATTACACTTATTATAATGGTTACGTTATTTAACCATTAGTTGTAGATAAGAAGATTATTCTCTTATAGAAATGTGAGTCCCCATTAATTTCCCCTCGTGTTCTCTTCCTGCAAATAGATTAATTTGAGTTGTAATGGCTAAATATCGTTTACATCTTGCAATTTTTTAAAATTAAGATAGAATTTTTCTGGTTAAGCTAAATGTAGGAGGCTGTAGCGTTTATGCAAATCAACGTGTTTCATTAAACTTATATTGAATGTGACACAACTTGCCTTGTTTTTCGAATGCGACCTTCAGCACATCGTCAGTACAAATTCGAAATAAAATGGATTCTGAAATGAAAATGAATATATATATATATATATATATCACATAGGCCACTGTCGATTTTGGGTAATCCAGCTAGCTAGATAACTAGATAAGTCCCTTAAAGATCGGCCATTTCTGTGATACCCGACGATTACACTTTTCTCGATATCAGATAACTCTGCACTTCGTGGCATCTTGCATGCGACTGATGCCAATGTGTTTCGTACACGATATTTAACAGCGGAGGGCGTAACGTATATCAGGACCGCATATATCGTCATTTGCATGGGTGTCCAAATACATATTGGTAGATAGTGTATATATATATATACTGAAGAACCAAACCATTATGACCACCTACCCAATAACGCGTTTCGCCTCCTTTGACCTGCAAAACAGCTGCAACTCGCCTGGGCATGGATGCCTCAAGTTCTTGGCACATGACTGGAGACAGGTTGTACCAAATGTCTAAGCAGCGGTCACGCAAATTCGAGATATTCGTACATGGTGGTGTTTAAGCTCTGAGCTGCCACTCCGTGACATCCAAAAGTGCTCTATCAGATTAAGATCCGCCGAGTTAGCTGACCAGGATATTAAGTGGAATTCATCAGTATTCTCCTAGAACTACTCCAACACAATCCGAGCCTTGTGACATGGGGCGTTGTCCTTCTGGAAGATTCCATTTCCAGTTCGGAAGACAGATGCTATTTAAGGGTGTAACTGATCCACAATGATGTTCAGATAGTTCACAGCGTTCATGGTCTGTTCTATCGCAACTACGAGTCCTAGAGTGGCCCATGAGAACGTCACCCAAAGCATGATGCCGCCACCACCAGTCTGCTATGACCTGCTTTACAAGAAGAGAGAAACTGTTCGCCTGGCAGACGGCGTACCCTGACACGGCCATCGACTTGATGAATGAGAAATCGGGATTCCTCTGACCAGACAACTCTCTTCCACTCATCCATGGTCCAGTCTAGGTGTTCCCGCCCCACTTTAGGCGTAGTTGACGATGACGTTTGGTGAACAGAGGCGCACACGAGTCGGACGTCTGCTGCACAGTTCCATATACAACAGTGTCCGATAAACTGTGTGTTCCGAAACACTTGCGTTTGGACCTGCATTGTATTGGACTGTCAGCTGAGCCACTGCCTTTACCAAGCGGAACAGTCTACGACGTCCTTTTTCTTTGATGGCGCGTGGACGGCCAACACCTTGGCGTCTACTACTGGTGTCACCGTCATTTAACCCCCCATTGCATGAATAATAACAACGGCAGATCGTGAACAACCTGCCAGTTGTTTATTTTCGATGATACTCGTTCCAAGTCTTCGGGCCCATTGCGATCTGCTATCAAATTCGCTTAAATTCACTCGCATAGTGAGTGCAAGACTGATTATTTACCTTCTCCAGCAGCAGTTAAATACCATTCTCACTCAAACACGTGCCCTCCGAGTCATCCAGACGAGTTCATTGAAATATATATAGGAGATTAATTAATGTAACACATTGAAGTCCATCGAGGACTAATCATATTGATCCCGATCCCCTAGGGTCTCACAGGTTTTATAAAATGAACTGAAGATCGGCCCCACAATTTCCGTCTCCGTTCGCTCTTACTGAAAAACTGAAGACTCTACGTAACCTGCAGAATCATTTCTTATATAGTTTATTACTCTTAATATTTATAATTAATGCATTCAATAGTTTTACTGAAAATGTTCAAATATTTGTAATTTTTTTTATCGGGAAATTTAATAGCCGGTTGTGTTTCTCCTGTATCACGTATGTCCTACACTATCAACTTCGATTTTTTTTTCAGGGTCCAAAACTAATGTGAATTTCTTTTACACAAGCTTATCCATAATACTTCTTGAGTTAAAATCATTATTGCAATTATTGTCGATGTGAATTTGCCGAGTATTTAGCACGTTTCAAAGCAAATTATTCGTAGAAATAATCTTGATTCAAATATCACTTTTTTGATCCCTCTGAATACCAAACTCAATCCCCTTTTAATTACAATGTTTTACTGCTACAATCGGGTAATGATCGTGTCTAAATATCTGCTGTTTCCGCATTATATATTTGTTGGAAAAATATATTTTATAATTTTTAGAAACCTACTATAGCTTCAGTATAACTTAAGTCCATTATTAAAGCTTTTGTAATTAAAGTTTAATATTCACTGAGTTTGAGACGCAATATCTTCTATGGTGTAGGATCAGTATTTCAGAACAGGTGATATTACTATGAAGATGTGCTTAGATTTAATAAAAATTCTTCAGTCATATTTATGAAACGTCACTGCTTTACGCCATGTATCAGGATATTTGTAGACATATACGCTCTTATATACTGGTTTCCATATGCAATAAAAATGTCAAAAGATCTTTCCAACACCTCCGATAGGAAATATTAAATGTTGTCTGACTGCCGGTTTGAAGTTTTTGTTCATTGCTATCTCCCAAAAGGATCTGGAAAAGATTCCAGACTCTACGTCACCATAGGAATTCTATTTCTGTGTACTCCGCCTGGATTCCTATCTTGACGAGCAAACTCATTATTTGCAATACTGACCAGATCTATATGGACATCTCGTGTGTAAACAACAACCAGATGTTTTTCGTCATCATAAAATCGGTAAAATCTTCGTGACGAAATATCTCGTCATCAGCAAAATTGGTCAGATCTTGATGGACGAGATATCTCGTTATTAGCAAAATTTGTCAGATTTTGATGGACGAGATATCTCGCCATCAGCAAAATTGGTCAGATCTTGATGGACATGATATCTCGTTATTAGCAAATTTGGTCAGATCTTGATGGACGAGATATCTGTTATTAGCAAAATTGGTCAGATCTTGATGGACGAGATATCTGTTATTAGCAAAATTGGTCAGATCTTGATGGACGAGATATCTCGTTATTAGCAAAATTTGTCAGATTTTGATGGACGAGATATCTTGTCATCAGCAAAATTGGTCAGAACTTGATGGACGAGATATCTCGTCATCAGCAAAATTGGTCAGATCTTGATGGACGAGATATCTCGTCATCAGCAAAATTGGTCAGATCTTGATGGACGAGATATCTCGTCGTCAGCAAAATTGGTCAGATCTTGATGGACATGATATCTCGTTATTAGCAAATTTGGTCAGATCTTGATGGACGAGATATCTGTTATTAGCAAAATTGGTCAGATCTTGATGGACGAGATATCTGTTATTAGCAAAATTGGTCAGATCTTGATGGACGATATATCTGTTATTAGCAAAATTGGTCAGATCTTGATGGACGAGATATCTCGTTATTAGCAAAATTTGTCAGATCTTGATGGACATGATATCTCGTCATCAGCAAATTTGGTCAGATCTTGATGGACGAGATATCTGTTATTAGCAAAATTGGTCAGATCTTGATGGACGAGATATCTGTTATTAGCAAAATTGGTCAGATCTTGATGGACGAGATATCTCGTTATTAGCAAAATTTGTCAGATTTTGATGGACGAGATATCTTGTCATCAGCAAAATTGGTCAGAACTTGATGGACGAGATATCTCGTCGTCAGCAAAATTGGTCAGATCTTGATGGACGAGATATCTCGTTATTAGCAAAATTGGTCAGATCTTGATGGACGAGATATCTCGTCATCAGCAAAATTGGTCAGATCTTGATGGACGAGATATCTCGTCGTCAGCAAAATTGGTCAGATCTTGATGGACGTGATATCTTGTTATTAGCAAAATTGGTCAGATCTTGATGGACGAGATATCTCGTCATCAGCAAAATTGGTAAGATCTTGATGGACGAGATATCTCGTTGAGCAAAATTTGTCAGATTTTGAGGGATGACACATCCATGAATAAATAATCGTATACCTATACAATTGAACTGCAAAAGTTTACAGCAAGTTTAAGCCTTTTCTGATTGCTGGAAAATATTATTTTAATAGATAATTGTAGACATGAATTTTGTGAAAGAGTTTACGAATTGAAAAGGCTATATATTTCAATTTAGAAACATTTATACATTTTTATCGTCATCAGTTGCAAAAATCATATACACTTCCACTCGCGAATTCACATCACATACATAACTTAAAATTCTACAGCTGCGAAATAATTACATGTTGAGTTGATTAATGTTTTTGTATGTGCATATGTTGTGATACATCAGCAAAATGAGAAATGTAGAGCTTTAATTATATATTTGACACTTCGGTCTCTGGCAGTTGAAGCTAGATATTTGGACTTTTATCTTGTTTTTCTTATAATTTTACAAAACAAACCAAGATATATGAAAGTGCTGCATATTCATACTATAGGAAACTTATACACATTTTTTTTTACTTTATCCACAGCCAAAATATTACATATTCAGATTATATAATTCATACACATGTTTTGTGATTTATCCTGTGTGATGTTTAAGAAATATTTTACATAATAGTGTTTTCACTTAAAATATATCGGAGCTACAAAAATTTGGAAAGACATTAAGAGCCAGAGAATCCCTCTTGGAAGAATTGCATATTTACAACTTGAGGGTTGAGAATTCGGAACTAAATTCAACCACATAATGTTGTGTTGGCTAGTGCACATTAAGTCTATCATGGCCTGAAATCTCCCCTTTGGTGTGATGCGGAAGTTAGGAATTTAGAAGTTTTCAGAAGTTGGAATTTTAAACTGTAGAATAATGCATATATAAATAACATTTTGATTTTCCGGTTATTAAACTCTCTATTCACTATTATCTATATTTATTTAACCACATATTTGTGTTTTTATTTTTGTTTATTCAACATTTTTTTATCTAAATGTCTTATTTGCCTCCGGTATGCGACATTGTAAAATTTTGCAATCTTCTCCTGTCATTACTACAACGAATTTTTTAATGTAGGAAAAAGTTATAGTTTGGATTTTTATACATTATTATTCTTTCAATAACGACATTATTCTTTAAATAACGGCATTATTGTTTAAATAACGGCATTATTCTTTAAATAACGGCATTATTCTTTAAATAACGGCATTATTCTTTAAATAACGGCATTATTCTTTAAATAACGGCATTATTCTTTCAATAACGGCATTATTCTTTCAATAACGGCATTATTCTTTAAATAACGGCATAACTACACTTAAAATTTGCTAAAAATTTATACTGACTTACCTAACATTTTTAAGTCTAATACTTTGTGGTGCTGTTGCGTGTGATGAGAAGGAAAACTCATTTATTAAAATAATAAATATTTAAAACAGGAAACAGCGAAGTAAAACAAAATAAAAGATGTCGCAAAAAATTGTTCTAAAGATATTAATTTGTGATTCAATTTTATCTCTTGATCTCGCACAGTTGCCACAACTTACAACTAAAAGTGTATAAAATTTAGATATGTGAAATTAATTCAGAGCGAAAGAACCAGAAAAAATATCACTGCTCGCGCGATCTTGTTCATTCTCGTTTCATTGAAAAATATCGTCTGTCCCAAATATTCGGAAATCGTTTTCATTGCGCAAAGAATAAAAATAAGACTCGAAATAAATGAAGTATCAGAGATGAAATTCCATAAAAAAAATAAATAATTTTTTGAAGAATAATTATTTTTTCAGCAATACTGGTAAAGCAATCGAAGTAATCGTAATATTCAATAGACATTCCAATTTTTCCAAAACTACCAAATTATGGTTGATTTAAGTATACTTACTCAGGTGTTTTAGCATGAAACTCAACTAAATATAACAATAAAGAAATGTTTAATATTGCATTCACTAAACTAATAGATAATGTATAAAATAAAATACAATGCAATCAAATATCTGGAATACAATTCATGTGATGTCTACACAAACACACAAACACAAAATCGAGCACAGAACAGAAAGATAGACAGACAGACTTTCGCAACCAATGCCACTCACTAAATGAAGATAAGTACTCACTGTATGCAAATTTTCATGAAAATATCTCAAACCGCGTGGACGTGTATAGGGCACAACATACAGACAGACAGACAGACAGACAGACGGACAGACAGACACCAAACGAGAAAAAGGCGGATTCGGCATCAGAAGGGTCCAAAACGGATAGAAAACTTGAAATGGGTCGAAAATATTGAATGTACAAACAAACACTCCATTCTTATTTATATAGATAGGGTGTACGTTTTAGGATTAAACCATGAAAAATTCAATATGTCTCTGGTCAAACATAAACAGTGTAAAAGGAACGTGTGGAAGGGGACAGTCATTTTAGCTGGCAACGGGACCCACAGATTGATGTGGGGGGGGGGGGTTGACAGATTTATAAATAATATTTTTCTGTTTTTAGATAGTGCACTAGTTTTCTTGTTTTTATTACTAAATGATTAGTTGAACTTTAAGTTTCAGTGTGGTGCCTTTAACCTTTAGACAACGGCCGGTACAGCAGTTATACTATGATCGCGCCAAGAAAGAATTTATACAGCGGCCAGTACAGCAGTTACCTTGAAAGTTATAAGAATCGCCCCAAGAATGAATTTAGACTACGTTTGTTACAGCCAGTTCTACCTTGAAAATTTTAAGATCTATAGCAGTAGTCAAAAAGTTAATGTACCTTAAATTATTATACTTGTTAAATTTAACTATTTTTCGTTAGGTGATGTCATCTGTGTAAAACTTTATCGTGACCGAGGAAGGATTAATTAATGCCTGGAGTACATTTACACACCACTAAAAACTGTGAAGTAAAAGGCTTATTATAAATAAAATACAAGTTTTTTTCACAATTACTTAGTTTATTTCTAAAAGTACATATTATATACAAATCAGTTGGGAGATTAGTCCTCATCGGTTTCAAATTCAATCTCACAATTTTTGGAAACAAAGAATATTTTATCACCCTTAACTTTTACGCTGCGGCGTTTAGATTTTTTCAATCTTCTAGAGGAACGACTCGTTCGCCTGCATGTCCAGCCCACCTTACCTAATTACCTAACATGAGAGATAGAGCTTTGAGTGGCCTTTACGACTGACGCTTACCTTTCATAGTATTGTTTGGAGTATATCACCATAGCAACCTTATGCCTTTCCCCTAAAGCGTTCACACCTCACGGTCGACAGGGTAGGGAACCGAACAAATGGAGGGATCCTCCAGAAGGTCAGTCGCCGACAGCTCGTAAATGGGAATAGATGCCAGCGGTCACTTAAAAGGAGGATAACTTTCACCGTACACAGGTCTATACCATGCCGCTGGTGTAAATGAAATTGTAGTGGTAACAATTTTCTACCTGCCACAGCGTAAAGGTTAATACAACCATCATGTGACCCCCTTTCACACTGGTCGTATTGTTTCCATTGTTCTCCAGGATTTGTCTTTTGGTATGGTCTCAAACAGTAAATACACACACAGTTTTATCGTGACAGATTTGCACACTGTAAATCTGCCCCGTGCAAATTCACCTATTTTCGTCATTTTTCGTTATAACTCTTAACTGCTGTGTCACAAACCGTCTCGTAACTAGTGTGGAGGAGTCTCTCAGACCTCGCTCACTAAAGTGCGTATAAAGTTGATTAATATAATACACAGTCCAGTCACATTAATGTGACCACCAAGCCAGAATAACCACCTTTGGCAGAGCGGACCGCTGCGAGACGTGCAGGAAGAGAGTCAATTAGGTTTCTGATGATGAGTGCACCCAGTGAAAGCCAGGAAAACATTCCACAAACCATAATGCTCCCTCCTCCAGCCTGGATCCTTCCGGCAATTGTTACAAGGTGTTTGCTTTCAGACTTTTCACGCCGTATACGCCAACGTCCACATGTCCGATGGAGCCTAAAACGTGAGTCATCGGGAAAAGCCACCTGTCGCCACTCTGTGGACGTCCAGTTGCGGTACTGGCGTGCAAATTCCAGACTTCGTCGCCGATGAACAGCAGTCAGCATAGGTGCATTAACGAGGCGTCTGCTACGGAGGCCCATGCGCAGCAACGTTCTCTGAACCGTTGTTGAGGATACACTCTTGGTAGCCCCTTGGTTCAACTGGGCGGTCAGTTGCTCAACAGTTGCACGTCTATTCGCCTGAACATAGCCTTCGTTCGCCTCTGTCATCTATAGCCCGTGGTGCACCACATGTGCCACGCCGCTGATTTTGGATAGTGCCATTTTGCCATGCACGGTATACTTTTACCACGGCGGCACGCGAGCAGTTCACAAAATTAGCCGTTTCCGAAATGCTTCCACCCTTGGCCCGAAAGCCAATAATCATGCCCTTTTGGACGTCGGATAAATCGCTACGTTTCTGCATTACGTCAACGATTGAAATGCTTTCCGATGCCCTAGGACATCCTTTATCCACTGCAATGTGCTGCTCCTGCCTTTGTGATTGGTTATTTCACGTTTACGTCGAAAGTAGGTGGTGGTCACATCATTAATGTGACTGGACTGTGTATATTAATGAAAGATTCTTTAGATAATTATTATTTATACATTTTACATTTAGATAATCCAATTCTTAATATGAAATACATTTTATATTACTATATGTTAAGTAGATTCCATGTCTTTTCAGGCTCATCTTTCAAGCCTAATCTCGCAGGACGTTTCAACCCTGGAAACTGTAAAACTATGTTGTGTTTTGGAGTTCTAACGGCACAATACGGTTTCCCCCCGGTTATCCCACTTGAAGTTATTTTTTCCGTAGAAATATTCTTCTTGTGAAGACGCACTTGAAATGTCTTCATCTTCATCTGCATAAATTCCCGAAACCGTTTCGCGTTCGCTTTCAATAATATTAACCGAAATTTCACTGTCCCAGTTTTCTATTTCCGACCAATTGTCAATAATATCCTGAATTTCTTTTTGTGTAAGATAGACAGGTCGTAGTTTATTAAAGTTTTGTTGCCATTTTAGGCTCTCTTCCGAAATTCCCTACTCCAACTGAGACGATTTCATTCAACAAGAACGGTAACGCAAATGCCGTGAAGGGGTCTAAGTGACCACGCGGGATATGCAAAAAGTGTAAAACACGAAATAGTTGTGCAGCCAAACGAGTCTTCTAATGTGGGTTCTGTTGGACGTAGTAGGAAGGTACTATGTAGGACAGGGATCAATATTCACTTTAAGGGGTGGAAACGACCTGTCAAAAATGACTCGGGGTCTGTGAGACCCATGACAACAGTTAAAGAATAACCGAACTTTCAAGTTTAATTCTTGAGGTAAACAATTAATGGAATAGCTTAAAATAACCACAAGAGAACAGTCTAGCAGAATAAGTCATGATGGATTATGAAGATCTAAAACTAAAGATTCCGTTACGGCTACATTAGTTTAAAATTTATTTTCGATCATTTACCACTCACACAACCAACTGTAAACTGGTGTCAACGCTCTGACCAATAGTATATATGAACTATGAACGTTGTATTTCTTATTTTAACAATTCTATTTATTTATTATATTTATTTATTATATTTATTTATTATATTTATTTATTATATTTATTTATTATATTTATTTATTTTATTTATTTATTTATTTTATTTATTATATTTATTTATTATATTTATTTATTATATTTATTTATTATATTTATTTATTTTATTTATTTATTTTATTTATTTATTATATTTATTTATTATATTTATTTATTTATTATATTTATTTATTATATTTATTATTTTAATAAATATATTTATTTATTATACTTCTTATTTTAATAAATATATTTATTTATTATATTTCTTATTTTAAAAATTATATTTATTTATTATATTTCTTATTTTAATAAATATATTTATTTATTATACTTCTTATTTTAATAAATATATTTATTTATTATATTTCTTATTTTAACAATTATATTTATTTATTATATTTCTTATTTTAATAAATATATTTATTTATTATACTTCTTATTTTAATAAATATATTTATTTATTATATTTCTTTTTTTAACAATTATATTTATTTATTATATTTCTTATTTTAACAATTTACTTTCACATATTGAGTGAGATATCAGCAATAAGGCTAAATATGGATCCATGAATCTTTCATAAATTTGTGCTTTAACAGCTGAGAATGCGCAGTTTGTTCCGTTTCATTTCGCCACACACACACACACACACACACACACACACACACACACACACACACACACACACACACACACACACACACACACACACACACACACACACACACACACACACACACACACACACACACACACACACACACACACACACAACGGTAGCTTCGATAAGGCCCCACGATATTACTTGCATGTCGAAAAACGTACCCTTACACAACAAAAGTATTTGCAATCGATCAGATGACCACGCATGTCTAAAAATATACTCTCAAACAAAAATGCATATCAATTGCTACTGAACCATCAAAAAAGTAATCTCACTACGTATTTTCCCTTTCAAATCTATTTCAAGAAAACACAATCGGCATTGGGAACTCCCCATTCTTACCAGTCACCATTCATCTTTTCATTCTATTTGAGCGTTTGACTTTATCACAGCGATTTCGTGCATCTACATCAACAATCGTCTATCCCTTGGGGGAACGACTTCAAATACTGCCCATGGATTTTTTCCCCCGCTTCGGTTGGGGAACTTATCAGATGGAAAATTCGCTCTGTTATCCTGCAGTCGGTAGGGCTGGAGATCCGCCATTAATATTCATTAGTCGATCTTAAATGGCTGGCCAATAAGACTAATTCGCGTCTTGGATGTTTGGGTCTTCTTTTGGAATTGGTCTCTTTTCCATCCAACTTCTGACTTGGGGTAACCGGGTTGCTGTTTATCTTCTTTAGGGTTGATTGTTTTTCGTTTTCCCTTCTCTAATGTTCCCCATCGGAGTTGTTAATTAGTTTAATAAAGTTCCGCATATGTCTTTTTTCCCTGAAGTGCACTTTTTCTCCGTTCTAAAGCTCTCGTGGTATGAGGACCTCTCCCTCCCTTTCCTGCTCATGTTACGATTCGGAACGTGAAGATTCTTGGGGAAAGTGGTACGCCAAAGTTAGGTGTGTGTAAAGGTTTGTTGTAGTTTAGCAACATAATATTCGTGGTCCTTCGACCACAGTGCTGTATTAAAGACCTCATTTATTTTTGTAATTAAGTCCACAGATAAATTTGTATCATAGGCCTCGTTTTATTTGTTGAATAATCCGAATAGTATGAAAGTTTATTTCACTTTCCTAAAGTGTGTAAAGGTTTGATGTTTTTGTTGTAATTTAGGATCATAATATTCGCGGTCCTACGACCACAGTGCTGCATTAAAGACCTCATTTATTTTTGCATTAAAGTCCTTATATAAATTTGAGTTATAGCCCTCGTTTTATTTGTTAAATAATTCAAATAGTATGAAGATTTCTATCCCTTTCCTGCTCAGGTTACGATTGGGTAAGTAAAGATACTTGGTGAAAGTGGTACGCTGAAGATAGGTGTGTCTAAAGGTTCGTTGTTGTTGTAGTTTATCAACATAATATTCGCGGTCCTACGACCACAGTGCTGCATTAAAGACCTCATTTATTTTTGCATTAAAGTCCTTATATAAATTTGAGTTATAGCCCTCGTTTTATTTGTTAAATAATTCAAATAGTATGAAGATTTCTATCCCTTTCCTGCTCAGGTTACGATTGGGTAAGTAAAGATTCTTGGTGAAAGTGGTACGCTGAAGATAGGTGTGTCTAAAGGTTCGTTGCTTGTTGTTGTAGTTTATCAACATATTATTCCCTGTCATAGGACCACTGTGTTGTTGTAAAGACGTCCTTTTTTTGTATTAAGGGCCTCGTTTCACATTTGTTGGATGATTCACATAGTATGAGGGATTCTCTTCCTTTCCTGCTCAGTTTACGATTGGGTAAGTGAAGATTCTTGGTGAAAGAGGTACGCTGAAGATAGGTTTGTGTAAATATTCGTTATTTTTTGTAGTAGTTTAGCAACATAATATTCGCGGTCCAACGACCACAGTGTTGTATTAACGACCTCATTTGTTTTTGTATTAATGGCCTCATATCAATTTGTGTTAAAGGCCTGATATAAATTTGTATTAGAAGCCTTGTTTCATTTGTTGAATAATTTAAATAGTATGTGGATTTCTCTCCTTTTCCCGCTCAGGTTACGATTTGGTAAGTGAAGATTCTTGGTTAATCTGAAGGTATGTGTGTGTAAAGGTTCGTTGTTTTTTATTGTAGCTTAGCAACATAATATTCACGGTCTTCACAAATGTGATAATTTTTTTTTTGATCAAAATTTAATTGACATTTACTTTGGGACAGCAGGAATACTTATCATTTTTTTCATTTATGACTGAACAAATTTTGTATTCCGTCATACTTTCAATATACTTATAATTCCAAGCACCAGTGTTATTTTCTTTAAATTATACTCATTATTACTATAAAAAGAGAGAAAATACATTTTTATTTTAGATCAATTGTCCTTTTATTTATTTTCATACTCCCTCTCGAAATAAGTACAACATTTGCACATTTTTGCTTCAATTATCAACTGCCTTTCGGCCCGTTTAATCTAAATGTGCCAACGAGAACACCATTCGTTAAAGGTATAAGACAAATTCAGAACGTCACTTTATTATCTCTTGTAATTGTGAACAAATATGGGTAAAAAAGTGACAAAGGAAACTTCCGCTGGAAAAATGGTAACGTTTGAAAATATTTTCTTAACATTGTAAACCTGTACGGAAAGTGTAGTAATGCCTTTTGGAAGAAATGTCTGTAAATTTCTACACATTAAAACAGAAAAACTGAAAAATGAACACCGCCTTCAAAATAAATTAAAATGTAATCTTAATGATATATTGAATTTTAAATTCTGTCCCAATATGTAACGTATAAGCCATGTTTGAAAATAAACTTTTTGATTTAATTAAACTTTTTTCATCTCATTTAAAAAAGTGGCTAGTTATATTGGTTGGTATGACATATGAGCCATATTTGGCCAAGCTTAGCTAAATACCGTCAAATAAATGGACATACTCACATAATTGGAACACGAATGTCGCCTTCCAAGAAATACTAACTGCAATGCTGAATCTATATTAAAATTCAACTAGATTGTAAATATGTAATGTTTAACAACGTTAGAAAAAAAAACTTTTTTTTTTGCTTTAAATAGTATGTCTTTTTTTTTAATTATTACAAAAAGAAATTATTATACAAGTTATACATTAAAATAATTATTACAAATTTTTATTTAGGTTGGTTGGGGTTTGTGGCACCAGGATTATATTTTGCCAAGTTGAGCCAGGGAGGGTCAAGTAAATTGACATAAACAAGGAAAGCTTCACTGACACAAAAGATAGAAATACACCAAGAGAGCAGTTGAACCTATGACGCCAACGATTACGCAACAATTTTGGGCAAAAATTCAAGTGTAATTCTTCAATTGGTTAAGAATAGCCCGTTGTCAACACAGTGCGACTTTAGTTAAAATACCATGTGGTTTCGACAAAATATTTTTTCCACCAAGATATGACCAATTTTGCTAACGACGGGATATATCGTTATTTTGCCAAGTTGAGCCAAATAGCTTCAGGTAAATGGACATACACAACGGCTTCACTGACACAAAATAGAGATATACAACAAAAGAGCAGTTGAACCTATGCCGACATCAACTGGACAACAATTTTCGAAAAAAATTCCAGTGTAATCCTCCAAGTGGTTTGGAATAGCCCGTTGTCAACATAGTGTGACGTCAAGCAAAATATCAAGTGGTTTGGACAAAATATTTCGTCCACCAAGATCTGACCAATTTTGCTAACGACAGGGTTTATCGGTTTTTTTTTTGCCAAGCTGAGCCAATTAGCGTCAGGTAAATGGACATACACAAGGAAAGCTTCACTGACACAAAAGATAGAAATACACCAAGATTGAAGTTAAACCTATGCCACCAACAACTTGACAACAATTCCGGAACAGAATTCAAGTGGTATCGAATAGCTAGTTGTCAATAAAGTAAGACGTTAAGTGAAATACCAAGTGGTTTCGACAAAATATTTCGTCAACCAAGATATGACCAATTTTGCTAACGACGGAATACATCGTTATTTTTGCCAAGCTAAGCTAAATAGCTTCAGGTAAATGCTTCACTGACACAAAACAGAGACATACACCAAGAGAGCAGTTAAACGTATGCCGCCAACAACTGGACAACAATTTCGGAACAGAATTCAAGTGTAATATTCCAAGTGGTTTCAAATAGCCCGATGTCAACGCAATGCGACGTTGCTTAAAATATCAAGTGGATTCGACGAAATATTTCACCCACCAAGATCTGATCAATTTTTCAACCTTCGCATTTCTTCCAAAGATCAACCCCAGGAAAGAACCATGTGGACCCTACCTCACGTCTTTTTACACAGGCCACGGACCCTTCCCCAGCTACCTAAGCAGATTTAAAGTAGCAACATCAAGCAACTCTGCGGACAAACAGGAACGCCAAACCACTACGTTTTCAACTGCCCCCTCACGTGTTACCATCATCTACCACAACCAACATACGAAAATTACAGGGCATGGGCAACAAACACTGCAAGCAACAACCAAGCACAAGCAAAGATCATGCAAATTATGAAGTTCCTATCGGAAAACATCGACATACTCATTCCAATAAGACTTGCTTAGAATTAATTTCAACTGTTCATTACTTTTTAAAGGATTTCATCCTTTTTAGAGCTCTATTTTAAACAGCCCTTTTTTGTTAAATATTAGCTTTTGCTTTCAAGTAACATAACTTTGATGTTTCTTCTATTTACTTAATTTTATTATTACTATATTTTTATTTTCTTCTTATTTCTATATTGCATAACGGGAACCCTCACAAGAGAAGTTCCCACCATGTAAACAAAGTTAGTAGTGCCCCATCCTGAAGCTAAAACACACGGCCAAGGGTTAGCCTGAAGCTGTCACACTCAGCCTTGGTGGGCGCAACCACTTTTATGCAGTGTCCGCAAAAAACCTCTTTTGCCTGTCCCATAGACGGGGGGTAAGGGGGACACCTGCGGTATCAAATGCTCAAACTACGGGATATATCGTTCATCAAGATCTGGTCAGTTTTGCTAATGACCAAATATCTCTTCGAGACAACCAGAGGTTTTTCTGATACTTATTTTGGGCGGTAGGAATATTTATTACTGAGTGAAGAAACATTTTATTCCCCGTGCTTTTAATATATATCTAAGTTCCAAGCACCGCGTTTGGTTTTTTAATTATTCTCACAAGTACTAAAAAAAGATAAAACGCAGCTTAGATAAACTGCCCTTGCCGTTCGAGATCCGCTTGTGCAGCGAAACTTCAAATTCAATTATCGGTAAGCTGTTTCTATCAAAAATCCATTAATGTACCCAGACAGAGCACCATGAGTAAACAGTACACTCTCCCAACAGAACTAAGAGATGGACCACTTTCGCTCTCAAACAGCTCGTATGAAAACAGTGGCCCGTTTTCTTCCTAAATTACCCCCAAAAATAAAATGGCGTTTTTCTCATTCGCAAAATATTTTTACTCAGGTTAATAACGCTCCTTTTCACATGCAAAACCGTTTTCCAGGAAATATTTGTTGTTTTTTTATCATCATATAGTGTGTTACTCAGTCTCAGCCTATGCGAGGGAGCATGATTGTTTCCTCTTTTTCGGTGCATTATTTTCTAAAGATGGATTCCACAATTTTGGCGAGGCTTTTTTTCTGTATTTTCTTTTCACTGTGGAGACTTGCAAGAAAATACGCTCGCGTTTTGTATTTAGTGGGCTCCAAGAGAAAGTAATTACGGTTTGTTTATTTGGAGTTTGGAAGGGTGCCTGTTTAGAAAACGAAAGTGTTGATTGTAAATACGAGCAGAATGAATATTTACGCTGTTGAGGTGTACCAATGGTGCAGGAAAAATCAACGATTGTTTTTTTTTATCGCTGTTATTAAATTTATGTAATGTAATATTTGATTTCCTAATTCCCTGGTTTTGCTGCTGAAGGAGATCCGAAAAATGCTAGTTCAAAGAATGTCCACAATAAACATATTTTTGATAGCTATATTAAAAACGAGAGATACATATTTTTGCAGCAAAATATATAAATAGATACATAATATTAATGAAATACAGAAAACTGCAGCAAAAATGCAAACATAAGCCAATCTCAAATTTTCCCTTTGGGAATGATCCCAGAGCGTCGGCAATAGCCCATTGCGTTGCAACAGTACGACTTTCATTCACCTACCTACATACCGTTCTCAAATCTCGTTTTAGGTAAAACTGAAAATCAGATTAGGTTTGGGGTGTGTTATACGGGCCAACTTTATTTCTTATCATTCTGTGTAACTAAATCTTGATGAGGACACATGATTGTTTCTTTTTTTCATGCGTTTTCTTTTCTAAAGTTGGATTCCACACTTTTAGTAAATTTTTGTTCTATTTTGTGTTCCCTGTGGAGGTTCGTTTGAAAATCATCTCATGTTTTGTATTTAGTAAATTGTACGAGGAATAATTAGGGATGTGGTTTATTTTGTGTTTGGAATTGTGTTTGTTTCGAAAAAACGGAAATTGTTGACAGTAAAGGTGATTTGAATGAATATTTATGCTTTCAAGATATCAATGAGACAGAAATCACCGATCAATTTTTTATCGCTGATAGTAACGATACGTAACGTTGCAATGTATACCTTTATTTGCTAGTTATGTTACTGAAAGAACTATGAAAAAAAATGTTAGATTAAAGAATGTCCACAAAGATCAGATTTCAGTTTGCTATATTAAAACCGAACTATACATATTTTGTTAGGAAGCATGGTTGTTTTGTCTGTTTCGGTGCGTTATTTTCTAAAGACGGACTCCATAATTTGTACGTGGCTTTTCTTTTCTTTTTAATAATATTATTTATGATACTCTAATTTGTGTATTTTCTTTTCACTGTCTTCTCGTATGAAAATACTCAGGAGTTTTGAAATTAGTGGCTGCAATAGAAGGTAATTACGGTTTGTTTATTTTCGTATTTTGAAGGATGCATGTTTTGGAAACGAAAATTTTGATTGTAAATATAAGTTGAGTAAATATTTTCGTTGCTAGAGAGTACCAATGGTGTAGAAATAATCAGCACCGACTAAATTTCATCGCTGACATTAAAAATGTGTAATTTTTTATACTTACTACCTTCATTCCCTAAGCAAGACTTTTAAACACCAACAAGGTTAATCATGTCACTCTCAGCGATATCAATTCGGTGGCCAGGGCAAAACTCAACGATAGGAAAATCCAAATCGAACACCAAATCCCCGAAAAATCAGTACAAGTAGAATTCTCGCCAGCACACTAACAAGGCTCCGGACGGGACACTTTGGGGGGATGAAGATTAATAAAGACGGGACAAGGACTTATTGCCTCTGCAAAAACTGCCCAGACATAGAACTAACCTCCAAACATCTTTTCACCTGTCCCGTTATTTTGGCTCAATTGCAGTAAATAAGTGGCAATCCGCGGGAGGACTTATATGAAGAAAATTGCCTTCAAATCGCAGATGCTGTATATGGGACCTTTGGTCCTATTTAAATTTATTTTCTATCCATAACACGACACCAACCAACCTTCATTCCCTAGTTATTTTGCTGAAATAGCTCTGTGAAATTCTGACTTTAAAAATGTACTTATATAATTCAGTTACCTTTACTAAAAGGAAAAATACACATTTTTACAGTAAAAAATATCGACAAGGACATGATATTGAAGAAAATGTAGGAAACTGCTGCAAAAATGTAACATACACCAATCTCAAATAACGTTTCAAGTAAATACTGAATGCCAGATTGAGTTTTGGTTGTATTATATGGACGAATTTTCTATGTATTATATAGTGTGTTAGTAAATGTGCGAGGAGGCATGGGATTGTTTCCTCTTTATCCTATGCTTTATTTTCTTAGGATGGATTCCGGAATTTCTGATTTCTCTGTGGGATTTCATATGAAAATATTTCTCAACTTTGTGCGCAGAAGACAATTGGATATTTCATTTGAGTTTAAAAGTGCATTTCTATGTTTCGAAGAAGAAAAATGTTGATTGTAAATATGAGTTGAATGGATATTTTTGTTTTAGGAGTACCAATATTGCAAAAAAAAACTACATTGAACGATATTTTTACCACTGATTTTAACTTCTGGGTGAATATATTTGGCACAATTATAGAGACAGTGTTGTTGTTGAGGTTATAAGGTTTGGAGAAACATTTATTCAAGATTACTCCCTCTTAAAAGATTTAGCAAATCTAGAACTACACGAGGAAAAAAAGTGAAGAGTTAATTCTTCAACAATAAACACCTTTAGTTTACAATAACACTTTATGGTTGATTACGATCTGTTGCTTTCTCTGAAGTACAAGTAACTATTATGGTAATTTGCAAATTATATTCGTATAGGAAGATTCATGTTTATGCTGCAAAATAATCCATTGGCGTCTGTTGTAAAGAACGCAGTAAAGTGAGCTAATTGTAGTATACATGCATGGAGCACCAAGCTTAAATGTCCTTCTTCAGTTAAACCTCCAAGTTGTTTACACGAGACATCTGATCAATTTTGCTTGTGACGAGATATCTCGTCATTTAGATGTTGCAGACTTTTTGAAGATGACGAGATTGCGATGTGAACAGTTTTATTCTAATAACGAGATATATCTTACTTTACGATCTTCTAACGTTTTACAAATGATGAGATATATCTTCCATTACGATCTTATACTGTTTGGTTAATGACGAGATATATCTTCCATTACGATCTTATAACATTTTACAAATGATGAGATATATCTTCCATTACGATCTTATACTGTTGGCTAATGACGAGATATATCTTCCATTACGATCTTATAACATTTTACTAATGATGAGATATATATTCATTACGATCTTATACTGTTTGGTTAATGACGAGATATATCTTCCATTACGATCTTATAACGTTTTACAAATGATGAGATATATCTTCCATTACGATCTTATACTGTTGGCTAATGACGAGATATATATTCCATTACGATCTTATAACATTTTACTAATGATGAGATATATATTCCATTACGGTCTTATAACGTTTAGCTAATGACGGGATACCACATCGATACAATCACCAGGGGGGTCAAACAATGACTGCCAGATTGTCTTGATGCTATAATAAACTAAACTTCTAAAAATATTCAGTTAAATCATGATTTCCAAACTGCCTTGGTTGTATATGCACCAACTCACTACAAACGGAAATAATCAAATTCGGTTTACTGTAGAATACGTCTTACATTTTAAAACCGAGGCAACACGATTAATTTGTGAATGCCACAAAAAAGTGGAAGTGCAAAAGATTTAATAACTTTAAAGTTAGAAAATATAAATGAACAATATCGCGTTCAAAAGAGCATTAAACAAACAATGTTATAAATGCTCATTAGTCTGGTGGTGACGTCATCGGCTGTTGCAATTGCAGCTCAAAGTTGAGTCACGAAAATGCGAACTTCCAGTCTCATAAATTTAGTCTAGCTCCGGCCTCCTTTGTGTTACCACGGCGTTTGAGGTTATTTGCTTCGTTGCTAATCGCTGTAGTATCAATATTACAAAATTTTTAAGAAAAATTAAAAAATTATTAATAAAATATGCAAAGGAAGACAAATTAAGATTTCAAATAAGGAAAATTTCAAACACAATTCAAAATGTCCAAATATAATAAACACAAGAAAAGTTGTAGAAAGATCAACAGATGGGCAATCCAAGAAGATTCGGACATCCAATGCTGAGCGTCAACAGGTTCGTAGGGGATCTTGAAAGTACAGGCATCGCACCTTCAAGCTGAACAAATGCCGGATACGAGGGCGCCACGTTCCTCCACCGATTAGCACGACGCAAATACCATATCTGGTGACATAAACGTTTTACAATCAAATGATGGCGATCATTGAGGTCGGTAATAAGCCACAACATCAACAGCGAGTGCAGCAATCGTGATATACACTACAATAATGGATCGGACGCCAACGGATTTTCATAACATCCGACTACTTATTTGGGGGTGTTTTTCGTGGCATGTCCTGTGACCTTTGCATGTTGTTCCTGGTAAATTGAACGCCGATGTACATGAGCATTTTGGACAATCAGGTTGTTCCTACGCTCTGGAAATTTTAGCAAATGGACGTATGCCACTTCCAGGACGACAAAGCTTCGTGTGATGTTGAAGCCTCTGCCGTCTCTGTCAAGCAGTGGTATCATGATGTGGCTGTATAGCGTCTTCCCTGGCCTGCTCAGAGTCCCGACCTAAACCCCATAGAACATTTGTGGATCGAGTTAGAGCGACGCGTACGGACCAGGGAACCACTTTCGAAATCTACAACTGAGCTGTCGACAATCTTACAGCTGGAATGGACACAAATAACCATAGCTGTGTATCAAAAACTCGTTGAAAGTATACCCAGAAGGGTTGCTAGTGTAATTGCAGCACGTGGGGGACCATCCCCTTCTAAGACATGTATTATTTCCCTTATACCATCACATCTTGATGTTCCGTTCACTATTGTTGGGTAGCGAATATGCGGAGCGATGAACATTTGATGTCTGAAATTAAAACAGTGTAGTACTAATTTCTTTCATTCTGATTCACCATATTGCTTCGCTAAAGTATTCAACGCCTTAAACCTAGAGGCCATGACTCGACATAGCCCCGTCTTTTTTTTTTAATTTATCGTTAAATAATTTATTGTTTATATTTAAAATGCCATCATTTCAAAATGTAACAGTCCGATCTACTACCCAAGAATGAACATCAAGAAAATCTACTGATGACTAGATCTCACAACGCTTGTTCGATTGAAGTCCCATGGAAAAGTAAATAGGTTAATGAAGACTGCAATCAATCACGTTTTAGGAAAAACTAACAAATTTATCCTGACCACTCTTCTTTGAATGACTGCCAAAAGATGTACTATGACTATCTTAATCGATCATAGATCTCAGAGACATTATTGCTTACGTGGGAAATCTGCTCAGGCCCATAGCTTTTATGTCACCTAACTGTCCTCAATAATCCTCATTCTATTGCCCGATTCAGATGGTCTTATTAATAATAATTGTAAGATTATGGTTATAGTCAATATTTCCATCTAATTCCTTTTGTTTCCATAACAAGTTGAGCTTTTGCATTGCAAAGTTCCTTTAACAGTAACAATTTTGTCTTTACGCAAGGGACAAGTATGAATGTACGTGTGTGTGCTTGTGTATGTGTGTGTGGCCTATAGATAAATTTTATTAATACTGAGCAATATCAGAGAGAAATAAATCTCAATTGTATTATTTTTTAATATTCCAACTGGATTTGACGAGATATTTCTTCCAAGACCAGTTTTGATGGACGAGATAGTTGATGGTTTAATCGTCAGATAATGATCACGTACCTCGTCGATACACCCTCAAAGGAGGGTTAATTACTTTTTTACCAATGAATTTGCTATTTGTTTTCTTTGTAAACATTGGATTGATAGGCTTTATTGTGATTTAGGATTTACAAAGTAGGTTAGCGTTATCGATGATAACGCTAACTCTCTACCTTGCGGATGACAGCTATTGGAAGTGATATTCATCGTAATTCAACTATTCCACAGGTATCATCAAAGTGAACGCCAACTGAAGCAAGATACATCTGTAATTTGTCGAAAGCTTTATTTACCTTGATTCTTTAAAGTGCTTATAGCCATATACGTCTACAAGTTACATATTTAGTAGGGTATGACTAGATAGTGCAACGTCAATCAACCAAGTACTTCATACAAGAGATAAGGTACCACTATTATGTATCCTGTTAAAAAAAAATCAATTGAATTGGTAAAAAAAGTTTGTGTGTTCAACTCACGTCCCTGTTTCCAACTGTGACACGACATGGTAAGACAGTGCAACAACATCAAAGTACATGCCTATTGAGGAGAGCGCCATCTGGAATTAATCGGAAGCTATATTTGCTTGCTGTTGGATAGCGCACTTACACGTCTAACACTCGCCAATTTATCAAGACGTGAAAAGATAAAGCAACGTCAATCAAGCAAAAAGTAATTCATCATCGAAACAAGTTGCGCTGCTAATATATGCTGTTGAAAAAACAGCAATTGAAAGACGTAGTATCACGTTCTCATATACACATCTACGACTCACCAAATGGTAAGACAGTGCAACAACATCAAAGTACATGCCTATTGAGGAGAGCGCCATCTGGAATTAATCGGAAGCTATATTTGCTTGCTGTTGGATAGCGCACTTACACGTCTAACACTCGCCAATTTATCAAGACGTGAAAAGATAAAGCAACGTCAATCAAGCAAAAAGTAATTCATCATCGAAACAAGTTGCGCTGCTAATATATGCTGTTGAAAAAAACAGCAATTGAAAGACGTAGTATCACGTTCTCATATACACATCTACGACTCACCAATTTAATTAGACGTGAAAATATAAAGCAACGTCAATCAAACAATAAGTATTCATCGTCTAAATAAGTTGAGCTGCTGTATATGCTATTGGAGAAACAGCAATTTAAAGACGTAGTATCACGTTGTCATATACACTTCTGCGAATCACCAATTTAGCAGGACGTGAAAATATAGAGCAACGTTAAACAAGCAAAAAGTACTTCATCGTCTAAATTAGCTTTCGATGCTATATATGCTGTTGGAAAAATAGCAATTGAAAGATTGCGTTTACAATTCCCGTCTGAGTCACCAATTGTGGCAGGACGCGGAAAGACACTACAATTTAAGTTAAATAAAAAAAACACGATGAAGATAAGTTACAATGCTTTAGATACAACTGCATTGTAAATTTTGTATAAATGTGGTGGTTATATTCCCCACATTACACTACCACCAGGTAAATTAAGTATAAATTTCCTTAGGACTATAAGGTCAACATTATCACATCTTGGCTTGTGAAATTGATTAAACAAAGTTCCAATAGGAATTCTATAGACCTGAATAACCTTGTGACACAAATCGTATTCTATTGATGCAAAATTGATGATATTAATCAGGTAGATAGTCTTTAGGCATATTCATCCAAATCAATTCAAATTGGTCAATCCATTCAAAATAGATACGATTCTGGTGAATATGATTGCCTTCAAGCCTGACGTCATCATCTGAATGACCACTTAATAACTTGAATTACCAACATGAAGAGGCGAAGATACAGTAGAATTAACTTCGCAGTGGAGCAACAGAACGGGCTATTCACAACGTTTCGGCATCAATCCTAATGTTAAAGATGAAAAGAAAATACTTCTACATTTTGAATAATTGTCTGACATCTGAGCTGGCACTCTTCTTTTCGAATTTACAGACTACACCTACATGAGGACAGTTGATACCTCTACAGATTTAACATTTAACAGCCCAACACGTACACGACGGTCTTTGTTTCTATCGAGTCTCAAACTCGCAACCCTTCTGTCGCCATTTCGCTATTCTTCCAACATTCTCACTAACTGTTAGTATACATCAAAAAGGTCTAAAAGGTCGACATAGGTCTAAAAATATCAACAAAAACATAAATATCCTTTCAGCGAGTATAAACGGTCACATGAAAGCTAAGGTCTCAGCGTAAATATGTATTCTTTGTACAGTAACTAAAAAGTATAATACTACTTCAAATAAAAAGTTTTCATAGTAGTATTCTTGATTATAAAATAAGTTCAAAAACTTGTTCTCAAAAAAAAGGAAGGGGAGGATCTGGAAAAATTGTATTTTAAAGTTTAACAGTTTCCCCATCTGCTTCCAATTTATCTTTTTTTTGTTGATGTCTTTTTAACATAAATTTACTGTTTTTACTTTTTAGAATAGTGTTTTACTTTTACTTTCTTTTGTTATAGTGTACCTACAAGATATTTTTTAAATCTGCCTTTTATTGTTCGTTTGGCTGGGTTTTGTTTGAATATTTTATTTGGTTTTGTTAGGGTTACTTTTAGTCTTGATTAGAGTTTAAGCACGAACACCATCTTAAAAGATTATCATTAAAAATTATTTATAATTAACACTGTGGAAAATATCTTAATGTTTAACATAAAATGGTTTAACATTAAAATTGGGCTTTCTCCACTTTTTTAATACTAGCTACGTCAAAATTGTATTGTCTGCTTAAACGGATTGATTAAAGTGTTTTGCTGGAGTTTTACCACACTAAACATTCTGAGAGTCAGGATATAAAACTAATTTAATGTCCAATTGGGTCAAGTCCAATGTTCACGGACACGTATGAGACGGTCACACACGAATTCATATAATGGAAGCCGACCAACCGGAATAGTGCTTAAGGTGTTAGTTTCTAGAGCGGAAGGTTCCTGGTTCGAATCCGGGTGCGGGTATGGATGTTTGTAAGTGTATGGTGTAGAGGCGGCTGATGCACCTGAAATCTGTCGTTGGATTAGTGTGGAAGTTTGGAGTGTGGGGTGCCAGCTCAGATGTTGCCTCGTCATCTGACCGAGGTTCAAAATTACGAGGTGTCGTCCACGGATCTTTCCTTTAAGGGATTGATCCCGGACCGTCGTTGATAGCCTGTTGTGTTTCTCGAGCACGACGTTAACTAAAAATTACCTTAATATATAATGGAAATAGCAGAATATTTAAAATTTTATTTTCACAAATCATAACGATTTTTGAACTATCTTCCCTTCACGTAAGCTTATCTCAAGTTTTTGGGTGTATCTCATTCTGTTTTTTATGAAAACGAGCTTATATCTATTCATAAAATCTGGGACATCTCTGGTTACATTATCGCAAATGTTTAGGGTATATCTAATTTTCTTTTCTATAAAAACGAGCCAGTATCAATCCATGAAATATCGGACGTTTGTGGTTACATTATTGCAAATTTTTGGGTATACCTCTTTTGTTTTTCACTAAAAAAGAGCTGATATCAATCCTTAAAGTATGGGACGTCACTGGTTACATTATTGCATATTTTTGGGTATATCTCACTTTCTTTTCTATAAAAACGAGCCGATATCAATCTGTAAAGAATGGAATGTCTCTTGTTACAGTGAGATAAACCATGTTACTGCTTGATATTAGCTATTTTTTGTCTAGAATAAAATAAAGCACCCAAAAAATTTAGATTAAACTACTTTGAAGGGAATACATTTTAAGTTTAAAAAGTTTGTTCATTATTGCAAGGAAAAAAATCCTATATTCATGTAGGAATACTAGACAACGGTAGTTGTCTACTAGTCTGGAAAGAACTCATTATAAGAGCAACGAGACTGGTAGGAGTCAGTTGCATTGTAGTAGGAATGCAAGGCAAGACTGTCACGAGCCATTCACATTCCGGTATTCAGTTACGAGAAAATTAATAGAACAGACACTTTTTCCCCTGGACGCCATTGAGAGCTGACGTAGTTGTAGGAATACTAGACAACGGTAGTTGTCTACTAGTCTGGAAAGAACTCATTATACGAGCAACGAGACTGGTAGGAGTCAGTTGCATTGTAGTAGGAATGCAATGCAAGACTGTCACGAGCCATTCACATTCCGGTATTCAGTTACGAGAAAATTAATAGAACAGACATTTTTTCCCCTGGACGCCATTGAGAGCTGACGTATTTTTTCCGAGCAGAGACGACTGCTGCAGTTAATGACGGAACTGTTTTAAAATATAACTCAACTGTACATAATAATTGTGGATATTTATTCATTAAATGTCAATGTGCTGTAAGATTCGAAGTCTTTAATATAGACCTTACCAAACAGAACAACACGAATCTTACATTCATTTTGTGACTGTGATACGTGACATTGGAATGTCTCACTAATAGCCTAGTCATCATCGTGCACGAATTTTGGTAACATATAATCTAACATCTTACAGCGAAATCCCAAACTCGGCATTGAGTTTAAAGGGAATACAATAAGATTAATTCTAACATGCCTCCATGTCCTAAGATTTTAAGTCATATCCCATTGATGTGCATTCTGCTATATATTATTGCGTATATATAATAAGTGAAGTATGTTCACAGTGGATTCCTACGTGTCCTTAGGCTACAAGGTCGAAATAGACTAGTAATTCTGATTCGTGGAAAGAGAGTTTGGTTCAATATAAATCATTAGTGTCTATATAGTAACGAGTACGTTACACTAACGAGATACTATTTGAATACTTATACAGCTGTGTGTGTACCAAACTGTTCTCAGAATGCTTTCTTGGAAATAATTTCAAATTCTCTTACGTACTTTTGTATTTTATCAGAGACAATATTATTAAGGAAGCAAACATGCATATAAGATTTCCATAATCGAATTCGCAGTCATATATGGTTAACAAATATCATACTGTCTGTGTGGTAAATATCGTAGTCAGACCTGACAAAATATGTTTTTGTGTTACATCCCAATATTGTGACTTTTATTTCAACTTATGTTATTTATTTCTTGGATCCAATAAGTCTTTAAATTACATTGCGTTTTAAGCTAAACCCTGAGTGAAAGGTTCTTACTGACTATAACTGTTGATGGAGTTGTGTAATGTAAAACAGTGAAATTAACTTTCACCAATTAAGGGGAAAAGAACACACATTTTTAAAGATCTAAATATTTATGTAAACAAAACGCAAATAAATAAAAACAAACGCTTCTAGAATACAAATAGAATAACATGCCACTTTGTCAAAATCTTATCATTTAACATATTTCATTCAACTCGTTTAATAGGTTATCTTATTCAATTTCCCTTTTAGCTAACTCTAGCCGATTGTTATACATTGAGTACAATACATCGATACAATACATTGAGTTTTCCCTTAAAAGAGGTTCTTCCCGGGGAATGCTTCACGAGACAAAAAGAAGAAATATAAAAAATATCAAAACAAATTATTCCAGGAGCAAGGAGTTAATGATATTCAGAGAAGAAAAGAAATAAGGAAGATCGACTTATGAGACATCCAAACGATGGAACTGCATTCCGATAGAGAGGATACTGGGTTAGAATAGGAGATGTAGCCATCTTTGTACCATGACGCGAACGTTTCTTTTTTCTCGTCTACCCTGGAAGGGGACAATCCAGAATATTCGTTTTTTTTTCATCAGGACATCCCAATCGAGTTCATCCATCTTGGTACACTAGCCCGAGTTAAAGGACGGCCGGAAACTCGCTTCTAGGTGGTCAGCAACCGATATTCACTGATTTCCTACGTCCATCGTCCCGAGTCACTGAGGACGAAAACTTGCTTCTAGGAAGTCAGAAAACAATATTCACTGGTTTCGCACGTCCATCGTCTCGAGTCACATAGAGGTCAGAAATTCGCTTCTAGGTGATCAGCAACCGATATTCACTGATTTCCTACGTCCATCGTCCCGAGTCACTGAGGACGAAAACTTGCTTCTAGGAAGTCAGAAAACAATATTCACTGGTTTCGCACGTCCATCGTCTCGAGTCACATAGAGGTCAGAAATTCGCTTCTAGGTGATCAGCAACCGATATTCACTGATTTCCTACGTCCATCGTCCCGAGTCACTGAGGACGAAAACTTGCTTCTAGGAAGTCAGAAAACAATATTCACTGGTTTCGCACGTCCATCGTCTCGAGTCACATAGAGGTCAGAAATTCGCTTCTAGGTGATCAGCAACCGATATTCACTGATTTCCTACGTCCATCGTCCCGAGTCACTGAGGACGAAAACTTGCTTCTAGGAAGTCAGAAAACAATATTCACTGGTTTCGCACGTCCATCGTCTCGAGTCACATAGAGGTCAGAAATTCGCTTCTAGGTGATCAGCAACCGATATTCACTGATTTCCTACGTCCATCGTCCCGAGTCACTGAGGACGAAAACTTGCTTCTAGGAAGTCAGAAAACAATATTCACTGGTTTCGCACGTCCATCGTCTCGAGTCACATAGAGGTCAGAAATTCGCTTCTAGGTGATCAGCAACCGATATTCACTGATTTCCTACGTCCATCGTCCCGAGTCACTGAGGACGAAAACTTGCTTCTAGGAAGTCAGAAAACAATATTCACTGGTTTCGCACGTCCATCGTCTCGAGTCACATAGAGGTCAGAAATTCGCTTCTAGGTGATCAGCAACCGATATTCACTGATTTCCTACGTCCATCGTCCCGAGTCACTGAGGACGAAAACTTGCTTCTAGGAAGTCAGAAAACAATATTCACTGGTTTCGCACGTCCATCGTCTCGAGTCACATAGAGGTCAGAAATTCGCTTCTAGGTGATCAGCAACCGTTATTCACTGATTTCCTACGTCCATCGTCCCGAGTCACTGAGGACGAAAACTTGCTTCTAGGAAGTCAGAAAACAATATTCACTGGTTTCGCACGTCCATCGTCTCGAGTCACATAGAGGTCAGAAATTCGCTTCTAGGTGATCAGCAACCGATATTCACTGATTTCCTACGTCCATCGTCCCGAGTCACTGAGGACGAAAACTTGCTTCTAGGAAGTCAGAAAACAATATTCACTGGTTTCGCACGTCCATCGTCTCGAGTCACATAGAGGTCAGAAATTCGCTTCTAGGTGATCAGCAACCGATATTCACTGATTTCCTACGTCCATCGTCCCGAGTCACTGAGGACGAAAACTTGCTTCTAGGAAGTCAGAAAACAATATTCACTGGTTTCGCACGTCCATCGTCTCGAGTCACATAGAGGTCAGAAATTCGCTTCTAGGTGATCAGCAACCGATATTCACTGATTTCCTACGTCCATCGTCCCGAGTCACTGAGGACGAAAACTTGCTTCTAGGAAGTCAGAAAACAATATTCACTGGTTTCGCACGTCCATCGTCTCGAGTCACATAGAGGTCAGAAATTCGCTTCTAGGTGATCAGCAACCGATATTCACTGATTTCCTACGTCCATCGTCCCGAGTCACTGAGGACGAAAACTTGCTTCTAGGAAGTCAGAAAACAATATTCACTGGTTTCGCACGTCCATCGTCTCGAGTCACATAGAGGTCAGAAATTCGCTTCTAGGTGATCAGCAACCGTTATTCACTGATTTCCTACGTCCATCGTCCCGAGTCACTGAGGACGAAAACTTGCTTCTAGGAAGTCAGAAAACAATATTCACTGGTTTCGCACGTCCATCGTCTCGAGTCACATAGAGGTCAGAAATTCGCTTCTAGGTGATCAGCAACCGATATTCACTGATTTCCTACGTCCATCGTCCCGAGTCACTGAGGACGAAAACTTGCTTCTAGGAAGTCAGAAAACAATATTCACTGGTTTCGCACGTCCATCGTCTCGAGTCACATAGAGGTCAGAAATTCGCTTCTAGGTGATCAGCAACCTATATTCACTGATTTCCTACGTCCATCGTCCCGAGTCACTGAGGACGAAAACTTGCTTCTAGGAAGTCAGAAAACAATATTCACTGGTTTCGCACGTCCATCGTCTCGAGTCACATAGAGGTCAGAAATTCGCTTCTAGGTGATCAGCAACCGATATTCACTGATTTCCTACGTCCATCGTCCCGAGTCACTGAGGACGAAAACTTGCTTCTAGGAAGTCAGAAAACAATATTCACTGGTTTCGCACGTCCATCGTCTCGAGTCACATAGAGGTCAGAAATTCGCTTCTAGGTGATCAGCAACCGATATTCACTGATTTCCTACGTCCATCGTCCCGAGTCACTGAGGACGAAAACTTGCTTCTAAGAAGTCAGAAAACAATATTCACTGGTTTCGCACGTCCATCGTCTCGAGTCACATAGAGGTCAGAAATTCGCTTCTAGGTGATCAGCAACCGATATTCACTGATTTCCTACGTCCATCGTCCCGAGTCACTGAGGACGAAAACTTGCTTCTAGGAAGTCAGAAAACAATATTCACTGGTTTCGCACGTCCATCGTCTCGAGTCACATAGAGGTCAGAAATTCGCTTCTAGGTGATCAGCAACCGATATTCACTGATTTCCTACGTCCATCGTCCCGAGTCACTGAGGACGAAAACTTGCTTCTAGGAAGTCAGAAAACAATATTCACTGGTTTCGCACGTCCATCGTCTCGAGTCACATAGAGGTCAGAAATTCGCTTCTAGGTGATCAGCAACCGATATTCACTGATTTCCTACGTCCATCGTCCCGAGTCACTGAGGACGAAAACTTGCTTCTAGGAAGTCAGAAAACAATATTCACTGGTTTCGCACGTCCATCGTCTCGAGTCACATAGAGGTCAGAAATTCGCTTCTAGGTGATCAGCAACCGATATTCACTGATTTCCTACGTCCATCGTCCCGAGTCACTGAGGACGAAAACTTGCTTCTAGGAAGTCAGAAAACAATATTCACTGGTTTCGCACGTCCATCGTCTCGAGTCACATAGAGGTCAGAAATTCGCTTCTAGGTGATCAGCAACCGTTATTCACTGATTTCCTACGTCCATCGTCCCGAGTCACTGAGGACGAAAACTTGCTTCTAGGAAGTCAGAAAACAATATTCACTGGTTTCGCACGTCCATCGTCTCGAGTCACATAGAGGTCAGAAATTCGCTTCTAGGTGATCAGCAACCGATATTCACTGATTTCCTACGTCCATCGTCCCGAGTCACTGAGGACGAAAACTTGCTTCTAGGAAGTCAGAAAACAATATTCACTGGTTTCGCACGTCCATCGTCTCGAGTCACATAGAGGTCAGAAATTCGCTTCTAGGTGATCAGCAACCGATATTCACTGATTTCCTACGTCCATCGTCCCGAGTCACTGAGGACGAAAACTTGCTTCTAGGAAGTCAGAAAACAATATTCACTGGTTTCGCACGTCCATCGTCTCGAGTCACATAGAGGTCAGAAATTCGCTTCTAGGTGATCAGCAACCGATATTCACTGATTTCCTACGTCCATCGTCCCGAGTCACTGAGGACGAAAACTTGCTTCTAGGAAGTCAGAAAACAATATTCACTGGTTTCGCACGTCCATCGTCTCGAGTCACATAGAGGTCAGAAATTCGCTTCTAGGTGATCAGCAACCGATATTCACTGATATCCTACGTCCATCGTCCCGAGTCACTGAGGACGAAAACTTGCTTCTAGGAAGTCAGAAAACAATATTCACTGGTTTCGCACGTCCATCGTCTCGAGTCACATAGAGGTCAGAAATTCGCTTCTAGGTGATCAGCAACCGATATTCACTGATTTCCTACGTCCATCGTCCCGAGTCACTGAGGACGAAAACTTGCTTCTAGGAAGTCAGAAAACAATATTCACTGGTTTCGCACGTCCATCGTCTCGAGTCACATAGAGGTCAGAAATTCGCTTCTAGGTGATCAGCAACCGATATTCACTGATTTCCTACGTCCATCGTCCCGAGTCACTGAGGACGAAAACTTGCTTCTAGGAAGTCAGAAAACAATATTCACTGGTTTCGCACGTCCATCGTCTCGAGTCACATAGAGGTCAGAAATTCGCTTCTAGGTGATCAGCAACCGATATTCACTGATTTCCTACGTCCATCGTCCCGAGTCACTGAGGACGAAAACTTGCTTCTAGGAAGTCAGAAAACAATATTCACTGGTTTCGCACGTCCATCGTCTCGAGTCACATAGAGGTCAGAAATTCGCTTCTAGGTGATCAGCAACCGATATTCACTGATTTCCTACGTCCATCGTCCCGAGTCACTGAGGACGAAAACTTGCTTCTAGGAAGTCAGAAAACAATATTCACTGGTTTCGCACGTCCATCGTCTCGAGTCACATAGAGGTCAGAAATTCGCTTCTAGGTGATCAGCTACCGATATTCACTGGCTTCGTACGTCCATCGTCCTGAGTCACAGGGAGACCGGAAACTCGCTTCTTGGTGCTCAGTAAGTGATATTCACTGGTTTCGTACGTTTATCAACCTGAGTTACAGGGCGGCCGGAACTCGCTTTTAAATGGTTGACGCATAAACAGCTTCTCTGAATAGTGGTTGAAAATACTCATTCCAAAAATGGCGACTTTGCTCGTTGGTTCTCATAAGACAGGCGAAACAGTTCGTACCTATAGTCTGTTTCACCCTAACTTGGCAGTAGAGTAAAGGCTACGTTGACCGCATTGCAGCCGTTGTCGTAGAAACTAGGGTTGCAATGTCAGAAGAAGTCAACTATAAACGAGGAAATTCGCCCTTTTTGGCAAGGAGAGATAAAATGCACTTGGAAATTCTATACGTTTCACAGATTTTTCACTTCTAATGGCTCTTGCATTACATTCGTTAATTAAACAAAAAGCTACTCTATGTTAATATAAATACGTTTTAATTTTTCTAAATGAGTAATATTTTTAATTATTTAAAAATATATATATTAAAAATTTTTTTACAATAAATGTTAAAAAAAAAAAAGTCTATTAAAGATGTGATGAACCATAAAATTCATTTTTTTAATTTACTTACCTGAAAGCTATAACACCTTGATTAATACTTCTTTTTTCAATTTTAATAATTTTAGTAAACGAAATTACTCCTATTTAATTACTCCTTTGGTCTTACATTTGGTTGGACAAGGTAGGGGAGAGTGCGTTGCCTGCTAAAATATGTGTTTTTATTAACAGCAAAATATAGTCTCCAAATTAAATATAATTTATTCTGACATTAAAGAAAATAAATAACAAATAATAATACATATAACATAGAGGATATAAAATACATTAATTAAAGAAAATAAATAACAAATAATAATACATATAACATAGAGGATATAAAATACATTCACAATAAATAAATAGAATATAAAAAATACAAATATAGTAAATATACATATAATACTAAAAAAATGAGACCATTTTAAAAATTAGAGTTAAAAAAATAAACCTTATATGTGTGAAACATATTCTGAAACTGGCGGAACGGTGTCGGGTTAATTAGTAGGAAATTATTAATTTTATGAATAATTTAAAATAGTTTACAAGAAAGTGTACACAAGAAACCAATCTCTTTCACGAATATTAGTTACAATGAGAAAACTATATTTACGTTTTACTTATTCATCACATGGATTTATACATCATCAATATATGTAAAACATAACAAACATCATAACAAATCTATTTACATTATAATATACTTATTCATCACATGGATTTATACATCATCAATATATGTAAAACATAACAAACATCATAACAAATCTATTTACATTATAATATACTTATTCATCACATGCATTTACACATCATCATCACTTAACATTTCCGAATCGCTATCAGACTCACTATTAAAAGAAATTACCAAGTTCTTACTTTCCCAAATATCATCCACAAGTCCATCTACCTCCCACATGTCTTTCTTCAGTTCTCTAATTTTTCGTAAATAATTTCTTCGCCATAAAATTATGTCGTGTCTTTCTAAAAGCATAGCCTGCCTTTTTCGCTTTTCAAAGGAAAATCCCAAATCTTTCAGTATACTGTACAGTGTACTTTGGCTAATGTCTGTCAAAAAAAATATCCTTATCGTTGTTAATTTCATTTAGAACTTTGTCCAATGTAGGAATTTCATTTCGACGGAAAAAATCAAGAATTTTTCGTCGGAGGCACGATAAAGTAAAGTTGTCCTATTTCATCATTCTTGTTCTTTTTCCAACGGCATAAGGTCGCTTTTTTCCTGGAGTACTCAAAGGACTTGACGTCTTCTTTTCTTTTTTCAATAACAAAACAGTTCTTTTGGAAACACCAGTTAGTTGAGACACCTTTCCGACGATTTGGTTAATGGAATCACTATGGTTTTCTTCTCGAAATCTAGAATATACATCCAATATGTTCCTCCGAGCTCCACTACCAATTGATTTTCCTTGCTTTGATGGCGTATACAGCTTGGATGGTGACGTTCCTTTTTCAGCCATGTTCAGAGTATCAAACACACTCCAATAAAATAGCACAAGAGAGATATGAACGTAAATACACACGCTAGCAAAGACGCAGAGCGAAATGGCGCAGACTTGGCGGGAAAGCGTATTTAGCTCGCCAGAAATGTTACCATGGAAACCGGTTTCAACCGAACTAGAATTCCGCGTTTCGGATATATTCATTCGCTTCGGTCAAAAAAAAAAATGTTTTTTACAAATAAATAACCGATTATAAAGGTTCAAAAAATCACTCCTTCATTGTAGGTCAATTTTTACACGTTTATATGCATTTTCTTTATTTTAAATTCCAAATCAAGTTGGAACTATTTTTCATGCGGATGAACATCATTTCTGCCTCTCCCAATGCTGACAAGTTAAGGTGAAACAGAGTATAGAGACTGTTGTCTCCGAACAGCTAATCCTCGCTCAGTCAAGTCGAAAACTTCCAACGGTGAATTGAGATTCAAAAAAACGTCTGGGGTCACCGCGAAGGATGACCCCAGACACGAGGTCGTACTTCAACAAAAAAACGCAGACGAATAGAAGGTGTTCGTTTTTCCAGCCACTCTTATAGACGCCAATTCGTTGATGCATATTTGTGGGTGATCCATCTAGAATATTCCATCCAGAACATTCCATGTAGAATATTCCATGTAGAACATTCCATCTAGTATATTCAATGTAGAATATTCCCTTTAGAATATACCACATTCCATCTAGTATATTCAATGTAGAATATTCCATCTAGAATATTCCATGTAGAACATTCCATCTATAATATTCCATCTAGAACATACCATCTGGAATATTCCATGTAGAACATTCCATCTGGAATATTCCATCTAGAATAATCCATGAAGAATATTCCATCTAGTATATTCGATGTAGAACATTCCATTTAGTATGTTCCATGTAGAACATTCCATCTAGTATATTCCATGTAGAACATTCCATCTAGTATATTCGATGTAGAACATACCATCTAGAATATTCCATCTAAAATTGAATCATGTCAAAAAAAAAAAAGGCTACTACAAAAGACGAAGAGGATGGGATAAAGGTTTCGAATTACTTTTTAAATTATTACGGTTAAACAATGCATATGGTAAATGCCTGAGTCAGACTTGGGAAAAAATGTTATTTCTGTTTCCCATCTCAAAACTGTACGGATAGAATTAATATAAACGTCAGTGACAAAATAGTTAATCGTTTTCTGGTGAATTAAATCTGTTAGAAACATTTATCCTTTACAGAAAATGAGAGTTATTGTGTTCGAGCTAATAAACATGTAAAATATAAACGAAACTTCCAGACATATCTCTTTTATGATTCATAGGTAATATTTAATGTATGTAAGCTGCTTTATGATTGTTAAGAGATATCTTCTGATGAATGAAGTTTGTTTTTGATTTGTAGTCCGATGCTAAAAATGGTCTAAAATAGATACTGCAGTGGAACGTCCAGGGATTTCTTGCTTTCGTATTTTTAATGGGTAACATCTAAAGTATTTAAATGTTTTAATAATTTATAAAAGTTATATCCAATGTATGCAAGCTGGTTTTTTTATTTCTGTTATGGTACTAGTAAATGTTTAAAGTTTAGTCCAAACTATTCCTGCTTATGTCTTTTAAAAGGTAATTTCTAAAGTATGCAAATAGCTTTATGATTTTTTACTGATATCTAATGTATGTAATTTATATCCTTATATCCTTAAAATGCTAGTAAACGTATAAAATGGCGATTACAATGGAGTGTCCAGACAATTCCTACTTTCTGACTTTTAATGGGTAACTTATAAAGTATGCAAAATGGTTTATGATTTTTAAAAGATAATGTCTGTAATCTGTTTTTTATTTCTATATTGATGCTAGTAAACTCCTAAAGTAAAAGGATTACAACGCAACGTCTAAACAATTCCTGCTTTGTGATTTTTATTGGATAATATCCCTATTATGCAAATTGTTTTATGATTTTTAAAGGATCATATTAATGTTTGCAATCTGTTTTAGGATTTTTAAAGATATCTAATTTATAAAATCTACTTTTTGATTTCGATTACGCTACTAATAAAAGTCTAAAATAAAGGTTAAAATAAAGGGCCGACCTAATTCCTGTCTTATGATTTTAATTGATGATATATAACTCCTGTAAAAAGCTTTAGGATTTTCCAAATATATCTACTGTAAGTAACCTACTTTATAATTCTTAAAGAATCATATCTAGGTGTGTTTACTTTATTGTTTATTTCTTTTGTGTTGTATTTTTAAGAGACAATATCTAGTACATGAAATTTGTTCCTGATTTCTAATGTACACATTTATTTTAGTTCATTCTGTTTCTTAACTTTAAAAGTATTATTTGCTAAATTTAACTATGAATTGTTAGTTTATTACACATTAAAACATGGTATTAAAAGTCAATAAAACAAGATATTATTTTTTAGTATTAGAATAAAAGTCATAATAAACAGCGATTATTTTCCTTTATTGAGCTAAGCGAAGAAAAATTACACCCGTTTTTTAATGTAGTTAATAGCGAATAAATAAAATTCTCGTCAATTTAATAGCCCAGTAGGATATGTAACGCCGGACATAGAACGAGGACAATGAAGAATAATTTACCAACAATAGAAAAAGCACCTTAATTGGTTAATAAACTACAAGAACCGCTTACACTAATGACCCAAATCGATACACTGTAAACAACTTCCAGAATCTTTTTAAAAATCTGTGTCAAAAAGTTAAAACAAATTTCATTTAAAGCCCATTAATTTCCCTAGCCAAGCCAATTCCTCTGGAGGTTTGAAATCATTACAGTTCACGATACGACCAATAAATCACATGCCGTATTGTGTTACCCTATCATTAGTTCCTCACTTCCCTATTGGTTTTTGCCGACCAATATCAAGGCGACTTTCAAGGTAGAATTTAAATAATGGTTATTGATGGATATTTAGTCTGGATAAAAAGATTCGGAATAAGATCGATTTACAAGAAACTGGGAGGTTATTGATAGGGAATGAGGTGTTAATATCTCTTGATTGCCCTAAATGGATTTTCTCGGGTGATGTATGAGTGTTATTTCGTTTTTGCGACTGAGTTTCCGTAATGGAATTCGCAAAATCTGTTTTTAAAAACTCGGATTTGGAGAGATTGAATATTTTATATTTGGTTTTGTTGTTAGATGTAATTAGTGAAATTGTTGAGGTGGGTTTTTGAAGTTGGTATGCTTCAAGAAAAATCCTATTGTTAATTAATTAAGTGGAATTAATTCATCAATGTTAGTTTCCGCAACATATATGCTTTACACTAATGATATATGTTTTAAATATAAACACTTCCAAATATTTTTGGAGCAATTCTTTGTATCTTTATAAAATGAGGTCGGTTTCCTTATTGCTTGAGAAAGGTGGAATGGTATTTAAAACTCCGATTTGTTTCGATGAAATAAGTTGTCCACTAAGATCAGTCTATTTTTGCTAAGGACGAAATATCTCTCGCTATTAAGATATTGCCGAATTTTTTAAGATGACAAAATCAAGATCTGGTCTGTTTCTTCTAATGACGAGAAACCTCGTCCATTTCAAGATCTCAAAAGCGTTGCTAATGATTAGACACCTTGTCAAAGTAACCACCAAGTGGTTTAACCTCCAAGTAGCCTTGTCAAGGCATCTCGTCCATGAAGATAAAATTAATTTTACAGGGTTGAAGCATCTCGTCCATCAAGGTAAAATAAAATTTCCTGTGCTGAAGCATCTAGCCCATCAAAATAATAGCAATTTTTCAGTGCTAAAGTATCTCGTTTATCAAGATTAGTACAATTTTCCAGAGCTAAAGCATCTCGTTTGTCAAGATAAAATCAATTTTCCATTGCTGAAGCATCTCGTCCGTCAAATAATATTAGTTTTTTATTGCTGATTTATTTCGTCCATCAGCATTAAATCGATTTTCCAGTGCTGAAGCATCTCGTCCATCAAGATAAAATTGATTTTCCATTGCTGAAGCACTCGTTTATCAAATAATATTAATTTTTCATTGCTAAAGTATTTCGTCCATCACCATTAAATCGATTTTCCAGTGCTGAAGCATTTTGTCTATCAAGATAATATCAATTTTTTGGTGCTGAAGCATCTCGTCCAACAAGATTAAATTAGTTTTCCAGTGCTGAAGCATCTCGTTCATCAAGATAAAATTGATTTTTCATTGCTGAAGCACTCGTTTATCAAATAATATTAATTTTTCATTGCTAAAGTATCTCGTCCATCACCATTAAATCGATTTTCCAGTGCTGAAGCATTTTGTCTATCAAGATAATATCAATTTTTTGATGCTGAAGCATCTCGTCCAACAAGATTAAATTAGTTTTCCAGTGCTGAAGCATCTCATCCATCAAGATAAAATCATTTTCTTGTGCTGAAGCATCTAGTCCATAAAGATAATATCATGTTTTCAGTGTGTTGAAGCATCTCATCCATCAAGGTCTGACAAATAAACCTACCCTATTACTCCAGGGGAATGTAAATACAAGTATTAACGACAAGTTGATGAGTTAAATGATAAAAAGTTTCCAGAGCAAGATGATAAAAAGTTTAAAGAGCAAGATGTTTGCGGTAGGTAGATATTTTAATTAACGTCGATAAGGAACAATACAGCATGCTAATGGGGGCGGTACATGATCAACATCCGAAGAGACATTGAGGACATTACCACGTAATTTTGAACCACGGTCAGATGACAGGAGAACACCTGAGTTGGCATCCCACTCCCCAAAGTTCAACAGCATGCCAACGTGAGGACATTCAAGGCCACGACATATTTAACTCGTGCCTGCCCACTTTGAGTACGACGCTCTATGGTTGGTTTCAAACTGACTGATAGCCCGTTACTCTTCCAACAGGGTTACCGTGGCTCAAGCAAGATCATTTTACTTTGGTGTATATTTTCAGATTTTTTTCGGATCTTTAAATTGACAATAACTTAGTTGTCAATTGCATTCTAAGCGGAAATATTATAATTGAGCTTTATCAGTAAATTTTAAAATTAATTTATACAAAGTGTTAAGGAAATTGGACCGTTTGTAAATCATATTCAAATACAGAAATTGATTTTATTTAAATACATAACATGGTATTTACATTGGTGGTTCTGAATTTACGAATACCTTTAGCACTTTGTATAACAATACATTCAAAGTAAAGAAACACCAACATTTATGCATGAGTAACTAGATACATTTAAAAAGCTGTAAATCGCATATATAAATTCAACTGAATTTATATTGAGTTGTTTTTTATTATTGAAATGCGCACACAAACATAATGTTCTTTAAAATATAAAACAAAACATTCTTTAAAATATACAAAAAAATTCACAGTACCTATTCAGCGCAAACTGTTTAAGGTACAAGTCAGTTTCAATAGTCCATTCACAATGCACACGAATATATATGAGGAAATGGTAAATTCCCCTATATACGGAAAGCCCCAAGCAACCGCAATTTCTAGCGAATCGGAATAAAACATGAGATTTAGAGATTTCGAGGAATGCGCTCGAGAATTATGTAAATAGCAAGTATCGAGATCTCACGGCTGTGGATACAGTTAACAAATTTCGAATAGCAACAAACATTGTTCTTTTTACTGTAATGCTATCGGCACAGTGGTAAACCAAAAATGGCTTTGGAAGTTTACCTTTAATTGTAAAAACTACTGCGAGTGACGAATTGAATGTTCACGACATAAGTGGGAAGAAAGACAACAAGGAACTGTAACATTTCACCTTTATTACAAATACTAGTGCCACTCGATTTGTGATAAGTGCTTGCTATTTATGCAGTCGTTTTTAGAGCTAACGGCAAAATTTCATCTCTATCTTTGGATTTTAACTTTTTTGATCGCATGAAGATAAAAACAGTGGGTGTTGCTATTTGAAAAAATTTCGATATTTGATAGCTGTATCCGTAACCGTTGGTGCTCGGTTCTTGTTGTTTATACTTGAGCGCATACCTTGAAATCTCTCGGAGGGAAACGAGTTTAAGCTAGGGCCGGTCAAAATTTAGATAAATAAAATTTAAGTCTGTCGTTACCTCAAGTGTCCTCGTGTTGGTGTGGTGTGGAAATTTGGAGAATGGGTTGTTACCTGAGGTGCTGACCTCGTAATTTGAATGCAGTTCAAAATTACGAGTCGTTTGTCCCAGGATTTCCCTTCGAGATTAATCACGGACCGTTGCCAATAGCCCACTGTGTTGCTCCTTGGAGACATTCAATAGCTACATACATATCTACCTACACCGATTCGCTTAAAATTTCGGTCGATACGGGCTCGTTTATTGGAGAAGATACTTTATAGTACATAGTGTTGAATCCTAAACAGCAAAATTTAGAACTAAAAGGACTCGTGTATTATGGAAGATATTTCATGGTACATAGAGTTGTTCAGAAAATTCCCAGAACTAGAACAAAAAAGGCTCGCTTGTAGTGGTACTTAATGGCACACGGTGTTGAACAGCTAAAGTTGTAGCTAAAATTAAAACGAAAAAGGCTTGTTTATAGGGAAGGATACTTTATGGCTAAAAGTGTTGAGTACTAAATAGCCAAAACTAGAACGAAAAAGGCTCGTTTGTAGTAGAAGGAACTTTATGGTACACGGTGTTGAACATTAAATAGCTAAAACTAAAACGAAAAGGCTTGTTTATAAGGAAGGATACTTTATGTCCCAAAGTGTTGAGTACTAAATAACCAAAACTAGAACGAAAAAGGCTCGTTTGTAGTGGTACTTAATGGCACACGGTGTTGAACAGCTAAAGTTGTAGCTAAAATTAAAACAAAAAAGGCTTGTTTATAGGGAAGGATACTTTATGGCCCAAAGTGTTGAGTACTAAATAGCCAAAACTAGAACGAAAAAGGCTCTTTTGTAGTAGAAGGGACTTTATGGTACACAGTGTTGAATACTAAATAGCTAAAACTAAAACAAAAAAGGCTTGTTTATAAGGAAGGATACTTTATGTCCCAAAGTGTTGAGTACTAAATAACCAAAACTAGAACGAAAAAGGCTCGTTTGTAGTGGTAACGAAACAGGCTCAATTGTAGTAGAAGGTACTTAATGGCACACGGAGTTGAACACTAAATAGCTAAAATTAAAACGAAAAAGGCTTGTTTATAAGGAAGGATACTTTATAGCCCAAAGTGTTGAGTACTAAATAGCCAAAACTAGAACGAAACAGTCTCAATTGTAGTAGAAGGTACTTTATGGCACACGGTGTTGAACACTAAATAGCTAAAACTAAAATGAAAAGGGCTCGTTTATAGGGAACAATACATTATGGCCCAAAGTGTTGAGAACTAAATAGCCAAAACTAGAACTAAAAGGGCTCGTGATTTGGGGAATGTGCCTTATGGCACATAGCGTTGTACACTAAATTGCCAAAACTAGAGTAAAAAAGGCTCGTTTATAGGTGAAGGTATTTTATGGTACATATCGTCGAACACTAAATAGCCAAAACTAGAACTCAAAATACTTATTCACGTACCCTTTTTTACTAATACCATCTTAGTGCACCTATTCATTAGGAAACACACTCTTTTTACAGGAGTTAATTTGCATGAAAATACCATATTGTCCTCCGCTCAAAAGAGCCGTAAATAAAACCCAAGATAATAAGCAAAAAGAGGCTTTAAAAAATTTCCCTAAAACATGATTAGGGATTTTTTTCATCGCTTCTCCTTTTCATTACTGTTATCGTGAGTGGAAAAGCAAATATTTCCTCGAAATCTCGTTGTTTACAATAAATTTAACTCATTTCAAATTCATCAGGAACGCAGAAACAAGGGCCTCCTCTTTTCCCCTTTCTTTTCCCTACCCGTCTTCGCGGTAGGGATTTCTCCCCCGCGAACTAGGTTTCCTTTTGTGATTTCGTTACTGGATTTTTTGTTGCAAATCCTTTTTTCCTCAATGAGATAGTAGAAGGGGGACGGTAAAGTGAAATGAATTCATATGCTTGTTTATTTGCTTGTTTTCCCATCGCCATTTCCAAAGTACGAATGTTTTTCTATATTTATTCCCCCAGTTTCGGAAGCACTTTATTTGTGGAAATGTTAGCAGAGCACGGCTAATGATATGTTAAAAGTAGGGAATATCAGCTTTTGTATTGCAGCGAGGAGGCTTTTGTGTTTCAGTTTCGGCCGAAATGAAAAGTGGGAGATTTTAATTCGATATTTTTAACGGTGAAAGTTTAATGTGAGAGCGAGATTTATGCTTGGGAGATAATGTCTGCTGTATTATCTAGTTTGTTTCTGCGCGTTTGTTTGTTACTTTTTATCTTTTAATTGAGTTTTACTTTTCGCATGTTGCGTGACTTTTAAGGTTTTGTTTCCGATTCAGCATAAATTGGTGATACTTTTGTGCATGTTGTTCTAAAACCCGACCTATATGGCAAGTCTAAGCTGGAGCAGACAAAACTCAGATCTAATCATAAGTCCACATGCATTTATGAATATCACACACTAGAAGCTAGTAGATTTATGGAAGAGATTTAAAAAGTTGGATGAAAAGAAAGAGGAAAAGCATAGACATTGAAGCAATCACTGTAGCCTAATAATCACTGCAGTTAGTATTTATTGTATACGTGTTTAAAATGTATATACGCGGATTATAATTTGCATTAATGCATATATTGTGCATTCACGGAAATTACAATCTGTTTTGAAAAAACATTTACGCGAAAAATTAAAAATCAAACAAGGAAAAACTATAATTTACTTTACTTTAAAACTTTAAAATTAGGTAGTCGAAAAAATTATTCTTGAGAATTTAAAACTTTTTGCAACTCAAATAAAACTGAAACTATACACACTCCACCTTTCTATGGATTATCATCCATGCATTTGAATGTTAAAAATTACGACGGTTAAAGTGAAGGATTTTATCTTAACATAACTTGTATGAGCCATAGTTAAATTATGATTAGTTACAGCAACAATTCTCTCATTCAAAGAAACTGATGTGTTTCTGTATTTTGAAGAAACTAATTTAACGATATGATTAAACCAATTGTAGAAACTTGCTTTCAGAAAAAAATGTCGATATTCTTCAAGCCATATTGATGATTAACGTAGAGTTTAATTCTTTGTTTCGTATGGTAGCAACGTCTTGGCGCAATTTTTTAACGCCAAGGATATTGTTTCTAAAAAAACCCGCCTTTTTTAACGGAAAGTAATAAGCTTTAACGGAAATTAACTGCCGAGGTTACCATAAAACCGGAATAACTGCAATAAAATGGGTTACCTTCACATGCCATAACTCGCTACTAAAAGTGCTCCAAAACGCGCCAAGATCGTTATAAACAAACGAAACACAGAATGCAGCTGTACCATGATTGCAGCTGTTTCAAACTCAAAATGTGTACAATACTTGCACAGTCACTATACAGGGTGTTTCAGTGAACCGTTTCAGAACATCTAAGAGGGGTAGGGTACATCCTAACGAACCAAAATCATATACCAATGGACAGTCAGAAATGCTTTCCTGACGCGGTAGATGACGTTGTGCGAAAATCCCGAGCTTTCGTGTAGGGAATCTTCATTTCGCACAAGAACGCCAAGTTAGTAGGATGGATGATTACACGATCGCAGAGTTAGCCGATATGCATTTGGCGTACGGGGCTGCAAATTGTAGTGGGCCAGCCGCACAGCGTTTGTACGCGGAACGATATCCGACGAGGCGTATCCCCAGTCATAATTTCTTTGCAAGACTGCACCAGAGATTAGCTGAGACAGGTTCATTAGAAAGAGCTGACAGGGACAGGGTAAGAACAGCACGGACTGCAGACGTCGAACAGAATGTGCTGCAGCATGTACAGGGGAATCCAAGAACGAGTACACGAAGTGTAGCAAACACAGTCGGGGTTTCCCATTTCAGCGTCTGGAGGATTCTCCGAGAAGAAGACAGGCATCCGTTTCACGTGCAGCGTGTCCAGACACAGCAACCGGAGGATTATGCACCTCGCATTGCTTTCGCACAGTGGTACCTTGGAAAATGTGCTACAAATCCCCTTTTTCTGCTGAAGTGTTGTTTTCCGATGAGGCATTCTTCACAAGGGAAGGAATTTTCAACACGCATAACGACCAAATCTGGGCGGTCGAGAACCCGCATGCAATACGACGTCGTGCAGCACAGATTAGATTTTCGGTCAATGTATGGGCCGGTATTATGGGAGATCACCTCATCGGACCTTACCTGTTACCGTCTCTTCTAACCGGACCTAACTACTTGCTCTTTCTGCAGCAAGCATTGCCACAACTTTTGAGAGATGAACAGATTTCTGCATCGACGCAACAGACATCCAACACAATAGAGCCCCTGCCCATTATAGCGGAGATGTTCGTAACTACCTGGATGTCCCATTTGGTCAGCAGTGGATCGGACGTGGTGGTCCCGTGCGTTGGCCTGCTCGGTCACCCGACCTATCATGTCTTGATTTTTATTTCTGGGGTCATCTGAAATCGCTAGTTTATGACACCCCTGTTGACAATGTTGAGGAGCTGGTTGCAAGAATTGCAGTAGCTGCCGGAGAAATTCGAGATATGCCTAGAGTATTCCAGAATGTTCGGATGTCCATGCGTCGGTGATATGAGGCGTGCATTGTAGCCCGTGGGAGAAACTTCGAACACTTACTTTAATCCATGTACCTTTTGCTTCTTTTCATGTATTATTAAAACGATTTCTCACTTACGGTCTCTTTTCTTTACGGTGCTTCTGTGTACAACACCGCCTCAGGAAAGCATTTCTGACCCCACATTGCTATATGATTTCGAGTTGTCAGGATGTACCCTACCCCTCTTAGAAGTTCTGAAACGTTTCACTGAAACACCCTGTATATTATTATACAGGATTCAGGATTGTTGGGTGCTTTGAGGTTTATGGCTACGATAAATTTCGACCTTCGACTCCATTGTTCTGGTTTTTGATTTTGTTTATTTAATCTAACAGATGTTTTATTTCAACTATAACAGTGATTCTCAACCTTTTTTTGTAGCGGCACACTTTTAACGATTTCAAAATTTGGCGGCACACAAAGAAAAAGATAAGTTTAAAAGTTGTTTACTTACCTATAATACACTGTGTGAAATAGTTTATGATAGTAATTTTGCTTGTAAAATAAAATAATATAATATGTACTGCGAAAACAACAGTCGCTTATTGAGGGATTAATTACAAGGTAATAATAAGAATACTTTTAATGAGAAATATGAGCTTGATGTATTTGATAATTTCATTTATATTGGGTCGTAAAAATGACAATGCTACTCTCATATCGTCTTCTGCATTTAACAGTCTCGATATTTTTTCGTTTTTATGTTGGTTAATGCTGAAAATCCGAATTCACACAAATAAGATGTAGAAAATTGTAATAATATTTTAAAAACTTTTTTGCCTATCATGGGATAATCACATCTAATGTTAATCCAAAATGAATTAATTCATTCTTCCGAGTATTTTAAAAATAAATTTCGATTATTAGAAAGCGAAATTAGTTCTTCCTCTTCATTCAAAGTTAATTCAAATACAGACGTATTCGTTATCACAAATGGATTACGAACCCAATCAAATTTTTTTTATACCTAAATTTGGGAAATAATGAATAATTTTCACCTCTTATGTTGTCAAATGGTCAATAATAATTTTAAAAATAGTTTTATTAAAATATTTTGGTACTGTACTTTGCTTTAATTTAAACAAACTTTACTCGTAATAGGAAATCATTATAATTTTTACTGCATACATTTCTAAAATTTGGCGGCACACAAAAGAGCCGCGGCACAGTGGTTGAGAATCACTGATCTATAATATTACATCATTCATGTTGCCAATTAAATAATTTGAATACTGATTTTAATACTTATTCATAATTAACTTTCCAAGAAAATTAATTCGAATATCTTAGTTTCGGTACCAGTTCACATTTTGGATACTTATGTAAAAATAAATTAAATTCTTTTGATTTCTGGTATCCATTAATTTCACATATAAATAAATCACTTCAAGAAATAGTCATTTATAGTCTCGATAAAACACTTTAAAATCCATCCAGTGTTGCAATGACAGGATATTTAAACTCTTCACATTTGCTGCGGCCTAAGGTTTCGATCAGCTTTTCCAAATAGATAGTGCCATTTTCAATAGCGATAGATAAAGAAAATAATAAAATTTTAAATTATCCCCTGCAATTGATTAAAAGAGATTTATGTTCTTAGTGAATAGTTCACCCGCGTCCAATTACGATTTCAATTGAAACAATCCCATTCAGAACCTATTAAGTCTTAAAACGCTCGTATAATTTCTCTTAACACCAAATGAAGTGACACTAACTCACTTGAATTTTCGGAAGCAATTTTCATCCAATCTATTTAACGTTGATTCATTTCTGCCCAGTTTGTCTTTCAGTGGTTTAGGAAGTGAGCATGTTTTTATCATAAGTGTATGTTGTTGATTTTCTTAAGGTATCACGTATTGATCCCGAACCGTCACAAAACCCCGTAGTGTTTACTGGAGAAGGTAAGTAATCATTATTGTATTTACTTCTGCGAGTACTGGGAAAGAGTGCTGATCTAAGCGAATTTGATGGAGTGCAGATCGTAATGGCCCGAAGACTCGGAACGAGTATAACAGAAACTGCACGACTGGCAGGTTGTTCACTATCTAACGTTGTTAGTAATCATGCCAAGTGGATAAATGACGGTAACACCAGCAGTAGACGCCAAGGTGTTGGTCGTCCACGCGTCATGAAAGAAAAAGCACGTCTGACTGTCCCGCTTGGTAAAGTAAAATCGGCGCGAGACAGTGGCTCAGCTGAGAGCCCAATACAATTCAGGTCCAAGCGCATGTGTTTCGGAACACATAGTTCAGCGGACACTGTTGGATATGGGACTGTGCAGCAGACGTCCCCTTGTGTGCCTCTGTTGACGAAGCGTCATCGTCAACTACGCCTACAGTGGGCCCGGTAACATCGAGACTGGACCATGGATGAGTGAAAAAAAAGAGTTGCTTGGTCAAATGAATCCCGATTTCTCATTCATCACGTCGATCGTCGTGTCAGGGTACGCCGTCTGCCAGGCGAACAGTTGCTCCCCTCTTGTACAGCAGGTCATACACAGGCTTGTGGTGGCGGTATAATGCTTTGGGGGAAAATTCCCATGGGCGAATCTGGAACCCGTAGTTGTGATAAAACAGACCATGAACGCTGCGAACTATCTGAACAGCATTGCGGATCAGTTGCACCCTTACATGGCGTCTGTCTTCCCAATTGGAAATGGAATCCTCCAGCAGGACAACGCCTCATGTCACAAGGCTCGGATTAATCGGTACTGATGAATCCCCCTTAACGACTTGGCCACCTAACTCGCCAAAATAGCACATTTGGGGCTTCATGAATCGGTAGCTCAAAGCTCAAACACCAACACCATGTCTGAATATCTCGACTTTGCGTGACCGCTGCTTAGACATTTGGTACAACCTGTATTAATGTCTACTTATAGGGTATAAAAATATGACATGAGTCATTAGTTTTAAACTGTCAATGCTTTAAAAAATTATTTTTTCAAGATTTTCAAATTATGGATTTGTTCAATTTTGTAAAGTTTTATTACTAATTAAAAAAATTATGGGTTTAGTTGATTTTTGTGATTTTTTAAGTAATATATATTTACACATTGTAACAATGATTACAATGGAGATTTTCAGGTTAAGGTTCGTATAGTGTGAATATACAAATGTTTACTAAGAAAGAATGATTAGAGCTTATTGCGTTGTTTTTCCGTAATTGTAAGGAAGACAGAGTGCTGGTGATATATGAACACTTGTTTATTCACTTGAGAATATATATATATATATATATATATATATATATATATATATATATATATATATATATATATATATATATATATATATATATATATATATATATATATATATATATATATATATATATATATAGGTTATTCAAAGGCTGGTGATATTCCAGTGTGAGGCCGTGGTTCAAAATTACGTGGTGTGGTCCTCGGATCTTTCCCTCAGGGGATTGTAGTCAATAGTTCCTTGTGTTACTCTAGTATGACGTTAACTAAAATTTACAGAAATCAGAAATGTAGTAATCGATTTTTCAAGGAATTTTTTGTTCCATAAGCGATATTTATAATTCATGAGGTAAAAATTCAAAAGGTCATCTAAAAGCACTACTCTCAATATTTTGAAATTACGCTTTGCCCGTCAGCAGATAAAAACAATTAATAAACTTCAGGGCAGATGGTATGCGATGGACTTCAAAAATTAGTAAGTACGTCAGAACGTATTATTCATGCTAGAGATCCAATATCACTTATTAGGATTCCGTTTTAGCTCAAAATTAATATTTGTGCCACCGATCTAGGATTTTAGTTGTTTCACTAGCATGGTCATACTATGGACTGCTTAGATATGCACTCTTTGGTGTTGGAGAACACAAAAACACGACACCGAAAATTCGAGATATTCTCGTATCAAACTAGGCTGTTGGATACGGACATAACGTAAAACTATTAAATCTCATAGATCTATGAAGGCAAGGCAAGGTAGCAATCCTCTAAGGAAAAGTTCCGAGGTCAACACCATGTTATTTTGATAGATCTCTGGAAGAAATAATGCTTTATTGCTAAAAAGGAATCCTAATAAGTGCTAACGAGTCTGCTAGCATTAATAATATTTACTACCCGTCCCGCTCATAACATATACGCTTAATTTTATTAACTGCCTAGATCTGCTGATAGTTAAGTGCATCGTTACTCTCATTTCTTACATTGTTTCGATCCATTTAATATAATAATAACATCCACATTTACATACATGGATTTCATACTTCTAAAAGAAATATAAGTATCTTCAAATATAAAACAGGCATATCGTTTACTTTTACTGGCGTCATTTCGCAATTCCAATAAAATGCATCACAGAACTCAGTCATGTAACCGCAATTGGATTTTGAACGTACTCTCCAATATCATCCATCGTTCAAATGCAATAAAGTAATTTTTGTTACTAAACCTACTATTATTCGCTCATATATTCGTCCATGTGCTGATTTCTTTCTTCCGGATCTCTCATTGCTTCCTGTAAGTACACTGTTGAAGAATTTCATTTGTATGGCGAGCTTATCCTTGGAGTTTGACCAATAACATTGGGCTCCAGACCTCAAATCAAGCATAAAAAACAACTAAGAGGCAAAATTTGCGAACGAAACCTGTAACAGTTGATATACACTATATGGGCAAAATTATTTGGACTATGCACACGTCGGGGCATACTTTCCAGAAGTTTCCTAAGTGTGGTCAGGAATAGCTCGCCATGCCACTTTCAAGGCTGTGAGGAGTGATTGTTGTGATGATGGGCGTGCGTGACGATGGCGTACTCGTCCCTCCAGTTTGTACCACAAGTGATCGATCGGATTGAGATCGGGGCTCTGAACAGGCCAGTCAAGCAAATTCACCTCATCTTCAGGAAACTTGTCCAGCACACGTTTTGCAGCATGGCACGGAGCTCGATCGTTTTGGAAGAAACAACCATAATCGCCGAAGTATTGCCATAGTGTAGGCAAGACCGAATTATGCAGAACTACTAGGTGCACGTCAGCGTTCACTGTACCAGGTTCATAAAACAATGGACCGATTCCTAACCGGGAAAAACAACCTCACACTCAGATTGTTTTACGAATTTCTGCAGTGTCCAAATACTTTTGTCCATGTAAAACACAATTATTTTCAACAGTTTAACGGAGATTTAATCATTCATATTTTTACGCCAGAACGGTTATTATTACCATTTCTCATAAAATCGTGAAATAGCCATCAAATAAAATAATATAAAATGCTAAAATTTAAATAATTTCCTACAATTTCCAACGAAAATTAAACAACCAAAATAAATGTTCTTGAACTAAACCCAGATAAGGGGAAAACGCAAATGAAAAATCCACCTTCTTACAAATAAACTCGTGAAAATCTTTTTACATTACGATTTCAATTACAACCTCCCCCATTCTCTGGAGTCTATTAAGTTTTAAAATGCGCGTATAATTACTCTTAACGCCTAATGAAACACCGCTAAAATTCACCTGGAGCGTGCAGGGGCAATATTAATTCAACCTTTTCAGCGTTAACTCGTTTCTCCACCATTAGTCTTTCGATGGTTTAGGAAACGGCCATGGCTTCGGGAATGGTTACTTAACTTATTAATTATTTTTCCAATAGTTCCTATTGGAATATCTTTCCTAATGGAACTTGAAATTTGCTTTTGATGAAGAGGTTTTCGGAGCTCGGGTTCTTTCTTTGCGGTAATTTATGAATGCGGGTGGTCGATTTGTTTAAATTTTTGCCGTAACTTTTGTTAATTATCGCCACGTTTTTTGTGTTGTGCTTCGAATCGGAGATGCTTTGTGTTAGCGTGCCTTTCACCGGAGCGAAATTTCGATCGACTCTAACCTTGAATTTGGTAAGATGGGGAACATTCTGGAAAAGTCCAAGTACAGATTAACTTTAACTTTTAACTTTAACCTGTGAGCGTAAGGGGTCGCAGTAGCCTGATTGGAAGAGCACCGGATTATCAACTGGAGGGTTGCGAGTTCGAATACCGTTGGGTACTGAAGGGGCTGGCCCCAAATGTCGTCATGTTGGCATGGTGTGTAAGTTTGGAGAGTGAGGTACCATATCAGGTGTTAACTCGTCATCGTGTTTGAAAATTTCGTGGTGTTATTATCGGATCTTTCACTTCGGGATTAATCCCGGGGCATCGCATATAGCCCGTTGTGTTCCTCCAGTGGACCGTTAACTAAAATATCTACCTAATGTGTGAGGTAGTTTAACCCAACAAGAAAGTTAACCCTTCTGATTTTTGTCTCGACGAGGTATATGGTCTTATCAGCAAAACTGAACCGTCATTATAAAAAAATTAGCAGTATCTTGATGACGAGGTACCTTGACTAAACCTCTTACAGAGTTAACTCATAATAATTTATTTTACCCATAGCTAAGAGAAATCAAAATGTTTCTCCATTATGAGAATTTTTTTTTCGACAAAATACAAACATAACTGAAGAAACGAATTATAACAATAGCAAAATTGGACAGATCTTGACGTTCGAGATATCGCTTTTAAACCTCTTGGAGGTTTAACTCAAAATCATTTCCTACAGCCCATCACTAAGCAAAGTCAAAATGTTTCCCCAGGATATGCATTTATTTTTTTGATGAAACTCAAATGTAACTAAAGAAACGAATTATAACGTTTGCAAAATTGGCCAGATCTTGACGTACTGTGTACGAGATATCTCTTCTAAACCTCTTGGAGGATTAACTTAAAATCACATCCTATAACCCATCGATAAGCAAAATCAAAAGGTTTTCATACGATATGCATGCCGCTGTGTTGCTCTTGTACGACGTTAACTAAAAATTACCATTACCCCACGATATGCATTTATTTTGTTGATGAAACTCAAACATGACAAAAGAATCGAATTATAACGTTAACAAAATTGGTCAGACCTTGACGTACGAGATATTGCTTTTAAACTATCGGAATATAACTCAAAATCATTTCCTATAAACCATCGCTAAGCAAAATCAAAATGTTTTCATACCATATGCATATATTTTTTTGATGAAACTCAAACATTATTAAAGAATCGATTCAGAACATTAGCAAAATTGGCCAGATCTTGACGTACGAGATATCGCTTCTAAACCACTTGGAGGATTAACTCAAAATCATTTCCTATAACTTATATATTTCCGTGTTATACATTCCTATAACACGGTTAAAGGACCAGGTCACACATGAGACGGCATCCCACACGCCAAGTTTCTACACCAACGTGTGGACGGTGAATGTCCGAGATCAAACACAAAGTGAAATATTTGAGAACAACACAAAGTTAATTTTGAAACAATGACTGTGACGTATTTAACGTGCACCAGCCCCTTTGTACACGATGTCCTTTTGTCGGATTTGAACTTGTAATAATCTCCGTACCTTTGAGGCGGGTTAACCTTGATCCCTAAAACATGCGGTATTTATCGATAGCTGTGACTAAACAACGCCACATCGTCAACTGATATTTTCGTAGAACTCTTTTGGAGATATAACTTTGAGTCGAAAACTGCCCTCTAGTGGCAAGCCTCAAGTAAAAAACGTCAAAAACTAACACCCATTTTACGCAAGAGACAAATTGCTTTTCTAACTTGGATCTCCATTTCCTCCAGGTGTAATGGGGTAGCTATATCACTACGGAGATAACAGACAGAATTGGCCAAATCTTGGGTGAGATATGTAGTCGAAACACTTTAATGCAAGATATGTAGTCGAAACACTTTAATTCAAGATATGTAGTCGAAACACTTTAATGCAAGATATGTAGTCGAAACACTTTAATGCAAGATATGTAGTCGAAACACTTTAATTCAAGATATGTAGTCGAAACACTTTAATTCAAGATATGTAGTCGAAACACTTTAATGCAAGATATGTAGTCGAAACACTTTAATTCAAGATATGTAGTCGAAACACTTTAATTCAAGATATGTAGTCGAAACACTTTAATGCAAGATATGTAGTCGAAACACTTTAATGCGTTGGGGGTATTTTTCGATAGCTGTGACTAAACCACGCCACATCGTCAACTAGTATTTTCGTAGTTGCTATATAGTTACTATATAGAAGTTATATCTTTTGGAGATATAACTTCACGTCGAATACTGCACTCTAGTGGCAATGCTAGTATCAGACGTGGCGAAATTAACAGCGTGACTCATATTCGCGTTTGCTTAACAATCAATTAGAGTGAGAAAAGAAGTTACAAGGTCACACCGCCAACGCTTAATAACCTTAACCTTTTTGGTGGTCCACTTTTGCTTAACAATCAATTAGGTCGGCAAAATAAGTATTTGGGATCGAGCAAACAGGTTCACTGACGATCGATGTTATTGAGATAGCAGTGACGTAAATTAAATAAATTTTCAATTTAAAAAGTTGGAATGGAAAAGCCATGGAGTTATGGAATTAGATTCTAATTAAAAAAAATTAAAAATAGCGTTTTTGGAGACATATTAAAGTTAACTATCAATTGCTAATTTCACTCAGTCAAACGTTAGTTACTAACTTCTAATAAAGTGGCACGAGATGGCGACACTATAGATATCATTATTATTATCTAGTTAGTTATTGCAAATTGGAAATAGCCGTTTAGATTTAACACTTACTATTCAGGGATGAGGAAATATCCATTAGGGGATAAATGTTATATAGCTACACATCTTGTAAGCCTTATAGTGGAAGGTATTGGCTCTTACTATAGTACAATTTTATCAATGAATTAATCAAACAATAAAAATTATTTTTTCAAAAATATGTTTAAAGTTACAGAAAGGCCGATTAATCCACGGCTATGCGGGTGAAGCGATCTGGTGAACTCCTGACGCAAAGAGCGTCCTGCTCATAGCGTCCGATTTATTTTTTTGTGCTTTGTAAAATGTCAGTTTATGTTTGCTGTTTGATCATTAACTTGTCTTTACAAATATCGTTAGTTACTAACTACTAATAAACTGGCACGAGAGGACGACACTACTAACATTCCCCCCCCCCCCCAAGGGCTGGTACCATAGACAAAACTGAAGCCCAACAACAGTAATAACGCAATGAAACATAAGGCAACAGAAGAAAGTCAATGGACCCATTCGGTTCCTCGCTTCCCCGTAACGTTTCTACAAAGTTGTAGCGGAGAGCGCAGGACAATGTCGTAGTTGAGTATAGTCCATGAGTTACTGAAGGTTCCATAGCTTGCAGCTTGGATCGTCAAGGATGAATATGCGATGTAAATGCCTCGTGACCAGTAGCAATGCGGAATTATGCTACGGCTTTCTACCTAGGCCAGTTAGGAAGATTTGGGATATTTTTACAACATCATTTCTTGGAATTCTTATCTGCAAGCTTTTTCCAAGTTCATCTTAAAAATTGATTGAATGATTGTCTTTACATTATGTAAACGGATTTCCTCATTAACAGTTTCAGTAAGCGCTACCCCTTTTTTAGCCAGCACATTAGACGTCCGCAAAAGCCAAAAGCCGTAGACCACTTTGCAGCAAAAGGAATACCAGAATGCATCACGAGGAGGAAATACTTTGCACCAACGTTATTATATTATAGCTTATTATATTATAGCTATTTCAATTTAGCAACGACCGTTTTGAAATAAGCTGCATAGCTGTGAATGTAATCTTAAATAATTGTTTGGTCATATGTGTTATATAACTGCTCATCACTTAAGTATTGTAGTGGTAGATATCGCCTCTAGAAAAATTTTATTAAATTTTTTAAACAAAAATAATGTTTTGAAAAAGAAGTTTAAAGTTACAAAAGGGTCCATTAATATATGACTATGCAGGTCAAATGACCTTGTGAACTCCTGACGCATAGAATATCCTGCTCACAGTGTCCGAATTATTTATCCTCTGCCTAGTAAATTTTCAGTTTATTTTTGGTGGTTACTTTTGGTTTACTTCTCTCCAGATCTTTACAAAGTATATCTGAAGACAAAATAATCCTGCAAGTAATGCAACGCGATTTCTTGCCCAAAATCTGGTCATATTTTCTGAGAAGGAGCCATCTCTCTCGTCCACACAAAACTCCCATATTATTCCAATGGAACTGTTGTTGTTGTCGTGTGGGCCATATATGATCCAATTGGGGGTGCCATTGCCCCGGAGGGTTGGACTTCTTCATACATGACACATCCGTTTTACAGGAAGGTCTCTTTTACAAATCCATTCACTCACACATATCGTAATTTAGATCCCAATTAGAGGCCGATAACACCCTGATCAGGTACCCCCAGAGTTTTTTTTTTGTATGGGAACATGGGGGACTTTGTGAACACGACCTATTTAACGTGCCCCAGCCACCATTAGCGACGGTCTTTAGCGAGGTTTAGCGCCGATCTCGCAACCATCAGAATTAGCAGGCTCCGCAGAGGACAGAACCCACAACCCTTCCGATGCGAGCCCGACGCTCTACTGACTGAGCTACCGCGGGTCAATGGAACTGAAGGTCAAGAAATAATATTTTCTCTTCCGCAGAACAGAAGACAGCTTGATATTTGCAAAAGATGCTGGTTATGCAGAGCTGTTTTCAAAAAGAAATAAAAAATTTTAAAAATAATTAATAAGTTACAAAAACCACCGTTCGTTAATATAGCCTCAACCAATATCACTCCTGTCATAGGGAGTAAACTGTTCCCGAAATAGAATGCGACTGTCTAAAATTTGGAACTCACTCACAAGGCGCACCACTATGACAACCCGTTGCTTCTTAAAGTTGTATTGAGCCAGGATAATTTAGGCAGCACAACAAGGGTTGAATTTGCTTTACAAGCAAGGTCGAAGTGAACAGCTAGTGCCGTGTACAACGTGTCGCACTAAAACGATCCAGATGATTCGTACCTGCTAGGTTGGTTGGAAACGTACTCTGTTGGCTAGACAGTTACTATCCACCTCACTATCATGACTTTTCACGTCCAGCAACCTGGTGAACTCCTGACGCAAAAAGACTCCTACTTATATCGTCCGCAATTATTATTCTTTACTTTTTAAACTTTCACAGTTTAGGTTTATTATTCAGTCATGAAATTAGCCATTGGCAATCTCCTTAAAGTCTTTACATAAAGTTGTTAGTTACTAACTTCTAATAAACTGTCTCTAAATGAAACAACGTTACGAGCACTATATAGTAACTATTGCAAATTAGCAATAACAGTTTTCAATTGGTTTCATAAGATTGGATGGTAAAATTCATTTCGTCATATGTGTTATATAACTGCACATCTTGAAAGTATTGTTGTGGTAGATATTGCCTCTTACTATAATAAAATTTTACATAAATATATTTATCAAACAATCAAGATTATTTTTTAAGACGTTTAAAGTTACAGAAAGGCCGATTAATACATGACTATACAGGTAAAATAACCTGGTCAACTCCTGGCGCAAAGAGCATCCTGCTCATAGCGTCCGAGTTATCGGACCGTATGGGTTCATAGAATTTCTTGTGGTGCCTTTTGTTACATTGCTTTTGTTCTGTTCGGCTTCAATTTTGTCTTTTTTAGCCGCCATTGGAAATTTTTTAGTATTGTCGTCCTCTTATACCAGTTGTATAGCTTGCAGCGTGGATCGTCAAGGATGCCTATGCGATGTAAATTCCTTGCAAGGTAGTCGTGACCAGTAGCGATGCGGAATTATGCTACGGCTTTCTACCTAGGCCAGTTAGAAAGATTTAGAATATTTTTTCCAATAGGATTTCTGATAATTCTTTTCTAAAAGCTCTACACTGACGAACCAAAACATTATGGTCATTTCCACATTTTTCAATAAACTCGTCAGGATGACGTGGAGGGGACGTGATTAAGTGAGAATGATATTTCACTTCTGCTGGAGAAGGTAAGTAATCATTCTTGCACTCACTTTTGCAAGTGATAGGAAAGGCTGCTAATCTAATCGAATTTGATAGAGGCAGTTAGAGGGGCAAAGACACGGAACGAGTATCACCGAAAATGCACGTATGGTAGGTTGTTCACAATCTGACGTTGTTTGCATTCATGCATAGTGGATAAATGATGGTGACACCGGCAGTAGACGCCAAGTTGTTGGTCGTCCACGCGTCATCAAAGAAAAAGGACGTTGGAGACTGTCCGGCTTAGTAAAGCAAAATCGGCCCGAGACAGTGGCTTAGCTGACAGCCCAAAACAATGCAGGTCCAAGCGCAAGTGTTATGGAACACACAGTTCAGCGGACAATGTTGGATATGAGACTGTACAGCAAATGTCCCTTTAATGTGCCTTTGTCGACCAAGCGTCATCGTCAACTACTCCTACAGTGGGCCTTGGCCATCCAGACTGGACCATGGATGAGTGGAAGAGAGTTGCATGGTCAGATGAATCCCGTTTTCTCACTCATCACGCCGATGGTCGTGTTAGTGTACGCTGTCTGTCAGCAAACTGTTGCACCCCTCTTGTACAGCAGTTCATACACAGGCTGGTGGTGGCTGTATTATGTTTTGAGAAACGTTCTTATGGGCGACTCTGGGACCCGTAGTTGTGTTAGAACAGACCGTGAAAGCTAGAACGAGTTGCAGCTGTTTTGCAGGCAAAATTAGGCTCAATGCGTTATTGAGTAGGTGGTCATAATGTTTTGGTTATTGTGTGTATTTCCAAGTTCTTAAAAATTGATTTAATGATTGTCATTATATTACGAAAAGAACTTCATCATTAACAGTTTGAGTAATTGCTCTACCTGATCAGCTGACCACAGAAAACCATGAGCTGTATATCAATAAGACGGAGAAGAAAACAAGGGTAAACTACGAAGGGGTGAATCTACTTCGCACAATACTATCATTATATTATATTGTAGCTATTGCTAAATTAGCAAAAGCCGTTTTAAATTGTTTCGTATGCTTGAATATATATCAATCTCGTTATATGTGTTATATAATTGCTCATCTTGCAATTAATGTAGTGGTAGATTTAGCCTCTAGTAAAATGTTATCATTAAATTTATTAAACGTAAGTAATGTTTACAAAAAGAAGTCTAATGTTACAATCCATTAATCCCATGACTATCCTGACCAAGTGACCTAACACAAAGAGCATCATGCTCATAATGTCCGAATTATTTATCCTCTGCTTAGTAAATTTTCAGTTTACTTTTGGTGTTCGGTCGTGAATTTTGCCATGAACAATATAGTTTAGATCATTAGAAAGTATCCGAAGACAAAATAATCCTGCAAATAACGCAGCAAACTTTCTCGCCCCAAATCTGGTCATATTTTCTGAGAAGGAGCCATCTCGTCCACACAAAACAACCATATTATTCCACTGGAAGGGAAAGTCAGGAAATAACATTATCTCTTCCGCAGAACTGAAAAAAATTTAGTGTTTGCCGCAGATGCTGACCACTGGAGAGCAGTTTTACAAAAGATATATAGGTTTGAAAAGATTATTATTAAGTTACAAAAAACACCGTTCCGTTCGTTAATTTTGCTTTACCCAATATCACTCCTGTCACAAAGGGTTGAGCTGATCCCGAAATTGAATGCGACAGTCTAACTTTGGGACGCACCCATGTAAAATAGTTTGTAAAACTAATTGAAAAATTGAGCAGATGTATACAAATATTACGGAATACCAATGAACACAAATAGAGTTAATTAAGACAATAACTGGTTAGAAAATCGGAGACATATAACAAAAGTGCTAAATGTGTAACATCAATGCAAATCTGCTATAAATGTTCTAAAAATGTTTTATTACTTAGGTATCGATTAAAGGACATTTGATGTTCTTATTTTGTAAATGGATTTTACACCAATATTGTAGTAGTTTGTATTGCTTATTACTGTATTTTTTTATTGAATTCATATTATAACATGACATTGTACTTTTACTCATATAATTTGGTAATTTTTAGTTAACGGCGTACTTTGAGCAACACGACGGGTTAATGACCGTGGTAGGGATTAATCTACCAAGGGAAATATCAGAGGACAACATCTTGGAATATTTCACCACGGTCAGATAACGCTGCAATATCTGAGCTGGCAACCCACTTTTCAAACTTCCACAACAACACAACTTGAAGACTTTCGGCCGCGACTGATTTAAGGTGTACCATCCGCCTCTACTTCAGACGCTTTCAAATATCCATGCACTGACATGGATTAGAACCAGGAATTTACCGATCTATCAAACCTGAAAGGAAAGATCCGAAGTTAGGAAATGTAATTTTTAATAATGTCGTATTAGAGCAACACAACGGGTTATTGACGACGGTCCGGTATCAATCCTTTACTGTATATTCCATAGGACAACACCACGTATTTTCGAAACACTGCGGAATGACGACACAGCATTTGAGCTCGAAAGATCCAATGACAACACGTAATTCTGAATTACCGTCAGATGACGAGGTCATACATAAGCAGGCATCCCACTCCCCAAACATCCACACCCCGCCAACGTGAAGGCATTTGAGTCCACAACATATTTAGCATGCAGAAGCTTTCTTTTGTACATGACGTCTCTGTTTGGATAGATTCATACCTGCTAGGTTGGTTGGAATCGTACTCTGCTTGCTATACCGTTACTATTCCGAGCGCTAGAACTTGCACATGAATAAACAAAAATATAATTTTCTTTTGCCAGTGATTGAATACAAAGAGTCCAATCGGTTGCAATTTTCAAAATCGATATCTCACTATCAACCTCACTAACATGACTATCCACGTCCAGTGACCTTCTGAACTCCTGACGCAAAGTATATGTAACCCCGAAATATGTATTCTCTGCTTTGTAAATTCTCATTTAATGTTTGCTATTTAGTCATGAAATTTGAAATTAGCAATCTCCTTAAATTCTTTTTAAAATGTTGCTAGTTACTAACTGCTACTAAAGTGGGTCGCGATGACAACATTATTAACACTATTATATCGTATCAATTGCAAGTTAGCAGTAACCGTTTTGAATCGGTTTTATAAAACTTTGTTAATATCCATTAATTCATATGTTTTAAATGACTGCACATCTTGTAGGTATTGTAGTGGTAGGTATTAACTCTTAATATAGTAGAATTTTATCAATGAATTAATCAAACACTAAAAATAATTTTTTCACTAACACGTTTAAAGTTACAGAAAGGCCGACTGATCCATTACTATCCAGGTCAAGTGATCTGGTGAACTCCTGACGCAAAGAGCGTCTTGCTCATAGCATCCGATTTATTTATTTGTGCTTTCTAAATTTTCACAGTTTATGTTTGTTGTTTGGTCATGAATTTTAGCAGGTGGAATCTTCTTTAGGATTTACAAAATATCGTTAGTTACTAACTGCTAATAAACTAGCACGAGATGACGACACTATTAACATTTTTTTTTATTTCTAAAGGCGAGTACAAGAGACAAAACTGAATCCGAATAGAATAAAAGCTATGTAAAAGGCAAAAGAAAATCTATGGACTCATTCGTTACATTGTTTCCCAGTAGCGTTTCTACAAAATTGTAGTGGAGAGCGCAGGACGGTGTTGGAGTTGTTTATAGTCCATAAGTTCGTGAAGGTTATATAATAGCTTGCAGCGTGGATCGTCAAGTATGACTACGGGATGTAAATATCTTGCAAGGTAGTCGTGACCAGTAGCAATGCGGAATTATGCTACGGCTTTCTACCTAGGCCAGTTAGAAAGATTTGGGATTGTTGTCCAACATGATTTCTTGAAATTATTATCTTCAAGTTTTTTCCAACTTCATCTTAAAAATTGATTGAATGATTGTCTATCAGTAAGCGCTACAACTTCTTTGGACATCACATTAGACGACCGCAAGAGCCAAAAGCCGTAGATCACACACTTTAAGGCAAAAGGGATACCAGAACGCACCACGACGAGGAAATACATAGCAGTTCACTAACGTTATAATACCATGGTTGTCGCAAATTAGCAATAGCCATTTTGATACATAGCCGCCCTGTTGTACAATTAGTCATATGTGTTACATAACTACTCATCATGTAAGTATTGTAGTGGTAGATATCGCCTCTAGGAAAATGTTATTAAAATTTTTGAAACAAAAATAATATTTTCAAAAAGAAGTTTAAAGTTACAAAAGAGTCCATTAATATATGACTATGCAGGTCAAGTGACCTTGTGAACTTCTGACGCAAAGAACATCCTGCTCATAGTGTCCGAATTATTTATCCTCTACCTAGTAAATTTTCAGTTTATTTTTGGTGTTCGGTCACGAATTTTGCTATGAACACATTCTTCTTCAGATCTTTACAAAGTATCTGAAGACAAAATAGTCCTGCAAGTAATGCAATGCGATTTCTTGCCCAAAACCTGGTCATATTTTCTAAGACGGAGCCATCTCGTCCACACAAAACTGCCATATTATTCCAATGGAACTGTTGTTGTTGTTGTCTTGTGGGCCATATACGATCCAATTGGGGGTGCCATTGCCCCGGAGGGTTGGAGTTCTTCATACATGACACATCCGTTTTACAGGAAGGTCTCTTCAGGGCCGGCCCCAGGGTAGGGCGATCCGGGCGGCCGCCCGGAGCGCAATGATCTAGGGGCGCCAAAATCATGGAAAATGAAAATAAACTGATAACAAAAATTAAGTTTACAGGCTTTTATAAAATGCACTAAAACTATAAAGTAAAGAATATTTTTTTTATCATTCTGATATATCAATAAATTATTTTTCATAATATTGCATTGTCATCGCAAATTTCATTGAAATCGGTTCACGGGAATTTTCTCAAAAACGCGTTGCAATATTTGACTGATAGTTGACAAGATTAAGAGGCGGCAGGCGGAATTTATCATTTTTATTTCTAAGCACATAATTCAAATAATATAATATATTTAAACATTAAGGCAAAATCGAGTTGAATTCAATTCAACATGACAAAACCAATCAGCCACCGCCTTTCAAGAATTGACAAGTTTTTCGGCAAGTGACAACACGACTGTACAGCCCTTTTTAACTGCTAATATCTAACAGCACCTTTTTAACTGCATATTCCAATATGAGAGGAGAAAAATCGGGAGTACAAACAAGAATCAGAAATATAAACCCCAGAGCATTTTATGTTTCATGCAGCAGCCATTCGCTAAAGTTGGTTGTAAACGATATAGCAAAATCCTCGTTTGAGGCAGCCAACTTCTTCAATATTGTTCAAAAGGTATATACATTTTTTTCTTCCTCTTCTTTTCGTTGGGCAATATTACTGAAATATATTGATACTTACACCCTAAAACCATTGAGTAATACGCGATGGAAAGGTCGAGTCGACTCATTAAAAGCTCTGCGGTTTCAAATTGGTCCAATTCACGATGCTTTGTACAGCATATATGAAGATTCAGAAATCGATAATATGATCAGAGACGAGGCTAGCGGATTATTAAATAATTTGAAGCAGTTCAAATTTATATGCTCTGTTGTGATCTGGTACAAAATTTTGAGTCATATTAACCCCATCAGCAAACTTTTGCAAACTGTATATTTTAATATGTCACAAGCTATTGTTATGCTTAGCAACTGCAAACTCTTCTTTGAAAACCTGAGATCAGATGAAGCTTTTGAAAGAATCATTTTAGAAGCAACCGAGCTTGCTTCAGAGATTGACGTGGAAGCTAATTTCGAAACCACCACACCACGTCATCGTGTCAGAAGCAAAACAAGAACGTTTTTGTATGAGGGCCCGGATGAACCCGTTCAAGACCTCAAACAAAAATATAAAATAGATTTTTTTTCACACTATAGATCAAGCAATAAATGCTTTGGAAACCAGATATAATTTGCTAAATACTCACAGTAATTATTTCAGCTTTTTGTATAATATTTTTGGTCTAAAAGACATGCCCAGAAATGAGCTACTGGCTCATTGCAAAGATTTGGAAATAGTTTTAACTGATGGAAATTCAAGCGATCTTAACGCCCTGGAACTAGCCGATGAAATAAGCATTGTTTCGTCATTATTAACAAAAAAGGAAACCCCTGTTGAAGTTCTCAAGTTTATCGCTACACTTAAATTCGCACCAAACCTCAGCATAGCATTAAGGATCCTACTTACATTGCCAGTCACTGTGGCTTCAGGGGAAAAAAGCTATTCAAAACTAAAAATAATAAAAAATTATCTCAGAACGATGCAGACGCAAAATCGTCTCAATGGATTGGCAATGATAGCTATAGAACACCAAATTAGTGACAAATTAGACTTGAAATCACTGGTTCGTGAGTTTGCCGAAATAAAAGTTAGAAAAAGGGCATTTTAATTACTTTGGTTAGTTATAATTTATTTATAATATGGGATATTAGTTCAGTTAGCATTACTACATTTTAATTTTTGTTATTTTGCCTTAAGTGCTAAATTGCTTACCTTGTTATCTAATGATTAAGTTTTAAAAAAAACGTTTTTTTTTTTTTTCATTTTTTTTTTTTTACTGTTTTTTTGACTTTCTGATATGGTCGCATAAGATTTACTTAAAAAATAAAAAAAAACGGGGAGGGGGGGGGGGGCCGCAAAATTAAGGTTTTGCCCGGAGCACCAAAATGTCTAGGGCCGGCCCTGGTCTCTTTTACAAATCCATTCACTCACACATATCGTAATTTAGATCCCAATCAGAGGCCGATAGCCCCCTGACCAGATACCCCCAGAGGTATTGATTTGGTATGGGAACATGGGGGACTTTGTGACCACCACATATTTAACGTGCACCAGCGACCATTAGGTCTTTAGCCAGGTTAAGCGCCGATCTCGCAACCATCAGAACTAGCAGGCTCCGCTGAGGACAAAACCCACAACCTTTCCGATGCGAGCCCGACGCTCTACTGACTGAGCTACCGCGGGTCAATGGAACTGAAGGTCATGAAATAATATTTTCTCTTCCGCAGAATAGAAGACACCTTGATGTTTGCCGCAGATGCTGACTATGCAGAGCTGTTTTCAAAAAGAAATAAAAATTTGAAAAAATAATTAATAAGTTACAAAAACCACCGTCCCGTTCGTTAATATAACCTCACCCAATATCACTCCTGTTATAGGGAGTAAACTGTTCCCGAAATAGAATGCGACTGTTTAACATTTGGGACTCACTCACAAGGCGCACAACTATGACAACCCGTTGCTTCTTAAAGTTGTATTGAGCCAGGATAATTTAGGCAGCACAACAAGGGTTGAAAATTTGCTTTACAAGCAAGGTCGAAGTGAACAGCTAGTGCCGTGTACTACGTGTCGCACTAAAACGATCCGGATGATTCGTACCTGCTAGGTTGGTTGGAAACGTACTCTGTTGGCTAGACAGTTACTATCCACCTCACTATCATGACTTTTCACGTCCAGCAACCTGGTGAACTCCTGAAAAAAAGAGCATCCTGCTCATAGCGTCCGAGTTATTTATTATCTGCTTTGTAAATCATCAGTTTATGTTTGCAGTTCAGTTATGAATTTTGCCATGTACAATATCCTTTAGATCTTTTTCTTATATCTTTTTACTCCTTTAGATATCTGAATACCAAATAGTACAGCAAGTGTTGCAACGTGACGTCTCGTCCAAAATCTGGTCATATTTTCTGAAAAAAGGCTATATCGTCCAAATATAACTGCCATATATTCAAAAGGAAGTGAAGGTCAGAAGCGGCTCAATCCCATGATAGTACTTTACGCAAGTCCAACTTGATTGGCTAGTTTCACGGGCTTGGCTTCACTTGGATATCTCGCCAATCTGATTGTTGCAGTAACCATTTGATTTTGAATATGCGCGTTGTTTCGTAGAATTACAAATACAATACATACACTAGCGCCTCAGCGTACAGCGTAAGTGTCCGACAAGTTGACTCTGATTTGCTCCTCATATATATGTTGTATGGTTGTTGTTAGTAGTATTTCTTGCCAACTTATATTAAGGTACTTATACTTTAAAGAGCATCTTTTCGCGGTGCAACGATGGCCTAATGGCTAAAGTCACCCATCTTCAGATTAGCGTCGGCAGCGGAGGATGACTTCCCGAGTTCGAACCCAGTTGGCGGAAAAATTTTTAGATCCTCCAAATTATTTAAAAAAAATTCCAATTTAATTCCTTTTTATTCTAATTTACTTTTCCTAATTTTTAATACCCTTTTCATATTTTTCCAAGCTTCCGTTGATTTTACATAAATAATCTAAGAACCACTCCTGAACTCACTACCAGCTGATATTTTTCCGCCCTTCTGCCGTCCCCTTTGCTTTAGGATGATGGTGTCGTATCCACCGCTGGCTTAGGACCATTCTGATGTAACAAAAAGCATACATAAAACACTAACTTATATAATTATTAACTTATACAGGGTGGTCCCGAATTCATTTTACAAACTTTAATGGTAGGTACAGGACATTGTAACAATGATTTATTGTATAGGAATGTATAGTCGCAAGTGACGCGGTGAGGCGTAAACAGGGGAAATAAAAGGAAAGAGAAATGGAGTGATCGGTTGGGCGTTTCAACAACGTTTCAGTATTAATGTGTGGGCTGGAATTGTGAACGACTTTTTGATTGGTCCATACTTACTACCCACGCGGCTCACTGGCGGAAGCTATCTTATTTTTCTGAAAGAAGTGTTACCACAACTGCTGCATGATGTTCCGATCGCCATTCGTAACCGCATGTGGTTTCAGCACGATGGGGCGCCAGCACACTTCAGCATTGATGTACGGAATTACCTGAATGCCACGTTTGGTACTCGATGGATTGGGCGTGGTGGACCAGTCCCTTGGCCACCCCGATCTCCCGATTTATCGAGTCTCGATTACTTTTTATGGGGACATCTAAAGCATCTTGTTTATGAGACTCCAGTTGACTCAGATGAGGATCTCGTCGCTCGCTTATCTGTAGCTGCTGCAGGTGTGCGTGAAATACCAGGCATCTTTGAACGTGTACGCCAATCGCTCCACCTACGCTGTCAAGCATGTATCGATACTGGTGGACGCAATTTTGAACAATTACTGTAAACATGACACTTGTCAACAACGCTTTCAATAAAATCTTTGTTTTTCCTTTCGGCCGTTATTTCCCCTGTTTTCGCCTCACCGCGTCACTTGCGACTATACATTCCTATACAATAAATCATTGTTACAATGTCCTGTACCTACCATTAAAGTTTGTACCATGAATTCGGGACCACCCTGTATAATAAAAAGATACAATTTTCGGCTCCCACCTCTACCCACCCATAGCCATGTATCTGAAAAGAAAAGCAGAAAGGAAGAGATAAATCGCCAACAACTATAAACCTTGATGACATACGTATCTAGGTCATGTGATCCGATTAGCCAGTCAAGTTGGACTTGCGTAAAGTACTATCATGGTATTGAGGCGCCTGTGTGAAGGTCAAGAAATAATATTTTTTTTTACCCAGGACTGAAGACAGCTTAGAGTTTGCCGCATATGCTGGCCACAGTAAAGGAGTTTTCAAAAAGAAATAAAGGTTTGAAAAATTGTATAAAATGTTAACAAAAACCACCGTCCCGTTAGTGACTTTTGGCACACCTAATATCACTCTTGTCACAAATATTTGAGCTGATCCCGGCATTGAATACGACTGTCTAACTTGGGGACTTACCCACAAGTTGCACCACAATGACAACCCGTTGTTACTCAAAGTTGTATTGAGCCGGGATAATTTAGGCAGCAGAGGGTTCAATTTTCTTTACAAGCAAGGTCGAACTTAGCAGCTAGTGTTGTTTAATACGGGTTGTGAGGCAATTAGAAGTAAAACGATCCGGAAGTTCATCAACTTTTGTGATATAAACTTTTACCATGGTTTCGGCTATTCCCGAAGGTTTATATTGAGAGCCAAGAATTGAATGCGCCATGTTCCATAGCGTGTACGAAATTCTTTTTTCTTCAGTAAGCACGAAAATCGAAGGCAATATGAGGGTATTGACTCTGGAAAGAATAATAGACACAAAGGAAAACCGTAACGAATGAGCAGCGTATTTCTTGTAGCAGAAAATATAAAAGTTTTCATGCAAAAGGGTTCGTAACATTTGTAGAAAAATTGAGCAGATGTATACCAATATTACGGAATACCAATGAAGTCAAATAGAGATAATAACAAAACTGCTAAATGAAATGTGTAACATGTATTCAAATCTGCAAAAACCGTTCTAAAAAGCTTTTATAACTTAGGTATGCATTATTGGACTTTTGATTTTCCTATAATGTAAATGGATTTTACATCAATATTGTAGTAGTTTGTACTGCTTAGTACTGTTTTTTTTAATGAATATATAGTATAACATGAAATTATACTCTTACACATATAATTTGGTAAGTTGTATTTAACGTCGTAATAGAGCAACAAGACGGGGTAGTGACGATGGTAAGGGATAAATCCAATAAAGAAAACATCAGAGGACAACATCATGGAATATTTCATCACGGTCAGATGACGAAGCAATACCTGAGCTGCACCACACTCTCTAAACTTCCACGCCAACCCAACGTGAGGACTTTCGGCCACGACAGATTTAAGGTGCACCAGTCGCCTCAACACCATACGCCTTACAAATATCCATGCACTGACGCTGAGTAGAACCAGGAACCTCCCGATATATTAACCAGAAATGAAAGATCCGAGGAAAGTAGCCGACCAATCGGTATAGTGGTTAAGGTGTTAGCCTCTAGAATGGTAATTGGTAATTTTAGTTAACGTCGTACTAGAGCAACACAACGGGCTATTGACGACGGTCCGGGATCAGTCCCTTAAGAGAAAGATCCGAGGACAACACCTCGTAATTTTGAACCACGGTCAGATGACGAAGTAACACCTGAGCTGGCACCCCACTCTCCAAACTTCCACGCCAACCCAACGTGAGGACTTTCGGCCACGACAGATTTAAGGTGCACCAGCCGCCTCTACACCATACGCTTTACAAACATCCATGCCCGGACCCGGATTCGAACCAGGAACCTTCCGATCTAAAGGCTAACACCTTAACCACTATAATAGTTGGTCGGCGCCTCTAGAATGGAAGGTTCCTGGTTCGAATCTGAGTCCAGGCATGGAGTTTTTTTTTTTTTTTTATAAGACCCTCCCCGAATCCACTCACCGTTAGGTTTAGAGTGTAATAAGATCCGGGGGGAAAGGGTGGCGACTTCCATCGCAGCACAAGGAGGTCCATAGGGACCCACGCCGGCCGAACGGTCATTTATTGATTCAAAGGGAGATGGTATGGGGCAGGTTACATTACCCGATCTGGAGTTACATCATGCACGCATTAAGCGGCCTTAAAACTAACAAATAAACAAAACCTCCGGAAAATCCGGGCAAAACAGAACAATGAGCCGGTGGCACACCGGAAATAAGAAAATAAACACCGGTGGCACACCGGGAGTATTGAGAATAACCGAACAGAACAGAGAAAAAAAAATCGTTTACTCAAAATCAAACCAATGGAATTTCTAGAACAATATATAAAATTGAAACAAGAATTGTAAAACACGATTGTGAATATGAACTGTGAATATAATGATTGTGATTATGTTTATTTACAAATGAAAGGTGAAATAAATAAATTATGCCGTATTATGGGTATGTTGCTATGAAATAAGTATATTATATTGTGAAATGAACATGCGTAAAATAAGTTAAAAATTTAAGAGAGTCATATTTTAAAAATAATATTTAGAATGATCTAGGAATGATTAGGCATGGAGGTTTGTAAGCGGATGGTGTAGAGGCGGCTGGTGCACCTTAAATCTGTCGTGGCCGAAAGTCTTCACGTTGGGTTGGCGTGGAAGTTTAGAGAAGGGGGGGGGGGTCAGCTGAGGTGTTGCTTCGTCATCTGATCGTGGTTCAAAATTATGAGGTGTTGTCCTCGGATCTTTCCCTTAAGGGACTGATCAAGGACCGTCGTCAATAGCCCGTTGTGTTGCTCTAGTACGACGTTAACTAAAAAATTACCAAATTACCATGAAAGGAAATGTAATTTTAATTAATGTCGTACTAGAATACTGCAAAGACGTGTTGCGACGGTTCGGGATCAATCCCTTACGGAATATACCAGAAGACAACACCACGTAATTTGAACCACTGTTGAATGATGTGGTTATACCTAAACAGGCACCAACTTTCCAAACATTCATACCACGCCAACGTTAAGGCATTTGAGGCAACGACTGATTAACATGCACCAACCTTCCTTGGTACAAGACGTCATTGGTTGGATTCGTGCCTGCTAGGTTGGTTGTAATCGTACTCTTGTTGCTAGACCGTTACTCGCCCAACCGGTCTAACTTGGCCATGAATGAACAAAAATATGATTTTACGTCGCCAGTGACTTAATACAGAGTCTTATCTGTTGTCAAAAGCGATAACTCACTATCCACCTCACTATCATGACTATCCACGTCCAGTGACCTGGTGAACTCCTGACTCGAAGAGCGTCCTACTAATAGAGTCGGAATTATTTATTATTTGCTTCGTAAATTTTCACTGTTTACGACAATTATTCAGACATGAAATTTCCCATGGGAAATCTCCTAAAAGTCTGTACAAAATGTTGTTAGACACTAATTTCTAATAAAAATGGCACGCGACGACAGCATTACTAACATTATACCGTAGCTAAAGCAAATTAGCAATAGCCGTTTCGAAATGTTCACAAAAGAGTAGAAAAGACAGTCACCATTTCGTCATATGTGTTACATAACTGCACATCGTATAAGTATTTTAGTGGTAGGTATTGCCTTTTACTATAGTAAAATTTTATCAATGAATATATTAAACAGTAAAAATTATTATTTTTAAACAAAGACGTTTAATGTTACTGAAAGGTCATTGAATCCACGAGTATCCAGATCAAGCCACCTGATGCACTCCTGACGCAAAGAGAGTCGTGCTCATAGTGTCCGAATTACTTATCCTCTACTTATTAAATTTTCACAGTTTATGTTTGTTGTTCTGTCTTGAAGTTTGCAATGAAAAATCTCCTTTAGATATTTAGAAAGTATATGAAGATCGAATAATCCTGCAAGTGTTGCAATGTGATTTTTCGCCCACAATCTGGTCATATTTTCTGATACAGAGCTATATCGTCCCCACAAAACTGTCATAACATTTAAATGGAAATGAAGGTCAATAAATAATATTCTCTCTTCCCCAGAAGAGAAGAAAGCTTGGTGTTTGCCGCAGATGCTTACCGATGCAGAGTGGTTTTGAAAAATAAATAAACGTTTGAAAAAATGGTTAATAACTTACAAAAACCACCGTCCTGTATGTAACTTTTAGCTCCCCCAATGATCCCGAAATGGAATGCGACTCTCTAACATTTGGGACTCACCCACAACGCGAACCAATAAGCCACGCCTGAGCTGGCAAACCACTCTCCAAACTTCCACACTAACACAATGTGATGGCGTCTGAGACCACGACAGAATTAACATGCACCAGCCATCCTTTGTACACGACGTCTTTGATTGGATTCGTTTCTGATAGATTGGTTAGTAACATTCTCTGGTTTCTTGACCGTTACTCTCCCAACCTGGCTAACTCAGCCATGAATAAACAAAAATTTGATTTAATGGTGTTAGTGACGTTATGTAAATATTGCCATTTGTTGGAATTGTCAGAAGCGCTAACTCGCATCGCAGCACTACTTTGTAAAACAAGGACAACGGTATAGGATATTTTTTAAGGAAACACTTGCGGAACTTTTGTAAACCAAAAATATATTAAGCCTTTAACTATCTTAAAAATATACGTTAAAGCCCACTTTTGTCTTTTACCGCATTCCTAAAATTCAGTAAGCAACTAATGCTAACTTGTAATAACAAATATAAAAATATAATACAAAATTTAACAGCTATCGCTAATCTACAAGAACCGTAACAGCAACAACTTTTGTAGGTTTCACATCGCGTACACGACTGCCATCTAGTGGTTAGCTTCTGGTAAGAAATGAGCAAAAACGTATTTTTCTAACTTGGATCTTCATGCTCTAGTTGAGTAATAGAGCAGTTTTGTCCCGACATCAAACAAAACTGGACGGATCTTCGACAGGACATCTAGTCGAAACACTTCAAGGCCAGTACTGAACGTTGAGAAAATAACAGCGCGTATCAAGCTCACGTTTGCTTAAGAATCAATTAGAGTGCGAAAACAATTACCAACTACGCCACATCGAAAACGCGTAGTTCTTAGCTCTTTTGGAGGTTTAATTTGGGTTCGTATACAGCCCTCTGGTGGTAAGCCTCAGTTGAGAAACGTCCGAAAGTGTCATATGATTTGTACGAGGAAGATATATTTTTTTTTCTAACTTGAATATTCATTCTTTCCAGGTGTAAAAATACAGTTTTGTTGCTACGAGATTAAGGCAAAATTGTTCAGATCTGGGACGAGATTTCTAGTCGAAGCACTTTAAGGTCTGTATTAGATATGACGAAATTTAAAGCGCGACTTACTTTCGCTTTTGCCAAACAAACAATTAGTGTATGAAAAATAGTATTTGCGATCGAGCCAACAGGTTCAGTGGCAATGCAGGTCACATCAAGTATAGGTTTTCATCCCGGGTGTTTTTCTCCATACTTGCCCCGACTACCACCTGCTTACGATAACGTTAACCACCTTGTAATTGTTCCGAGGATGCATAGCGTCATTAGTAAAACTGATTAGATCTTGATGAACGATGTATCTCGTCATTTGAAAAGCTGACAAAATGTCTCGCATTTAAATATTGTGGTTTCTGATGACGACATCTACATCTCGTCATAACAAATGGCAATACGTAAAGGACGAGATATCTCGGAGATTGTTAAATTGGTAACACCTTGAACGAGATATAATATAGAAACCACTTGTAGCGATTAAAAAGTAGGATTAGTAAAACAAAAATTTAAAAATATGAAGCACATCCAACATGAAATTTCTTTTGTGAGATCACATTTTAGTAACTCATTTGTATTCCGAAACAGACGGAATAGTGCAACAACTATGACGACTTTATTTTACCACAATTCCTATACTAAATTAGGCTCAATGCGTTATTGAGTAGGTGGTCATAATGTTTTGGTTCTTGTGTGTATTTCCAAGTTCTTAAAAATTGACTTAATGATTGTCATTATATTACGAAAAGAATTTCATCATTAACAGTTTGAGTAATTGCTCTACCTGATCAGCTGACAGCAAAATACCATGAGCTGTATATCACTAAGACGGAGAAGAATTACAAGGGGTGAATCTACTTCGCACAACACTACCATAAATATTATAGCTATTACTAAAATAGCAATAACCGTTTTAAAATGTTTCGTATGCTTGAATATATATCTTTTCTTGTTATATATATTACATAATTGCTCATCTTGCAATTAATGTAGTGGTAGATTTAGCCTCTAGTAAAATGTTATCATTTAATTTATTATACATAAGTAATGTTTACAAAACGAAGTCTAATGTTACAATAGGGTCCATTAATCCAATGACTATCCTGACCAAGTGACCTAACACAAAGAGCATCATGCTCATAGTGTCCGAATTATTTATCCTCTGCTTAGTAAATGTTCACAGTTTACTGTTGGTTTTCGGTCGTGAATTTTGCCATGAACAATCTAGTTTAGATCATTAGAAAGTATCCGAAGACAAAATAATTCTGCAAATAACGCAACAAAATTTCTCGGCCCAAATCTAGTCATATTTTCGGAGAAAGAGCCATGTCGTCCACACAAAACAACCATCTTATTCCACTGGAACGGAAAGTCAAGAAATAACATTATCTCTTCCGCAGAACTGAAAAAAATTTAGTGTTTGCCGCAGATGCTGACCACTGGAGAGCAGTTTTACAAAAGATTTATATGTTTGAAAAGATGATTATTAAACTAAAAAACCACCGTTCCGTTCGTTAATTTTGCCTTACCCAAAATCACTCCTGTCACAAAGGGTTGAGCTGATCCCGAAATTGAATGCGACTGTCTAACTTTGGGACTCACCCACTAGGCGTACTACTATGAAAACCGATTGTTTCTTAAAGTTGAATTGAGCCAGGGTATTTTAGGCAGCACAACAAGTGTTGAATTTGCTTTACAAGCAAGGTCGAACTGATGAACTAGTGTCGTGTCCCACGGGTCTAGAGGCAAGTCGCACTAAAACGATCCGACGAGTTCTTCAATATTTGTCATTCATACTTTCATGGTTTCGACTATTTGTGAACGTTTGTCGTGAGAGCCAAGAATTGAATGAGTCGTGTTCCAATTCGTGTACGTAATTCTTTTTTCTTAATTAGTCATGAAACTGGAATGCAATATGAGGTTGTTCACTCTGGAATGTATAATAAACACAAAGGAGAAGCGTAACGGATGGACAGCGTATTTCTTGTAGCAGAAAATATAAATGTGTTCATGTAAAAGAGTTTGTCAAATTAATTGTAAGTTGAGCTGATGTATACAAATATTACGGAATACCAATGAAGACAAATAGATTTAATTAAGACAATAACTGGTTAAAAAATCGGAGACATAACAAAACTGCTAAATGTGTAACATCTATGCAAATCTGCTACAAATGTTCTAAAAATGTTTTATTACTTAGGCATCGATTAAAGGACTTTCGATTTCCTATTATGTAAATGGACTTTACACCAATATTGTAGCTGTCTGTATTGCTTATTACTCTTTTTTTTTTTACTGAATTCATATTATAACATGACATTGTACTTTTACACATATAATTTGGTAATTTTTAGTTAACGTCGTACTAGAGCAACACGACGATATTCTATAGGACTACACCACATAGTTTCGAACCACTACCGAATGACGACACAACCCTTGAGCTCGAAAGATCCAAGAACAACAGGTAATTCTGAACCAAGGTCAAATGCCTAGTCATACATTAGCGGACATCCCACTCTCCAAACATCCGCACCACGCCAAGGCAATTGAGTCCACGACAGATTTAGCATGCACTCGCCTTCTATTGTACATGACGTCTCTCTTTGGATACGTACCTTCTAGGTCAGTTGGAATCGTACTCTGTTTGCTAGACCGTCACTATTCCAACCGGTATAACTCGGCCATGAATAAACAAAAATATAATTTCCTTTGCCAGTGATTTAATACAAAAAGTCCCATCGGTTGGAATCTTCAAAATCAATATCTCACTATCAACCTTACTAACATGACTATCCACGTCCAACGCGACCCTGTGAACTCCTAACGCAAAGACCGTCTAACTCATAGCCCGAAATATGTATTCTCTGCTTTGTAAATTCTCATTTAATGCTTGCTTTTCAGTCATGAAATTTGCCATTAACAATCTCCTCAAATTATTTTCAAAATGTTGCTAGTTTCTAACTGCTAATAAAGTGGCTCGCGATGACAACACTACAAACATTATTATATCGTAGCTATTGCAAATTAGCAATAGCTGTTTTGAATGGGTTTTATTAAACTTTGTTAATCTATTTATATGTGAAAATTTATTCATATGTGTTAAATAACTGCACATTTTGTAGGTATTGTAGTGGTAGGTATTAACTCTTAATATAATAGAATTTTATCAATGAATTAATCGAACACTAAAAATTATTTTTTCACTAGCACGTTTAAAGTTACAGAAAGGCCGACTGATCCATTACTATCGAGGTCAAGCAATCTGGTGAACTCCTGACGCAAAGAGCGTTCTGCTCATAGCGTCTGATTTTTTTATTTGTGCTTTCGAAATTTTCACAGTTTATGTTTCTTTTTTGGTCCTGAATTTTATCATGTGGAATCGCCTTTAGGATTTACAAAGTACCGTTAGTTACTAACTGCTAATAAACTAGCACGAGATGACGACACTATTAACATTTTTTTATTTCTAATGGCGGGTACAAGAGACAAAACTGAAGCCGAATAGAATAAAAGCAATGTAAAATGCAAAAGTAAGTCTATTTACCCATTCGATATATCGCTTCCCAGTAACGTTTCTACAAAATTGTAGCGAGCAGCGCAGGACAGTGTCGGAGGTGTTTATAGTCCATGAGTTCCTGAAGGTTGCATAGTTTGCAGTGTGGATCGTCAAGGATGTCTATGCGATGTAAATGTATTGCAAGGTAGTCGTGACCAGTAGCAATGTGGAATTATGCTACGGCTTTCTACCTAGGCCAGTTAGAAAGATTTAGAATATTTTTCCAACAGGATTTCTGATAATTCTTTTCTAAAAGCTTTACACTGACGAACCAAAACGTTATGACCATTCTCACATTTTTCAATGAACTCTTCTGGATGACGCGGAGGGGACGTGATTAAGTGAGAATGATATTTCACTTCTGCTGGAGAAGGTAAGTAATATAAAGCACCACATATTTTCGAACCACTACCGAATGACGACACAACCCTTGAGCTCGAAAGATCCAAGAACAACAGGTAACTCTGAACCAAGGTCAAATGCATGGTCATACATTTAGCGGACATCCCACTCTCCAAACATCCACACCACGCCAACGTGAAGGCATTTGAGTCTACGACAGATTTAGCTTGCAACAGTTTTCTATTGTACATGCCTCTGTTTGGATTCGTACTTGCTAGGTTAGTTGGAATCGTACTCTGCTTGCTAGACCGTTACTATCCCAACCGGTATAACTCGGCCATGAATAAACAAAAATATAATTTCTTTTGCCAGTGATTTAATACAAAAAGTCCCATCGGTTGGAATCTTCAAAATCGATATCTTTTATCAATATCACTAACATGACTATCCACGTCCAGTGACCTTCTGAACTCCTGACGCAAAGTATATGTAACTCCGAAATATGTATTCTCTGCTTTGTAAATTCTCATTTAATGTTTCTAATCAGTCATGAAACTTGCCATTTGCAATCTTCTTAAATTCTTTTCAAGATGTTGCTAGCTACTAACTGCTACTAAAGTGGCTCGCGATGACAACGCTACTAACATTATTATATCGTAGCTATTGCAAATTAGCAGTAGCCGTTTTGAATAGGTTTTATTAGACTTTGTTAATCTCCATTTATTCATATGTGTTAAATAACTGCACTTTTTTTAGGTATTGTTGTGGTAGGTATTACCTCTTAATATAGTAGAATTTTATCAATGAATTAATCAAACACTAAAAATTAATTTTTCACTAACACGTTTAAAGTTACAGAAAAGCCGACTGATCTATTACTATCGAGGTCAAGCGATCTGGTGAACTCCTGACGCAAAGAGCGTCCTGCTTATAGCGTCCGATTTATTTATTTGTGCTTTCTAAATTTTCACAGTTTATGTTTATGGTTTGGTCATGAATTTTAGCATGTAGAATCTTCTTTATAGGATTTACAAAATATCGTTAGTTACTAACTGCAAATAAACTAGCACGAGATGACGACACTATTAACATTTTTTCATATCAAATGGCGGGTACAAGAAACAAAACTGAAGCCGAATAGAATAAAAGCAATGTAAAAGGCAAAATAAAGTCTATGGACCCATTTGGTACATCGTTCCCAGTAACGTTTCTACAAAGTTGTAGCGGAGGGCGCAGGACGGTGTCGGAGTTGTTAATAGTCCAAGAGTTCCTGAAGGTTGCATAGCTTGCAGCGTGGATTGCCAAGTATGACTATGTGATGTAAATATCTTGCAAGGTTGTCGTGACCAGTAGCGATGCTGAATTATGCTACGGCTTTCTACCTAGGCCAGTTAGAAAGATTTAGGATTTTTCCAACAGGATTTCTGGAAATTCTTTTCTGATAGCTCTCTTTCCAAGTTCTTAAAAATTGAAATACTGATTGTATTTACATTATGAAAACGGATTTCATCATTAATTGTTTGGGTAATCGTTACTCCTTCTTTGGCCAGCATATCATTTAACATCAAAAACCAGAAGATGTAGATAAATTACTCAAAACGTTATTATATAGTAGCTATTGGAAATTAGAAACAGCCGTTTTGAATTACCATACTCTGTTCGTACTCCTTAATGTTCCATTTAGTCGTTCCATTTGTTCCATAACTGCTCGTTATGTAAGTATTGTACTGGTAGATATCGCCTCTAGTAAAATGTTATCATTAAATTTATTGAACAAAAATTATGTCTTCACAAAGACATTTAATGTTACTGAAGGCTCAATGAATCCATGACTGTCCAGATTAAGCCACCTGGTGAACCCTTGACTCAAAGAGCGTCCTGCTCATAGTGTCCGAATTACTTATCTTCTACTTTGCATATTTTCACAGTTTACGTTTTGTGTTATGTCATGAATTTTGCCTTGAACAATCTTGTTTATATCTTTAGAAAGTATCTGAAGAAAAAATAATCCTTCATGTTATGCAACGATATTTTTCGCCCAAAATTAGGTCATATTTTCTGACACACACAAAACTAACATATTATTCCAATGGAACCAAATGCCAAGGAATAATAATCTCTCTTAACTAGAACTGAAGCCAGGTTGGTTTTTGCAGTTGATGCTGACTACTGCAAAGAGGCAAAAGAAAAAAAAAGTTTGAAATGATTAATAAATTACGATTAATAAGTTAACGAAAACCACCGTCCCGTTCTTGAATTTTTGTTCACCCAATATCACTCCTGTCACAAAAGGTTGAACTGATCCCGAAATTGAATGCGACTGTAACTTTGGGTCTCACCCACTTGGCGCACCTCTATGACAACCCGTTGTGACTTAAAGTTGTATTGAGCCAGGATAATTTAGGCAGCACAAGGGTTGAATTTGCTTTATAAGCAAGGTCGAACTGAACAGCTAGTGTCGTGTTAACATTACGTTAATTTTAACGTAAACAGTATAATTCCTTATAAATGCTAATCTGAAAAAAGCATATTTTATTAATGTCAAGTCCAATATATCTGTAATTAGGTACTACACACTACATTATAGATCTGCTTCAAACACAAATCAACACAATAGAAAGCTATTTTTAAGTTTTATTTAGTGAGAAATGATTTTAATGTAGAAAAATGGAATTATATGCTTCGATTTTGTATTGTAGTTAGATTTATTAACATTGAATGTCAACTGAGATGCAGTGCGAATTGTGCTACCAGCAATATGTGGAGATGATAATTTAACTACAATTTCGTTTCTTGAGATTTGTGATAGGTCCTTTACAATTGGGAAAAATAAATATTCACTCTGTTTATTAGAAGAGCTGCTTTGTGTGTGAAAACGATACAATTCCTTGTAAATTAATTTACAATTTCACAGAAATCAATTTTTAATTTAATACAAAAAAAAAGCCTAAAAATTAAAAAAATATTTTTATTTGTGAAATGAATTTTTCACATATATCTTATTTAATAAAAAAATAGCCTAAAATGCAATATTGAATTTATGTTTTTACCACTGAAGGCTAAATGGGGCTGGTGTGAATATAGCCACAGTAGCTACACCACCATGCGTCCACACTAGCTCCATGGACCCATTTGTTTATTTAGGTCTACTACTGGTAATTAAAACCATGTAGAGCAAAAGTGAATATCAAAATAGCTATTGAATATATTTATTTATAACAAAACTGTCACCTTTTTTTTTTAATATTGAAATTAAATAGTCTAATGTAGTAATAAAAAAACAAATCTAGATAATACTTTTCCACCATGAAAATCTTAGTTTTATAAATTGTTACAGAGGTATCAAGTAATTTGTCATGCAACTGCACATGGATGTTTGTATCAGTGTTGCTATTGAGCAAAAACTTGCAGAGAGATTTTGACTGACAAATAGTAGAATTATTCAACTTGTCTACACTAGCCCCCATTCTCCCCTAATGAATGTGCGGTTTTTCTAAAGCTGCAGTGTCAGATTGAAAAACCACAATGTGTCTTAAAAGAAACGAAAGCATTGATAACTTTATATAATATTCAATTCTCAATTAAACATTTTTTTTTCTCTCTGTAAGAGCTGAATTTTCACATTCAACTGTTTAACATGATATCGGAGATTTGTGAAGAGTTGTGCTGAAAGTTAAATATATATTACGCTCGATGTGTCAATGTGTGCATGTGTTTCGCTAAATTTAGCATGGAACTCGCGAATACAATATCGGATTGTAATTTATGGAAGGAATAATAAACATTAAATAATAGTGGGACAGGAAGCTTGGCGAGATTGGCTGGTTTGTTTGCAGTGTTATTGAAGCGCAACACAGTTTGCATTTATTATCGAAATAATTAGCAGTTAAATACATATGTTATTGGATAAACAGTACAAAACTGATTTAACTTTGAAATAAAAATAGTGTTTAAATACAAGTCGTTAACATAAAATTCTGATTAATGACTTGCCACTTTAATACTATATCGCATTTAGCTATATTGCAGTGATTTGTAGTGCTTTTCTCAACTTATCTGACGATGCGAAATGTTTTTACACCTATAATATTTTGTGTATAATGACCGACGGGGTGCAGCTAACCATTGCACCCCTGGTCAAAAATTGGTGACCCTATGTCCTAGTTAACGTCAATGGGTCAGAATAATTTTTGATTCTCGGCCTTGTGATTGTAAATTTTCGCAATCTGCGTTTGTTGTTCGATCCTGAATTTTTCCAAAGTAAGGTCCTTTAGGTATTTTTAAAACAACTGAAGAGCAATGTACATCCAAGTGTTTCGACGAAGTACATTACCCAAGATCTGGTCAGTTACTGAGATTTCTCCATCCGATTCAATTTTTGTTTTGGTAGGTATTTAATTTACGTCGCACTGGATTAACACATTGGGCTATTGACAACGATCTGGGATAAATAACAATGGTAAATATCCGAGGACAACACCACGTGATTTTGAACCACAGTCAGATGACCAGGCCACACCTCAGCCTACATCCCACACAACCACCAAATTGAAAAATTAGAGTTATATTCGGCGTATAGCATATCGTCACCCTAGGTACAGGTCGCCATCTGATCGTGGTTCAAAATTACGAGGTGTTGTCCTCGTACCTTTCCCTTCAGGGACTGATCCCGGACCGTCGTCAACAGCCTGTTGTGTTGCTGTAGTACGACGTTAACCAACCAAAATTACCATTACCATTTTACGTAGGTATACTTTAATAATTCAAATTTAAGATTCCGACTATCGCCTCGTAATTTTGAATCACGATCAGTTAAGAAGAACAAAACAAGAAGAGAGCACGTAACTCTCCAAATTATCCCTCGGATTTTTTCCGAAAGGAATTGATCCAGAACCGTCGTCAATAGCCCATTGTGTTGCTCTAGTACTACATTAATTAAGAATTTCCAAGTCACCCGGACCGTCACCAAAAACCCGTTGTGTTGCTCTAGTAGGACGGATTCCATCATCTGACCGTGGTTCAAAATTACGTGGTGTTGTCCTTGGATCTTTCTTTTACTGGATTGATTTAGCCCATATATGGGCAACCCCCGGCCCGAGGACCGGATGTGACCCGCCCCAGCTTTTGATCCGGCCCGCGGAACATTTTAAAATCGCGCACGAAAAAAAATTAAATAAACTATATATAGTTATTATTACTAATAAAATTAGTATTATATATATGTATGAGATAGCTGTGCCTGTTTTCTTGAACAAATTAAATCAAAACGAGGTTTCAAAGTCGCCAGACAAGTTATAGGCCACACATCGCGCCACTCAATTCCACGGAAAATCAGGAATAATAATTTTAAATTTCGTTATTAATAGCATCCAAGAAACGGCCTTGCTCTCTTGATTCCATTCCTTACTTGCCGATGTGATTGTTATAAAAACACTGATACAAATCAATAATTGGTAATTGGTAATTTTTAGTTAACGTCGTACTAGAGCAACACAACGGGCTATTGACGACGGTCCGGGATCAGTCCCTTAAGGGAAAGATCCGAGGACAACACCTCGTAATTTTGAACCACGGTCAGATGACGAAGCAACACCTGAGCTGGCACCCCACTCTCCAAACTTCCACGCCAACCCAACGTGAGGACTTTCGGCCACGACAGATTTAAGGTGCACCAGCCGCCTCTACACCATACGCTTACAAACATCCATGCCCGGACCCGGATTTGAACCAGGAACCTTCCTATCTAGAGGCTAACACCTTAACCACTATACCGGTTGGTCGGCACAAATCAATAATACTCGGATAGTTCTTTTTCATGATGAAAACTAATAAATCGAAGTATGGAACCAGGCTTACAGATGAAAATTTGGAAAACACTTTGCACCTGTGTATTACTGGGATTAATCCCAACATTGATGATCTTGTTTCTCAAGTTCAAGCTGAAACTTCTCATTAATTTCTGGCGATTGTAAGTAAATACTTAATCAATACGATATTATTCTGTTCATGTTACTTTACCATTCTATTTTATAAATATATAAGCCGATCAACCGGTATAATGGTTAATGTGTTAGCCTCTAGATCGGAAGGTTCCTGGTTCGAATCCGGGTCCGGGCATGGATGTTTGTAAACGTATGGTGTAGAGGCGGCTGGTGCACCTTAAATCTGTCGTGGCCGAAAGTCCTCACGTTGGGTTGGCGTGGAAGTTTGGAGAGTGGGGTGCCAGCTCAGGTGTTGTTTCGTCATCTGACCGTGGTTCAAAATTACGAGGTGTTGTCCTCGGATCTTTCCCTTAAAGGGACTGATCCCGGACCGTCGTCAATAGCCCGCTGTGTTGCTCTAGTACGACGTTAACTAAAAATTACCAATTATAAATATATAAAATAAAATAAAACTTATCATTATTACTTTTTCACAGCTACCTATTATATATGGCCCGCGACTTAATTAATATCCTAAAGTTTAGCCGACCGACCGGTATAGTGGTTAAGGTGTTAGCCTCTGGATCGGAAGGTTCCTGGTTCGAATCCGGGTCCGGGCATGGATGTTTGTAAGCGTATGGTGTAGAGGCGGCTGGTGCACCTTAAATTTGTCGTGGCCGAAAATCCTCACGTTGGGTTGGCGTGGAAGTTTGGAGAGTGGGGTGCCACCTCAGGTGTTGCTTCGTCATCTGACCGTGGTTCAAAATTACGAGGTGTTGTCCTCGGATCTTTCCCTTAAAGGGACTGATCCCGGACCGTCGTCAATAGCCCGTTGTGTTGCTCTAGTACGACGTTAACTAAAATTACCATTACCATTACCTAAATTTTTGCCCGCAACTTTCCAAAGGTTGCCCATACCTGATTTAGCCCGTTGTGTCGCTCTAGTATGACGTTAATTAAAAAGTACCAAATTGACCCTATTCCCTTTGGGATTAATCCCGAAACATCGTCAATAGCCTCTAATTCGGAAGGTTCCAGTTTCGAAAACCTGGTCAGTGCATGGGTATTTGTAAACGTATGGTGAAGAGACGGCAGGTGAACTGTAAATATGTCATGGCCGAAAGTCCTGACGTTAGGTTGATGTGGAAGTTTGAAGAGTGAGGTGATAGCTCAGGTGTAGACTCGTCATCTGACCCTGGTTCAAAACGATGTGGTTCTGTCCTCGGATCTATGCCTTAGGGGATTGATCCCGGACTATCGCAATAGCCCGTTGTGATGCTCTATAAGACGTTAATTAAAATTACCATTACAGTAGAACTCCAATTATCCGAATCAATTGGGACCGGACCCCATTCGAATAATCAAAAATTCGGATGATTGGATTTTTTCCTAGAAAAGGGTCTAGTATGTAATTTAATTAATTACTCTATGTATGTATGTTGAAAATGGGTGAAAAAAAACTATTTTTTAAAGATGGTAATGGTAATTTTTAGTTAACGTCGTACTAGAGCAACACAACGGGCTATTGACGACGGTCCGGGATCAGTCCCTTAAGGGAAAGATCCGATTGCAACACCTCATAATTTTGAGCCAACTATTTTTAAAGAAAAAGAGCTTTTAATTAATTAAATGAAAAGACAACACTTTTACATGTTAAGCGCACTTACAAGTGTTGTACATTAGTACAGTATGTACGTACCGTACTGTAAATGAAAGTCATTGCTTGTTGAACATAGCGGAGAGAAATACAATAGTGCGCGTATACCGATTCATTATTTTGCGAATCGCAGTACGTTTCCGTCTTAACTTTTTTTTTCTGAAATTCTGATAGCGATTCGGATAATCAGCGATTCGGACAGTCGGAGTTCGGATAATTGGAGTTCTACTGTACCATAGTAATCGACTATCTGGGTTGGATTCAAAATCCTCCGGTTCCTAGAGTGCTATTCTTCCAACCGCGTTTCACTTAGACGTATCGTCAATAGCTCGTTGTGTTGTTCTAGTATGACGTTAATTAAAGTTACTTTACCTTACCAAGGTACCCAACTTACCTTATCCACTTGGACGCATGGATCGGCGAACTTGTTCATTTCTCACAGATGCCATTTCTCACAGACGCATGGAGCAGGTTTCTGTTTTCGAACCATCGTACTACGAGTCTGTCATTTCCATTATCTGCCCTTACGTTAAATGCATATATCTACACCGACCAACCGGTCTGGTGGTTAAGGTGTTAGCCTCTAGATAGGAAGGTTCGTGGTTCGTATTTGGGGTCAGTGCATGGATGTTTGTAAGCGTATGGTGTAGAGGCGACTGGTGTAAAATTATCAATTACCTTACCGAAATGAACTACCGCCGCACTCAAAACACAATGAATTTGTATTCAATAAGTTTGAACGCTTTGCACGTCTACATTTGCGTGTAAAATAAGTGTTTATATACAAAATAAGTAATATAGGAATTACAATTTCGCGCTCTGTGCATATAAATGTTATTACATCTTCCAAAATCAGACGACATCAAGTTTTCAACACCAACGCAATGTTTTGTATAGATTCTGAACAAGCCCCATTAAATTCATAGATCAAACATCCTGCAAGTTTAAGGCGACCCATGTGGTCTCTTATGAGTGTTTGGTGATACGATGACATTGGCTACCTTGTACGTCTTGCACAGTTTGGTAAAAAATGGTCTTTGTGTCATAAAATCCAACCAAACCATCAGGTAGAAATTGAAGGGTTTGCTCCAAAAAGGACGTAGCTCCAATTTGTTGGAAAACCGTGAAAAACGTTTAAAATTCACAATTATAAGTTGCATGGCATTATTATTTTTGATAAATTTCCTTAACTACCTAACATCTTTTTTGCACTAAACGAAATAATTTTTTTACCACTTGATAGTACATGCAACTCCAAATTAAACTAGGATGGAGCTACCTCTTTTATGCAGCAAACCCTTCAATTATAATATTCGAAAATAAAAACAAATGCAACACATGTAGTCTCTTTGACTCTACATATATGAACGCGATCTAAAATAAGTAATATGAATTACCCTTTCATGTCCTGTGCAAATAAATGTCATCACGTGTAACGAAAGAAAACGACCTCGAACCCTCAACACCAACTGTAACGCAACGCTCAGGCCAAATCCCGCATAACGAGCCGTTTTATCATTCCCAAAACATCACGCGCCCCCACTAATAACGAGTCGTAATGACCGTCCGATTTTAATGGTGGACCCGGCTATTAATACACGATTCAATATTATACACAGCCAGAAGTGCACTTTGCCTCGGATCCATACATCAACCAGTTCCGGTGCCCGGGCAGGCTTGACAAGGGAAGGGCAAGAGGAAACAGGACGGCATAACGACGCATTTGACACCGCGAAAAATCCAGAAATTACCCCTCAGGTTTTGTATTCTGGGCAAAACACGCATGTGACGTTGGATGGTTGCAGTAACTGCGCTTGTAGGAATGTCGTCGTTGTAGTCGAAACCCCCTTTGCCACTTGGGGTGTTGGGGGTAGAGTGGGTTGAGTCACGTAGATCAAATAAATGTAGATGGATCGTATGGGTTTGTAGTTACTTAATTCTTATTCAGGCGTTTATTTACAGTTTTTCTTGGGAAGGACTGTGACAGTGGTCATAATAATGATGCTAATATCGCCAGTGATAGGTTAAATTTACTTTTCCCATTTGACGAATTCAAAATTCATTTTTCGAAAGTGAAAGTGTACACATTTTTACGCAAATATTGTATCAAAGGGCAGGGACATCGTGAAAACTTACGTTGGGTTTGACCTTTAGGAGGATCACTTGCAGGGCAGGTGTCTATTCCATTGTGTCACCGAAATGCCGAATGTATTATGATTTGTTATATTTTGGCACCAGCTGCTGTTCTTGGGTCGCGCGCTTTTGAACGACTTGAGAAGAGAAAGTGAAAGTAAAGCTCTGCAGGTGGTGCACTACAGCAATGTCGTCTTCATTTTTCGTGACATCAATGAATTCTTCTCTCACACTTTTAATAAGGTCATCGTTTCTGAGAATTTGGAATCCAGGGTCCGAAGAATCACACGCCACCCCCTCGCCTACGTCCTCTGCACTGGACTTGGAACGGCCAGGAATTTTCACTAGGATGTTTCCTTTGTTCTAAACTAATACTTCGTCCTATTTGTTGTTATCATTCACCGATAAAAAACTTTTAAAATGCGGATTTTTCCGATATCAATATTTTTTTTAAAGCAATCCGTATGATTGGAGTTCGGATACTTGGGAATTTACTATACATGGGTTTGACAATGGACGTGCGAAAGGCAAAATAAAATTCTTAATTTCATATTAATCGAATAGTTATGACCTCTCAGCCAGATAGAACCGAAAGCTCACAACTGATAATTATATTCGCAGGCATCAAAGATACTTGGGAGACAGGAAGTTTACAAGACTCTACCTCGTTTATCCTCGACATACTTCAGATTTCAGAATTGGTCCTCAAATTCAAAAGTGTATTTTCAGTGTACGATGGGTGCATCAACCATACAGATGATTGACTTCTCGAGGTTCCTCGTCATTAGCAAAACTGACCAGATCTGGATCGACAGAATTCCGGACCTACTCGTCAGTAGCAATACTGATCAGATCTGGATCGACGGAATTCCGGACTGACTCGTCATTTGCAAAACTGATCAGATCTGGATCGACGGAATTCCGGAGGGACTCGTCATTAGCAAAACTGACCAGATCTGGACCGACGGAATTCAGGACGGACTCGTCATTAGCAAAACTGACCAGATCTGAATATTGTCATTATAAACTCATCACCTGTACATCGATGACGGGTAGGTAGATATTATTAATTAATTAACGTCGTACTAGAGCAAAACAATGGGCTATTGACGACGGTCTGGGTTCAATTCTCCGAGGGAAAATCGAGGGCAAAACCACGTAATTTTGAACCACGGTCAGATGACAAGGCAAGACCTGAGCTGGCAACCCACTTGCGATATTTCCACACCGCGCCAACGTGAGGACATTTGAGGCCACGATGGATTTTACGTGTACCATGCTCCTTTGATCTCGAGCTCGTCATGAGTAAAATTAGTCAGATCTTGATGGACGAGATCTTTCTTAAAAACTATTTTGAGAGTTAAGATAAATTGAATGTTAAAATATTGTTTCGTACTTTTTTGACTCATATGCTTATTTTATGATAACGAACAGCAGTGCAGAATTTATTTTCTAATATTAATAGATGACCAACCTGATCTACTCCGGGGCTTTTCTTTGAGGTAGAATATAAATGAAATGAGTTAGTTGAATGTGAATCTTAATCTTGAATTTGAGTTAGGTACCTATCCCATATCCTTGTTGAAAGATGTGATGAGGAATAAATGAATATAGGTCACATAATACAGAAACTCTATATTACAATTTGTCTTGTTTTAATTGAATCCTTGTTTTAAATTTCTATGAATACGACTTAACATATATTGAATTAGATTTGTCGAAAAAAAATCCACCATTCAACTATGATAACAATACCATAAATATGTTATCCAGTCTCTTTCTATTTCAATAACATTCTCAACTGATAACATCATAAGTTACACGTATTAATTACATGGCATAGAAACTGAAGATCTCTAATTGCGCCTAAAGAACCAATACCCTGTAATGGTGCTCATGTGCATCGTTGAAAATCAATTATATAACACGCAACTTCTTTATTCTACGATATCAATATCATATAAATGGTGTTCAGTCTCTTCCAATTTCAATAAAATTCCCAACTCATGACATCATAAGTTACACGTTTTACACTTACATGGCATAGAAACTGAAGATCTCTAATGGACAATATGCATGATTTTCAAATTCATTTTATAATGAAAGAGCACGAAAAACTACGTGGAAAAATGCCACTTAAACTGTAATCTGACGACATTAATTATATTTTAAATACTTTTCAAATTGCTGTGACGTCACTTTCAGCGAAAAACTGCAGTCGCTGACGATTTTTGCCTGTGACGTCATGGTACATGATTTTCCCATCAAGCGTTCCTTGAACTGTGTTATCTCTATTTGTATCTTTTTAGTAGTCTTATATTTACAGATTTTTGATTAATTCAGCAATGGAAGGTTCGAAAATAGTTTAAAAGAAGAATTACAAATATTGTATTGTATTGTTTGTGTCATAATTCAACGATTAAAACACCAAAAAGTATTTTTTTGTTGTACTAAAATATGAAGATGGTGCAGCGTTATGAAAAGAGATTAAAAGAAAAACAAAAAGCTGTGTTCTACTTCTTGCTTGCATTGCTGTGAAGACCATTTTTGGTAAGTTTAAAATACCAAAAATTATTTGTATTTTTAATTGTTTTTAATTAAGAATTGTGTGATTTAATCTTGTGGATAACTACTTGTGTTTTTGCTAAAACGAAAATATATTCTTTCGGTATCAAGTCACTCATAATACAGAATTTCTTGTTTCATGAAAAAGAATTTAATAAATAAATATAGGAATACTATATATTTATAAATCAAAACTGGTTAAAAAAATATACAGAGAGCTAACATCAATAAACATTGAATTATTATACTCATGATAATTAATTTGCAGTTGGTAAAACTGTGTCATATTTCTTCTTTAAACTGAATGATAAGTATTATAGAATTCAAATTCTTGCAATTTTAATCAAATTATCCCACTACCTTCTTCATGGTTTAAAATGTTGGACTACCAAATGTTTTGTTCAATATTTAATGCAGTTGCAATCCTCGCAATAAGTTTCTCTACACATATTATTTTTGGATCATCTTTTAGTGCATTACGTTTTATCGCTTAAATATATTTAAAAAATTATTGTTCATTAACTAACAAAAATAATGTTGCTAAAAAATTAATGTAGAAAATTAATTTTAAGTTAGCTTTCAAAATTCACTATTTTAATACCCCAACAATTTTAATCTACTTTGAAATTATTTTCCTAATATAAAGCTCTTATTTGATATACTATTCTAATTATCTATACAAAAAAATCTGTTTCAGAATGAATTGTGGTACTTATAAAGGAAAAGAGAACAACTATATATATTAATATTCTATTTTCTTAAGTACAACTTTTTGATAATAGCACTACTCTTTAAAAGCAATATAAAAATACATGTTTTTTAAAAATAAATATGGTGTACAAAATATTATCATACTCTTCGTTTTTCGCCTTTCATTTCTACTCCCATAAAATTTGGATGGTTTCGCAAAAAAGAAAACATGGATATACCATCCAATTTAGGTAGATTTTCCGACTGGCCTTTTACAAAGCCTTGTTCTACAGTCGTCATTTTTAACGAAGAAATCTATATAATAATAATAATGTAGAGACTATAATTCAACATAATTATTAAAAAAATAAAAATTAGCGTAAAATCGATGAAAGCAACATGGAATAACATGCAGAAGGCGAATGTAGCGAGATATTTCATGTACTATGACGTCACACCAAGCTCCACCCCGTTTTCAGTCACGTGACTTCAACGCGTTTTTTAATCGCTTATTACGTTTAAATTAAACTTTTATGGGATTTTTAAAGTTGATTTTCGGATTGTTCATGATCGAATTTGTAAAAAAAGTACCATTTTAGGACCTTTTGTGACATAGTGCATATTTCCTATTGCGCCTAAAGAACCAATACCCTGTAATGTTGCTCATGTGCATCGTTGAACATCAATTATGTTACACGCAACTTCTTTATTCTACGATATCAATATCATATAAATGGTGTTCAGTCTCTTCCTATTTCAATAAAATTCTCAACTCATGACATCATAAGTTACGCGTATCACACATCACATTGAAACTTCAGAACTCTGCGCCTAAAGAACCATTACCCTGTTGTATTGTTCATGTTCGTAGTTGACTCATATATCTACCTACAATCATATAACACGCAACGCCTTTATTCTACGATAACAGTATTATAAAAATGGCGTCCAGTCTCGTCCTATTTCAATACAATTCCCAACTCATGACATCATAAGTTTTACGCGTATCACACTTACATCACATAAAAACTACAGAACTTTGCGCCTAAAGAACCACTACCCTGTTATACTGTTCATGTGCGTCGTTGATTCATATATCTACCTATAGTCATATAACACGCAAAGCCTTTATTCTACGATAACAATATTATAAAAATGGTGTTCAGTCTCGTCCTATTTCAGTACAATTCCCAACTCATGACATCATAAGTTTTACGCGTATCACACTTACATCACATAAAAACTGAAGAACTCTAACTGTGCCTAAAGAACCAATATCCTGTTGTGGTACTCATATGCATCGTTGAATCGACCTACAATCATATAACCTCATAACCTTTATTCTACGATAACAATATAATAAAAATTGTGTTCGGTATCTTCCTATTTCAAAAACATTCCTAACTCATGATATCATAATTTACACGTATCGCACATCACATAGAAACTGAGGAACTCTTATTGCGCCTATGAACCAATACCCTGATACAACTAACAACCTACAATCATATACCACGCAATCCATTCACTCGATCATAAAAATATCTTAAAAATGGCGTACAGCATCTTCCTATTTCATTAACATTCCCAACTCATGGCATCATAAGTTACGCGTATGAGACTTACCTCACTTAGAAACCTAAGAATGCTCATTGCCCGGTTAGCCGTCACGCTGCATCCAAAAAGAGTTCCAGTGCGAGTTTTCATGAATACAAATTGCGCAGTGAAGCAGGTACAAATTTGCCATCAATTTCGAAAGGACGGACATCTTAATGAGGCAATTACCTCAAAAGGAGCCCGAATCTAATCGAAAGCAGTGGAGAGAAAGGCAAAACAATAACCTTGGAGCAGTATAAATATAGAAAATTGAGGAGAGAGAGAGAGCGAGAGCTTGGTGGAAATCGGAATTATCATCCGGTACTAAGGGAAAATTTATTACTTAGTTATTACTTAAGAAGATTCTGGAAAGCTAATAAGGAGGTAGACGATACTATGTAGCATTTTGAATTCCAGCGACAAGAGGGAAGTTTAAATTATTGTTTTGGGGTTGAATAAGTACGCATTTATTTACGTCGCGGAGTTTAAGTACTAAAATGACGATTCTCGCATAATTAGACTAATGTATATATATATATATATATACAGGGTGGTCATAAAAGAACTTGGCCGATATATGGACCTCTAGCGGCCGTTCCGTTCAACCGATTGAGATGAGATTTCAGATATAGTTATTCAGAGGTATGAGCTCGGGATTCTGTGAACCACAACAAAGTGGCACTCACGGTTACAGTTATAGGTAGAGAAACTCGAAATTTTCGAATGGCAACGCCCACTTTTTCCAGTCTCAAAATGCTCAGCGCATGCGAAAACCCTAAAGAGCATTGAAACGGTACGTGTATCACAAAACACGGACGCGTTATGCACGCACAAAAAACAGTTCTGCGAACGGCCAACAAAACCACGTTCTGGGCGCACGGAGAAAATTTGCATATAACAGAGGCAAGACACCAACCACAGAACGCTTTTCGCCAGATACATGGGCCTCGTATGTGGCGATGGTTTCGACGGTAAACACACAAGGACCCTTCCACGGCATTCATCCCATTTTAATAATATAATTTTACCAATTTTCCATTAACTTTCGCTGACAGAGTCATTTCGTTGGCATGTACGAGCTCCCGACTGAAGATCTGGCTGAATATTTGGCGAAAGGCGTTCTGTGGTTGGTGTCTTGCCTCCAACATATGCAAATTTCTTTCGTGTGCCCCGATCGTGGTTTTGTTGTACGTTCGCAGAGCTGTTTTTTGTGAGAGCATAACGCTTCCGTTTTTTGTGATACACGTACCGTTCCAACGCTACTTAGGGTTTTCGCATGCGCTGAGCATTTTGAGACAGAAAAAAGTGGGTGCTGCCATTCGAAAATTTCGAGTTTCTCTACCTATAACCGTAACTGTGAGTGCCACTTTGTTGTCGTTCGCAGAATCTCGAGCTCATACCTCTGAATACCTATATCTGAAATCTCATCTCGATCGGTTGAACGGAACGGCCGCTAGAGGTCCATATGTCGGCCAAGTTTTTTTATGACCACCCTGTATATATATATATATATTTACATGCAAGTGAAATTAAAGCACAACAGTCGTGGGCCTTGTGGTTCAGACAACATTCCCCAAAGCATAATAAGACTTCCAAATCGTGTGTTATTTGTTTACCCTAGATCAAACGCCCTCAAGGCGTATTTCCTTTATGTATGTATGGGCTTCAAGAAATTGAAGTACTCTAGGGATCATTTATTTTCCAATTGGGTTTACTGTACTTCGTAAATACGGAGGTCGCGCTCAATGTAAAACCAAGCGAACTTTTCTTCTTTATCCCACTACTCTGTGCTTTGGAATTGATCCTGGACCGTCGCTGGTAGCCCGTTGTGTTGCTTCAGTGCGACGTTAATTAAAAATACCTACCATATCTACTACTCTGTAGTCCATGGGAACCCGGTTCGAAGAGCATCGGATTCGCAACCGGATGGTTTCGAGTTCGATTGCAGTTAAAGACCGTCGTGTACAATAGGAACAGGTGCACATAAACCTAAAATGTACTCACGTTGACGTGGTGTAAAATATTTTAGAGTGGGGTGCCAGCTAACGTCATCTGACCGTGGTTCAAAATTACGTGGTGTTATCCTCGTATCCTTCACTTGGGGGATTGATCCCGGACAATCGTCTATGCCCATTGTGTTGCTCTAGTGCGACGTTAATTATAAAAATTACCAACTTACTTAGGTAATTTTTGTTAACGTCGTACCAGAGCAACACAACGGGCTACTGACGACGGTCCTCCGGGATCAGTCCCTTTAAGGGAAATATCCGAGGACAACACCTCGTAATTTTGAACCACGGTCAGATGACGAAGCAACACCTGAGCTGGCACCCCACTCTCCAAACTTCCACGCCAACCCAACGTGAGGACTTTCAGCCACGACAGATTTAAGGTGCACCAGCCGCCTCTACACCATACGCTTACAAACATCCATGCCCGGACCCGGATTCGAACCAGGAACCTTCCGATCTAGAGGCTAACACCTTAACCACTATACCGGTTGGTCGGCCCAACTTACCTCGGATCTTTTCCTTGTGGAATTGTTTGGACGACCAACCGGTATAGTGCTTAAGGTGTTAGCCTATAGATCGGAAGTTCCCTGGTTCGAATCCGGGTTCGGACATGGATGTTTGTAAACGTATGATGTAGAGGCGGCAGGTGCACCCTAAATCTGTCGTGGCCGAAAGTCTTCACGTTGGGTTGGTGTAGAAGTTTGGAGAGTGGGGTGCCAGCTCAGGTGTTGCTTCGTCATCTGACCGTGGTTCAAAATTACGAGGTGTTGTCCTCGGATCTTTCCTTTAAGGGACTGATCCCGGACCGTCGTCAATAGCCCGTTGTGTCTCTCTAGTACGACGTTAACTAAAAATTACCTTATTACCCACTACTATGTGCTTTGGGATTGATCCTGGACCGTCGATGGTAGCATGTTGTGTTGCTTCAGTGCGACATTAATTAAAAATACCTACCATATCCACTACTCTGTAGTTCAAGGTAGCCTGTTTCGAAGAGCATAGAATTCGCGACCGGTTGCGAGTTCGATTGCAGTCAAAGACCGTCGTGTACAATAGGTAAATTGGTAATTTTAGTTAACGTCGTACTAGAGCAACACAACGGGCTATTGACGACGGTCCGGGATCAGTCCCTTAAGGGAAAGATCCGAGGACAACACCTCGTAATTTTGAACCACGGTCAGATGACGAAGCAACACCTGAGCTGGCACCCCACTCTCCAAACTTCCACGCCAACCCAACGTGAGGACTTGCGACCACGACAGATTTAAGGTGCACCAGCCGCCTCTACATCATACGCTTACAAACATCCATGCCCGCACCCGGATTCGAACCAGGAACCTTCAGATCTAGAGGCTAACACCTTAACCACTATACTGGTTGGTCGGCCATGTACAATAGGAACAGGTATAATAGGAAAATGTCTTCACTTTGACGTGGTGTAAAATTTTTTAGAGTGGGGTACCAGCTAACGTATTACATCGTCATCTGACCGTGGTTCAAAATTACGTGGTGTGATCCTCAGATCCTTCACTTGGGGGATTGATCCCGGACAGTCGTCAAAGCTCACTGTGTTGCTCTAATACTACGTTAATGAAAGAAATTAACATATTACCTCGGATCTTTCCCTTGGGGGATTGATCCAGAACCGTCACCAATAGCCCGATGTGTTGCTCTAGTGTGATGTTAATTAAAATACCTACTGACCTACCCGCTACTCTTTTCCCGAATCCCTCTTTTTTTTTCATCTATGACATTTTTTACTTGCCTTTGTCTTGCGTTTGGCTCAACTTGGCTAAATATGGCGCTGGCCCCAGATAACCGAATACCAACCAACTCTAGATTACGCATATCTAAATGTCACCATCTGCTGATTCAAAGATTTATATTAAAACGCATTAAACGTATTATTTATTAAAGGTATTAAAACCCTGTGGGTTAAGACTTAACACTCAGAGTCATAAGGCTTCCGAACAGTGCTTTTACACTTGAACACGTATAAAAGCTAAACACCCTCATATATTCCTTGAACGATTCCGAGAATTGATTTTATTGAACAAAAATACAAAATTGTGATCATGCAAACAGACATTCATAACCATTTACGGCTTATTTAAAGGATCCAGTCCTGGCACTTCTGATTACGACTCAACTCAGAGCATCACAATATTTTCGAGTAAAGCCCTGCTTACACTAGCTTAGTGTTAATCATTAGTACCAACCACTCACAATAAGCTCTAATTAAATAGGATTCGCTTATTTTCACTCACTTGCATTTTTACTAGCGCTTAGTACTAATACTTCCGTTTTACATGTCCCGATATTAGTGCGAGAGGTTAGCATTAATGATTAGCACTAAGTTCGTGAAAACAGGGCTTAATATGATATTGCTTTTAGAATAGAGCACACATGATCACTAATTAAATAAATTTATTAGCTGAAGAATTGCAAGAAAAAAATAAGTAAAAAATATACAACTTGTTGGAAGTTGTGCAAGGAAAACGGAAGGTTGCATGATGGAATAAACTGTATTTACAAAATATACACTTCATGGACAAAGTATTTGGACGATGCATGTTTTTCAGAAAAAGTACTTTATTATTATACTTAGTAACGGCTAGGTCATCGTTTTGCTTGTATTACAGCTGCAAACACGTCAAGGCATATAGGGTGGGCCGAATTTTTTTTTTTTTTTTTTGCTATTACATTCTAATAGTGTGGAAAAGTTGGATCATGCAGTAAAACTTATGTGTTAAAAAATTCATCCCGATTTATTGATATCTTTTGCCTCCCCAAGGGGTTCAAACCCTTCAAACAGATAAAAATTCGAGCATTTTTTATAAAAAATAAAAATGTTTATAATTACGTTCTAATAATGCGAAAACGTAAGCTAATGCATTCAATATTAACGGTAAAAAAAATTGTTTAGATCAGTACATATCGTCTGCGTCCCCAACGGGGTCCAAATAGAATAAAAAAATGATCACCAGTTTTTACCGTAGTTACAAAAGTCGATATTTTGCAAAAATGTCGTTTTTTCAGTGTTTGGCACCCGTTGGGGAGGCAGACGATATGTACTGATCTAAACAATTTTTTTTACCGTTGTTACTGAATGTATTAGCTTACTTTTGCGCACTATTAGAACCAATTTGTAAACATTTTTATTTTTTACACAAAATGCCCAAATTTTGATTTTTTTCGGAGTGTTCGAACCCCTTGGGAAGGCAAAAGATATCGATAAATCGGGATGAATTTTTTTCCGCATTAGTTTTATTGCATGATCCAACTTTTCCGCACAATTAGAACGTGATAGCAAAAAAAAAAAAAAAAACTTTCTTTCGGCCCACTCTAAGGCATATTTTCCACACGTTGTCTGTATGTATGAGCAGGAATAGCTCGCCTTATGCCTCTTGCAAGGCTGTGAGATGGGTTTATTGTGAAGATGGGCGTGCGTATAGGTGTCGTACTCGTCACTCTTATTCGTCTCGCATGTACTCGATTGGGTTTGATCCTGAACAGTCAAGTCAAGCAAATACACCTCATTTTCAGGAAACCAGTCCACCACACGTTTTCTAGTACGACAGTCTGCTGAAAGAAACAATCATCATCGCCATAGTATTAGAAAAGAGTAGGCTAGGCCGAATCATCCAGCACGCCGAGGTACTTGTCAGAGTTCATGTTACCATGTATATAAAGTAATGGGCCGAATCATCCAGCATGCCGAGGTACTCGTCAGAGTTCATGTTACCAGGTATATAAAGCAATGGGCCGAATCATCCAGCACGCCGAGGTACTCGTCAGAGTTCATGTTACCAGGTATATAAAGCAATGGGCCGAATCATCCAGCACGCCGAGGTACTCGTCAGAGTTCATGTTACCAGGTATATAAAGCAATGGGCCGAATCATCCAGCACGCCGAGGTACTCGTCAGAGTTCATGCTATCAGGTATATAAAGCAATGGGCCGAATCAAAACCAGGAAAAACAACCCCACACTAAAATTAATCCTCCACTGAATTTCTGCAATGTCCAAATAATTATGTCCATATAGTGTATAATTTATTATGAACATGAATTTCGAATAGTGGACCCAGGTGTGAGACATTCCAGAAAAACGGCAAGTGGCAGACCCAAAATATTCGGACATCTCACTTGAAATATATTTTAGAGTAAGTGTCCACCACATATAACCCCACCGAACTGTACTATGTCAAGCATCTAGGAGGGTTATAACAATAGTTCTTTCCAAGTCCTCCTGGTGCTGGGTAGTATCTTGATGCACACGTTACCTCGCCAAAACAACTTGGAAGGTAAAAATTCGAATGTCTCATTCTTCTGGTGTATTTGGTTGATGGAAATGTTCGTCCCGAATTTGCCGCTAAATGGCATTGCATCGCTAAACTGAAGTGTTATGTACTTCACAGCTGTAAAGTTATGATGCTGTTTAAAAAAATAAATATCAGCGAGTACGTGGTAAAAAATTGCGTTGTTTGGTCGTTCATTTTAAATGTTGTAAATCATTAAAAATGGCAAAATATCAAGACCTTCTACGATGTATTATTTTTTATTCCCTAAAAAAAAGAATGCTTCACAAACGGAAAAGAATATATATGTTCTTTATGGTAAGGGTACCGTTGATTATTTCAGGTGCCGTAAGTGGTTCAGAAAATGTCGTCACCAGGATCAGTTTTATAGACAGAAACCTCAGAACTACTATGAGTGCGGGATTGTGCAGCTAAGAGAATGATGGAGAAATCTCGAAAACAGAACTGTACATACTATATGGGTTAAATGTAATTTTTAGTACAAGTAAAATAGTTTTGATTCAATTTTTGTCACAAAAATGGAAATAAGTATTGCATAAACCGAATGCTTTGGCAATATTTCAATTGTTTATGCTCACAGTCAATAATAACATTTTTGGAAGTCCGATGACATGCAGATAAGAAATACCGACCACATTTCTTTCCAATTCCCACATCCAATTAAAAAGCATTTCAAATCTCATATCTATCCACTAGGTTTGAAACGATACCCCCCCCCTCACTTAAAAATGCGGAAACTCGGCACGAAAAATACTGCGAACATAATCCCTTCTTCAAGTCCACCCTCACCACCATCTATCCAGCTCTAATCTCGCCAATCGAAAAGTAAACAGCAGGTAAACTGAGTTCCCCATCCCTGGAAACTGGCAATGGAAACAGAGAAGAGGAGCTCTGTCATTAATCTGTGAACTTCTCTATCATCAAAGCAGAAGGGTGGGAGGAAGAAGTCTCGCAGCGTCACGCGAGATTCGGCGAGAGAACAAATCGCAACGTCATTAGTCTAGTTCGTTGTCAGGGGGATTCGTATAACTCCTGGAGGAATTAAATGTCGTCCAACATTCTTCCTTGGAAGAATTGTTATGCTGGGATTTCTCTGAGAGCGAGTCTTATTTTGTTGAGTCTGTTAATACTTATGTGTTTGGTAGAATTCTTCGAAGTTCAGATTGGAATGCGATTTTAATTTCTCAGTGGATGGAATCGGCTTTTTAGATTGTTGATGTGGTTCGAAGACTTGGAGTATGGAATCAATATAATATTCATAAATCACTTGAGACACCTTACATCTGTCTTGGGGAGGTCATGCAAAAGATGGAAGCAAAAATAATTATTCTTCCATTTTTGCAATTTTGTACTTATCTATAATATCGTACTGATGTGTATCTCCATTCTAATACACTTGTACGAGTAACTTTTGGATGAATTCAATGTTGTCCGGCTTTCTTTCTAGGAATAATTCAATGCCATAAAACATTACTGGTAGAACTCATTGTCTTCGAACTTTATATCTTAAATGAATTTCTATGCTGGGGTTCTCTGTGAATGAGCCTTATTTTGTAATGTCTTTAAATACATATGCGTTTGGTAGAGGCCTAAGAAGTTGAAGGTATACTTTGGCAAATCCTGGATCCAATGACATCCAAAATTCTTTATTAGAAGAATTGTTATGCTGGGATTTCTATTAGAGAGCAAGTCTTATTTTGTTGAGTCTGTTAATAATTATGTGTTTGGTAGAATTCTTCGAAGTTTTGATTGGAATGCGATTTTAATTTATCAGTGCATGTAATTGGCTGTTTAGATTGTTAATATGGTTCGTAGAACTTGGAGAATGGTATAATATTCATAAATATAATATTCATAAATCACTTGAAACACCTTATATCTGTATCGGGAGGTCATGCAAAAAAATGAAGCTTTATTTAATTATTCATCCATTTTTCAATTTTATACTTATCTATAATATCGTACTGGTGTGTACTTCCATTATAATACACGAGTAACTTGGAATAAATCAATGTCGTTCAGCATTCCTCCTGGGAAAAATTCAATGTCGTAAAACTTTAGTGGTAAAATTCAAGTCTTCCAATAACATATCTTAAATGGATTTTATGTCGTGTTTTCTCTGTGAATGAGTAGTATTTTGGAATGTATTTTAATACTTATGCGATTGGGGGGATGAGATCACAGCGTAACAATTCTTCTCAGAAAGAATTTTGGATGTCATTGAATTCCTCCGGAATCTGATGTATCTGCTAGTATGTCTTCAACTTCTAAGATCTTTCTCTGAGGGCAAGTCTTATTTTGTTTGGTCAATTTATATGTATGTGTTTGATGGAATATTTTGAAGTGTTTGTGGGAATGCGATTTTAATTTCGAAGGGGATGGGAATTGACTTTTTAGATTGCTGTTGGAGCCTGGTTGGAGTTTGGAAACAATATAATTGTTTTCATAAATAAATTGTAAGCCCTTCATATAACTGTCTAAAGTAACAGTAATTTTGAAACAACATATTGTTTTGCGTTTAAATAATTCATCACTTAGCGAATAATACACTTTGAAAACTACACTGACAGAATACAAAACTGGATATCATTGCTAATCTCGTACAGTTCTGTACATACCAGTACATACGTAATGGAATAATGAAATACAATAACTACAATAAATATTACAATAAATACGTCTTATAGTAAATAATACAATAAATACAATAAATAAGTACAATAAATATTAATTGAAAAAAAAAGGAATGTGATAGATTGCGTTTAACACTTTAAATTTGAAATATTTACAGAAAAAAATGTTGAATTTCATCACCTTGGTTAAAAAGCAAGTTACCAACATGTGAATCTGAATAAGTTAAAAATTAATACACTCATTCCTTACACCATATATCTGGTTTCCTGTACAAGACTGAGACCTTTTCTAAACTTTTCCGTCATATGTTTGTTAAAGTAAACGTTGTTAAGTAATTGCTATTCAAGTAGTAATAAAGCGTTGTCCTCGACTCGTTCATCACATGATGAAAAGGATAATTATGCACAGCGGGTAGTCCAGGAAGTTTTATGTAATGAAGCATTACACGTCAAAAGAGTGTTAAAGCATCGATGCCAAGATCCTAAATGGCGTCATGTATTACAGAGCATATGTGGACGTAACTAGCAATTATAGTTTCTGCATGTGGCGAAATATTCATTCATACACATCCTATGAAAAATATTCGTGTCTGAAATGCGAGAACTCAAAAGCTGTTGCACTTATTGTTATGTTATATCATAAAAATTAATTTCTGATACGTTGTACTTTTACCATGTGCACTTTAGGGGGTATGTAAATGTTACCGTTAAAGAGTATAATTCAATTATTTCACAGTATACCTAGTTATTTTATGAAATAACAGATCAAATCAGATAAAAGTGTGCATAAATTAAAAGTTCCACACGTTAGCTAGTTATTCTATGAAATAACTAGTTATTATAAGAAATAACTAGTTAGTCTATGAAATAACTAGTTATTCTATGAAATAACTAGTTATTCTGTAAAATAGCTAGTTATTCTATAAATTAACTAATTATTCTATAAATTAACTAGCTATTCTATAAATTAACTAATGATAGACAGTTATAAAGTATAAAATAAACAATTTGACTGAATTATACAGTATACAAAATGTTATTTATACAAAACACAATTAAATAATTTGTAACAACAGGTATTACTATCTGGTATTTGGAATTGCATAGAACATTATTTTTTGAAACAAATACATTTTTGTAGACACCCTGAGTTTGACATGAACACTTTTTAAAACCCTCACCGGTACCTAAACTTTGAGTTGTAGCAACTGATAATACCGATTTCTATATATTCGGCATTTCCTCTTTCTCAATCAGTTTTTATTCACAGAGGCTGAAGTGGGTTCTGTAATATAGCTGTTTTATGCTGCCATTTCATGTTTCCAATTGAAAAATCCTTCTTCGGTTAGTTTCATGGTACCAGCTAAAGTAGATATGACGTCACCTTTTCGTCTGTAAAATTCAGGTATTGGGATATGAACTGTAAGCCCCACCATAGGAGCTTCAGAATGAGATTTATCTGACATTCATTTCATCTTCTCAGTTTGAATTTCCAAACATTCTGTAGAACATTCAGTTCATTAAAACACAGTTTGCAGAACTTTTGTACAACTTTGTCTTCCTAAACACATCCTACTAAACATAATATTTCGACAGGATCATTACATTTCGAGCAAACTAAGTTTTTACTGCATTCTCGGGAACAAGCTATACATATTTAACTTATGGCACTACTTAAACTTGTTTTTTTAACCAGCACCTCACTATCAGGTTAAGATGAAATACTAATTTCTGTCAAAGAAGCTTATAATTGATCTTCATCTTATAGTGAATCAAATTCTTCATTCGGAATATGAGTTGTGGACAGTCCGACTAGCTGAGCAAACAAACATAATCTATAAGGGGACATTTTATTTCCAGAGTGAAATGCTCTGTTTTTCATGAATAGGTTTTACCTCATTACTCCAAGAAGTGCACTGGTTTTCTTACATCCATGTCGTCAACACGTTCTCGATCTTCTGATTATCTCTCTCAAAACTGCCTTGGCTTTTGCTATGTCTTGATTTGTCATGCACAATTTTAAGCTCTGTGTGGCCAGATTACTTTTAAGTCATCAATAAGTCGATTATAAAATTATATTCCGTTACCCGACTTGAATATACATGGGGATCCAGACAGCAGGAATAGACCAAACAACTGTGTTACTTCTTCTGCTCTCTTTGTTTGAAGAGGTCTTAAAACAAAAAATTTAATAAGATGGTCTTGATAAACTAAATTAAATTCATACTGTCCGCCAGGTTATGATTTATGATGTGTACCTGACATCGTAAGTTCATATGTGAAAAAATCATAGGTTTAACATTCTTGTCTATTTTCTTTTTCATTGAAAAGGCACGCAAAAATTCAGGAAAAGTTTAATATAATTTTGCGTAACATTTCAATAACGACGATTATGTTTTTTATCATTGCATCTATACCACCGTGCCCAATAGATAAATGGATAACGTATAAAAAAAAAATCAAACAAAAAAAAAATAATAATAATAACTTCAACTATTAAACACTACATCAGACATCACGTTTTGAATCTCTCACTGGGACTGATGATCTTTTGATTCAAGGACATTATGATGTTTAAGTAACCAATAATCACATGGCACTTTCTTATCTGACGTTTAGATTTATTTAGATCAGCTCTCAAACCTAATAACTTTTCACGGTTGAGCAAAGAACTGTTCTCTTTCACAGCACGCTTACTTAATAACATTTAAGCCTTCCTTTCATTACGTTGATTTTTTGCCATCACTTTAGAAATTCAACGTTCGAGCTAACTTAAGGTTTAAAAAAATTATACTTTAATGTAAGAAATTTAATTAAATTAACTTCGATTAATTAACGATTCTTCACGTCATCAGCTTTTAACAGATAATGCTGATTGCTTTCTTATGGCACAATGGCCAGATCAAGCGTCAATTAATGCTTTTTCGCCAACTAAATGGTCAATGTTTTACTGGAACAAGGGATGGATATAACCCAAGGGAAGTTATAGAAATTAAATCTTGCTGTCTACATCCCATGGGCTGCTAGCTCAGTAAGCAAGCCCTCTTATCACGAAGGTCCCAGTTTCTTACCTCCAGAGAAAGTCTTGTGCAGAAAGGAATAGGAACAAGCATTCAACAGAAACAAAAGGGGCCACGGTAGCCTGATTGGAAGCATAACGGAGTATCAACAGGAGGGTTGAGTGTTCCAATCCTACCAAAAAAAAAACCATCGGGTACGAAGTGGGGTGTTTCATGTTAAATCTGTCGTGGCCTCAAATGCCGTGGTGTGAATGTTTGGGGAATGGGGTACATACGCAGGTGTGGCCTCGTCATTTGATTGGGGTTCAAAATTGCTTGGTGTTTTCTTGGGATCTTTCCCAACGGGTTTGATTGCGAACATTCGTCCATTGCCCGTTGTATTGCTCTAGTACAACCAATCCATGCAATTAGGCGAAAATAGCTACGTTGCAGATTGGTGCCTTTGCCATGGTGATAACGATATTGCCAATTTTTGATGATGACGTAAATCAAGATCTGGTAAGATTTCATTTAATGACAAAATACCTCCCCCGACAACACCCGGTCAGTTTTGCTAATTAGGTGATATGGCCTCAAGAAAACCCCCAGGAGTGTTAAGAGCTGTATTCTGGTGTTGAACAAGTCATTATTTAATGTCTGCTCAAATTTTCAATATAATTCAGATACCTATATTGATACTTCATTTAAATATATTAAAAATCCCCTTTAGATTTTTTTTTGCTGTTTGAGGTATTGTTAGAATAAAGCGTAGATAAATTTAAATTTTAGAGATTTTACTTAATAATTTATGTCGAGTTTCTTGACGTAAACCTTTTTTTGACTCTAAAACTGGATATTTTAAGTACCTTTCCTTAAGAAAATATTTTAATGGCAACTTTGAAGAGAATGTACGAAAAATGCAATTTATGAACCAGAATAATATAACCTCTTGGTGAATCGATTGCCTATGAAGCAAAGAATTTAATCTCAAATGATATCGACACACTTAAATGAGAATATCGAAAAAGTGAGATGAAAAATCTAGTCATTATAACCTTTAGTGCCAAGGTTATTCCTTCGATTTATTAGGGTTCAACAGATGTGTTAAAGTTTCATGTATTAAAAATTGGAAACAGTGTGAGGGGTATTAATCATATTTAATTTTCAGCTTTACGAATCGGTATCCTAATCTATAGATTAGAAAAACGTTACTGTAAAATGAAAAATTAACCCAAAACCGAACTTTCTATAAATTAGTAATATAAGTGTAACAAACTATGTGCATCTGATCAGATGCACTTAATTTTATATATTAAGTGTACCTGAGAATTGTTTAATTTTTATTTTTTAGGATATAGTATAGTAATAGTATAACGATAATTTTTAAGTTGTTAAAAAACGTATGTATACACTAAGCAACTTTCATAGTTTAAGAAATATACTAACAGTGGTAAATTTCCTAAAAAGTGGAAAAATGAAACATTGTCACTCGACCATTTATTGAATAAAATTGAGAAAGAATTTCTAATCAGTTCTCGAGTATTCAACAAAGAGTAAAGAAGAGAAACCTTCATTTTACCAATAGAACGTGCATTTGTAAGTTTATTTCCGATTGTAAATCTTAAAATATATACTAAAAAGGAAATGTTAACTGCTGTTTTACAAACCGTCTCATAATTAGTGTGGAGAGTTATCTCAGACCCCGATCACTAAAGTGCGTATAAAGTTGATTAATATCATATATTAATTAAAGATTCTTTAGATAATTATTATTTATACACTTCAAATTTAGATAATTCAATACTTAACATGAAATACATTTTATATTATTATATAAGTTAAGTAGATTCCATGTCTCTTGAGGCTCAGCTTTCGGACCTAATTTTGCAGGACGGTTCAAACCTGGAAAGTGTAAAACTATGTTGTATTTTGGTGTTCTAACGGCACGATTAGGTTTAACCCCGAATATCACATTTGAAGTTATTTTTTCCGTATAAATATTATTCTTGTGAAGACGCACTTGAAATGTCTTTATCTGCCTGTCGTGTTTGCTTTCAATAATATTACCGAAATTTCACTGTTCCAGTACTGTATTTCAGACCATATATCAACAATATCCTGAATTTCCTTTTGTGTACGATACACAGGTCGTTGTTTTGTAAAGTTTGTTGCCAGTTAAGGCTCACTGCCTAAATTCCCTACTCCAACTTCGACGATTTCATTCAAGAAGACCATTATCGCAAATGCTGTGAAGGTGTCTAAGAGACCACGCGGGCAATATAAATAGTGTAAAACAGGAAATAGTTTGGGCAGCCAAACCAGTCTTGGAATGTGGCTTCTGTTGGACGTAGTAGGAAGGTACTGAATAGGACAGGGACCGATATTCAATTTGAGGGGTGGAAACGACCTGTCAAAAATGACTCGGGGTCTGTGAGACCCTGAGGCTACAGTTAAAGGTAAGGTTGAAAGTTAAGGTGATTGACAAATAAATATTTTGAAATCCTAGCTGTGAAAAATGTATTTAAATGACTAAAATTTGTCTAGATAAGCTCTATTACGAATTCAGTTTACGTTAGAATATACGGTAAGCAAATCTGATAATATTGTATAAAATAAATAAAACTATAGATTTATAAACACATATAATTTAATGGTACTTAAATGCAGTTTTCAAACATTTAACTTTACACAAATAATGAGATATAGAAATGATTAAAATTGTTAATAAGTTGTATAATCTTTTTTCATCACAAAATAAGGGTAAAACACAAAAATATGTGACTCTTTTTTCGATACTTTGCTGTTATTTTAAAACTTTGGAGACTTTTCAAGTGAAATCATTTCACAAGCTGCTATTTTCAAAATTTTAGCGATTGTTTTATAAATTAACTAAAGATTAACCAAAAATAGCTCCTTTATTTAACTTACAATGGACTGAAAATATACGTTTTACAGATTTTTATTTCAGAAATCAATTTTTGAAAGAATGCCTATTTTGGCGCTAAACCGCGGGAACTATGAAAGAAAAGTATTGGAATCTGTAATCCTGAAAACCTTAAGAAAATATTTAATTATTTTGTTTTAAAATTCATATTTGTTGGCGAGAATCTCAAATCTGTTTCATACTTAACCTTTTATCTTTGGCTATAAATATAACTGGCGCGATTCTTTTAACTTTCAATGTACAACTGCTGTTTTGGTCGTCGTCTAAATTCTTTCTTTGCGTGATCGTAGTACAACTGCCGTACCAACCGTAGTCTAAAGGTTAATTAGATCATTTTGTATTTTAACCATTTCATTTCGTATATGAACAACTAAATTGGGTTTCAGAGGAGACGATATTGCTACTATTGGTATCATTTTTTGTTACCAATATTACTATATTTCACAATTGCTTGGGAGTGGCAGCTCTGAGAAGGACGAACAGTTATATATATTGTATATAAAATAAAAGAACTAGTAATACAATTATGCAAAATAAATAAATACATAAATAAAGATAAAAAAGTCAAGTGCAATATAAATTAGATCGTTAGAAAATATAGTGTACCTAGCCTCATAACGACGGTGGTAAAATCACAAATAAACAACAATAGGCATATTAGCTAGATGTGAAGCATCCACAGGCGTTGGACAAAAATATAGAAAGACCTCGTGAAATGCATGCTTGAAAAGAAATGTTTATTCTAGTGAAATGTGTAGGTGACATTGATGTTTTCCTTTACTGACGCTACCTATATAAGTCGTAAATACGGAGCGCAGGCCAGTTGTTGTCGGGGCACTGTTCTGTGAAGTTGTAATTGCATCATGTCAGAGCTAACAGACTTCGAACGTGGGAAAATTGTTGGTACTCGTCTGGCGGGTGCTTCCATAATCAAGGTAGCCGAAGTGTTTAGAGTTTCAAGAGGTACTGTATCTAAGACTTATTCCGCGTATTTAAAAAGCGAAAAAACATCATCCGCTAAATCACTGCGCGGACTAAAATGTGTGTTCAGTGATCGTGACAGACGATCATTAAGGAAGATTGTGACTAAAAATAAGAAGACCATAGCTGCAAAAGGTACTGCTAAAATGAATGTCGTGCTCACAAACCATGTGAGTGACAAGACAAAAAGAAGGGAGCTCCATAAGCAAGGTATTTCTAGCCGAGCTGCAATTCAAAAACCATTCATCAGTAATGCTAATGCCTGTAACAGGAAAACGTAGTGTTTAAATCATAAAGCCTGGTTTATAGGGCAATGGTAAACAGTAGTTTACGTCTGACGAACGCCATCCCAAGCCTATTATACAGACTGTTTGTTGCCAAGAGTGAAACATGACGGAGGTTCTGAGATGGTTTGGGGATCCATATCGTGGTTTTCTGTGGGCCCCATTACTCTGCAAGGGCACATTGGGGATAATGTGAACATTTTGGCCGATCAAGTCTATCCCATGGTACAACTTTGTCGTCTTGGAAGAGATCATCATCTTTGGGTAACAAAGCCTCTTTTCCCACTTCTCATATCGTCCAGGACTGGTTTTATATGCACGAGGATGATTTATCTTATCTAATCTGGCCTCCACATAGTGACCATACTTCAATATTATTGAATCTTTGTGGTATACATCGGAGAGGAAAGAGCATGGTCGCTATCCACCGCAATCATCGCTATCGGAACTTGCCACCGTTTTGTAGGAAGAATGGTACAAGATTCCCTTAGCAAGTTGTAGTTATCCATACCGAGAAGACTGCAAACTGTTTTTGAATGCCAAAGGTTTTCCTACACCATATTAAGCAATTTTTTTTTTTGGTGTTTCGATATTTTTTGTCCAACCCCTGTAATCTTGGTTTATATTACTTGGACATCTTAATCACAAACATCTGCCAATTAAAATTTTTTCTCAAAAATGTCTTACAATAAAACATTTGCACACAAAATAAAAAAAATGTATCTAAAAAATTAATAGTATAGATTTGAAAATTCTACTTAAATACGTTCGTTGCCGAAGCTCGTATGGTGCGTTGATAGTTATTACCCACCCGTAGAAATGGGTTTTGCCTAAAGCCAATACCAGAATAGATTGGTGAAAGCTCAGGCAATTAATTTGCAATTTCATCATCTGTTAGAGGCTAATTACATTGCATTATTCTTGTTTATGGAGCGTGAAGGCCCTGCAGAACTATCGTCTCTACACACAACTCATATTATAATATTTTTTTTAATTACTCAGAAAGCTATGAATTCGAAAAACCACATAACTTTACAACTAGCTTCTAATCTTTACTCCACGCCAATATCACGCCAACACGTAACATATAATGCTGATTGAAGCGGAGAATAAATATTGAGGCGCAGTTCTTCTCGCGAGAACGCGTGACTAGTTCGTGAGATATCATTCCACACCACGCGTTGGCGCGTGAATGTCTCTTCATCGTTGATGTCACATCACGCACTAGCGCGAGATTGACAACGAAAGTTTTAATTTCTACGGTATATTTATTTTTCCATCATTCAAAGTTGAAGTTACTCAGTCAGTAGAATATCGTTGGCATAGAGAAGAAACGTATTGGCCTTCATGGACGATATATCTCGCCATTAGCATAACTAATAGGTTATTGATGGACGAGGCATCTCTTTATTAGAAGAAAACCGACCAGATCTTGTCATAATCAAAAGCTCAGTTCTAAATTTATAACTAGATAACTCATCAGTAAATGTTATACGATCTTGATGGACGAGATATCTCGTCGAAAAACTTGAAGGTTTAACTGGTATTTTATTCGAGACACTAAATACTTATTTTAACGTTGACTGTCCTAATGCAATCTGCTGATGAATTATTATAGTACAATCTGTTGATCAAAAATTATGGTAGAATCTGTTGATGAATTATTATAGTACAATCTGTTGATCAAAAATTATGGTAGAATCTGTTGATGAATTATTATAGTACAATCTGTTGTGATATAACATTATTATATAATGCATTTTTCGTCCAAAACTAATAGTTATTCTTTAAATCTGCACAGGTAAATTTATTTTTTGTCAGTTAATGACTTTCTTCTCTGAAATGACGATAGCCTACAAATTTTTAATATATCCTCACAATAAATTTAGCTTTATCATCACACATATACATAAATGTTTGGACTTAATGTCTGTTATTTAATCTTATCAGACATAACAGCATACCCAACCTTACAAAGACGAATCCAAAAATTCTCCAAGCAAATCGTTATTTAAACGCCTAAGTGCAACATAAGACGAAGACTTTTTCTTCCTCCGATGTACTTCGATACGGATCACGTCCATTAACACGTAGACCCAACTAAATGAAAACAAATGGCCAACCAATAATGTTTGGTCGGAAGTCCACTTGGGTTATCATTGGACCTCCATGCGAGTTGATGATTACAAATGACCACTTTCTCTGGAACAAGGACTGAGTCTTCCTTGCTTCTTCTCCCCAGCGGACCACATATTGGGTAAGCATTGCCACTTATTCTTTCTTAATTTGTTGTTGCTATTGTTTTGCCGCGAAAATAATTGCAACTGGAACTTGCAGCGTTCTTTTCTTGGAGTTTGGTTTTGTTTGTGTTTTCGTGGAGCTCAGAAATTATTTTTGCGCTATCAATATCAATCGAGTTGGATTGTTTTAGAGATAGTTTGGAATTTGGTCTGAAAAAAATGAAGAATGGATGTTGTCTGCTTGCGAGGCTCCTTATCGATCTAGTTTGGTCTTTAATGGATTGTCTTCCAGATAATTAATACAGACTTCCGAAAAGTGTTTTAAGTTAAATAAAATTGCCACTTATTCATTTTTGATTCGTTGTTGTTGTTATTTCGTCGCAAAAATAATTGCATCTGTAGCTTGCAGTGGTCTCTAACTGGAGTACGGTTTTGTCATGGAGCTCAGAAACTATATTTGCGCAATCAATATCAATCGAGTCGGATTGTTTTAGACTTTGTAGTTTGGTATTTGAAAAAAGAAAGAATGGATGTTGTCTGCTTGCGAGGCTCCTTTTCGATCTAGTTTGGTCTTTAAGGGATTGTCTTCGAGATAATTAATACAGATTTCCTTAAACTGTTTAAAGTTAAATAAAATTGCCCCTTATTCGTTCTTGATTCGTTATTGCTGTTGTTTTGTCGCAAAAATAATTGCATCTGTAGCTTGAGGTGGTCTTTAACTGGAGTATGGTTTTGTTTGTGTTGTCATGGAGCTCAGAAAATATATTTGCGCAATCAACAACAATCGAGTCGGATTGTTTTAATTTTTTGAATTCGGTATTTGAAAAAAAGAAGGAATGGATGTTGTTCACTTCTAGAATTCCTTTCGATCTAATTTGGTCTTTAGTGGACTGAATTCCACTTTATTAAAAGAATTACTTAAAGTGTTTAAAGTTAAAAGAACTGCATTAAAAGTAGGATTTACTGTGTACCATGTATTGAGCAAGTATTGCAAGTTATACCTACTTTATTTGTTGTTATTGTTTCGCCACGAAAATAATTGTCAACTGTAACTTGAAGCATTCTTTGTCTTCCGTTCGGTTAAGTTTATGATTTCATGGAGCTCAGAATATGTTTTTACTTAATTAATACCAATTGAGGTGGATTGTTTTAGATACTGTTAGGAATTTGGTCTGAAAAAAATGAAGAATGGGCTGTTCGCTTACGAGGATTGTGTTTGATGGTCTGAATCCAACTAATTAAAACATACTTTCTTGGAATGTATTAAGATCAATAAGCTGAGTTATGAAGAAGGATTTCCAGAATATTATATACTAGGCAAGGATTTCCTTTCACTCCTTCGTAATTTTCTTTTGCTTTCATGCGAAAATTATTGCATTTGTAACGAGGGTATTATTTTTCTGGAGTTTTGTTCTGTTTGTGTTTTTGAAGATATCAGAAATTATTATTACACAGTGATTATCAGTAGAGTTGGATTGTTTTAGAGTGTTTGGCATTTGGTCTCAGAAATAAGTAATAAGTAAATGAGAGTTGTTCAGTTTTGTTGCTTATTTTAGATGTAGTTTGGTTTGTAATTTATTAAATTTTAAAGTAATCAAAACTTGCTTGAAATAGTTATTAGTAAATAATCTTCAAAAGACAAAGGTTCATAGTACTTTATATTGGGTCCTTACTCTTTCTTAGTTTGGTGTTGTTATTGTTTTGCAGTGAAAACACCTGCAGCTTTAACTTGAGGCTTTCTTATCCTGGAGTAAGTTATTGAGTTAAGAAATAAATTATTTCTCCGCTTTCAATATAGATCAAGTTGGATTGTTTATGAACCTGTTTGGGTATTTGATCAGTTAAAAAACGAAAAATGGAAGTTATTAGCTTGTAAGGAAGACCAAGTTGTTGCCAAGAAAATACCGCTTATTTTATTCAGTTAATTCTGTAATGAATTTAATTTGTCTAAATAAAAATAATTGTTCAAAAAATTTTTAAGTAAAATATGCGACTAAATTATAAATTTTTTAATTTTTTACAATTCTAGTTTATTATACAAAAGGTAAAGATTGGAAATTGTTGTTTCCTAATTCATTTTTGCAACTGTTTTGTATTGAAAATAATTGCCTCTCTTTTGAAGTTTAGCTGTTGTGGAGCTGTTTCTGTATCAAAAGCATAGATCCAAGTTTCTTCACCGGTAATAATGCGTTTAAAAAAAGAATCACATTGAGAAAACATCTATGGGGACACTTTAACACGTTATTTTTGGAACAACTCTAGAAACAAAATTGCTTCACATGAACCAAATGATATACGAACTTGTTCAATAATGTATCTTATTGTAAAAAGACGATAACTTAACACCAATTATCTGACCTGATTGATATGTAGATCATTAGTAGAAGAGGATGGTCGACCAGATCGCGAATCATCTAAGACGGACTCTCTACCTTCGTAAAACATTTTATACCACTCAATCGAATACAGTTGTTTTTGATAAACAGTCGTCTGTAAAAGCTTTTTGCAAACATTCAATCGTGGTAACAAAATTTAATGACGTTCTCTGCTCAATTACATTCGACATTTTAGAAAATGAACGAATAGAAAATTTTCCTCTTTTTTAAAACTAATTTATTTTCAGACGATAAAATTAAATAAATCTCTGATTGTTGCCACATGTTTATAAAAGTCGTAAAAATGCTTGATAAAAGTTTGCAGACGATATCTACTATACATGTATTTTAAAGGAAGCGTACCGGATAATTTTTGATCACAGAAGTAAATGTCATCCAGCATCCCTGTTTTCGATACACCCTACTGAAAATTTAAGTATTTAAAGAACACCCATAAAAATCCCACAAAAAATTATCTCCTAAAAGTAATTACTTTCCAAGATTCTTTTTTAATAAAACAACCTCTTCAATGACAGTGTCGTTATAATTACTTCCCCGTCCTCCAATATAAACAAACAAGCGCTACATATGTTCTTGCTTGTTTACGTTTCCCTCCATCCCCAAACACTTGATCTTTGAATTAAAATTCAACACCCCGTTAGCACACTGCCTTTTACCTGTGTCTTCTTCCTGTGTAATCTATTCATAAATTATTTCCATCCTTTTTTATATATGCTAGGCCTCACCAATTAAACTCTTCAAAGCGAGAAAAAAATGGCTGTTATAGGTAATCGCTGTTTTGGGAGAGTTCTTTTTTCATCTTCCGTATTTCCATACCTACCTTTCCCATAGATCGTTTTCCGATAATGGATTAAAGTTTTAAAGTCTTCTGCGTAATTAAAGGGAAAGGTTTTCGCTTTTCATCTTAGGCGAGTTCGCAATTATGTTTGGGATTTTTTTATAGATAAGTACTACTTTTGCATGCAGTCTCCGTAAATTGGTGCTATATTTATTATGATGTATTGTTTAATATATAGAAAGTAAGAGGATATTTCCTTTTAATGTGTGTCAATAGAGGGGAAGTTCTTGCTATAAGCAGAATATTGAAGATTGGTGTAGTGCATTTTTTAACTACTGTTATTATGTTATTAAATAGCTTAGATTTATTGGATTCTTGTTTATTGCATTAGTTTTTATCATACTTATATTTTGCCCATGTAATGCATTCTACTGCAACAAAACTATCGAACGCACCAAGAAGGATACATCCGATTGCAATAAAAATTAGTGGAAGTGAAGAACATGCAAACGAGTAAAATCTCAGAACAATTGAATGATTTATTTCAGAATTTGACCGCTTCAAAGGGAGGAAGTCGATGAGGCGTTGGTCCAACTATGGCCTGGATGCAATCTGTTACCCGGGGTGGCATAGACTGAAAAAGTTCCCGGATGGATTTCTGCGGAATTTCTTGTCAAATTGTCTCCAACTGTCGGGCTATAAGTTAGCATTCCGGAATGGTTGCAATTGCCTTCCCATAGCGTCCCAAATATGATCTATAGGAAAGAGATCAGGACACCTAGTGGGCCAAGGAAATGTTGAGAAAGTTTTAAGACAATTCACAGCAACAATGCCGTGTGCGTCCGGGCATTATCTTGTTTCAGATCCTCCACCTCCCGACTCATACGTTAGGGTTTGGAGTATCTGGCTGGGAGGGGAAAATGACTTCCAGCCCATGAAATAAACCCACTGTGGCCCACGCCGACCGGACGAGCATTTATTGTGTTTTTAAAATTTACTTGGAGCAAAAGGACCGGTTCATGAATATAAAAGGACAGAAGTAGAACATTGGGTGGCAGGCCCCAATAAAAGGTCCGTTGAAACACAAATGATAGTGACGTAGTATGACATGAAAATAAAACATTGGCAAGTATACATAAATAAACTATGATGATGTGTTGAAGCAATAAAAATAAAGGTACAGCTACACTCTACGTTTATGAGCGATGGCCACGGCCTTGGCGATTATTTCGACGCACCTCAAGTAATGAATTACAGTAGATTAAAGTAACCCATCTGTCTTTATGGTTATTGAGATTTTCATGGAAACCTCGGCAAACGGTAACTTTCAGTTTGAATATTCTAGAAAGTTCTTCCAAAATCCGTTAAAATCGCTTGATGTCATTGGTTCGTTTGAAATTTTTTCTTTACTTACAATGGTTATTTTGATTTTAACATATCCTTTGATTGCATTGATCCTTTGAAATTTTTTTTGTGATACTATTGGTTCATTTATTTGTATTTTAACAGTTATGGACATTTTATTAACATTTTTCACGAAACGTTTACGAGGTTTTTTTTTTGCTTTTTGTTGAATTTATGTTTATTACTTTTTCCCGGAACATTTCTGACGTATCAGGTTGTACTATTCCTTGCTTTTTTATCTTAAAAAATCTTTTTCTTTTCAAAAAGCCTACTGTATTTAATGTAATTGATAAGTTTCAGGGTGTTCTTACCCAACATTCGCAGCTTAGTTTTTCTGCTGGTTCAAATGTGTTTTGAAATGTGTTTAAGCTTACAATAGTTTTTTGCGAAAGTTTTTTTTTAAATATCCTTTTTAAAACGTTTTCAAATGTGTTTTCAAGCTTTCATTTTCCGTTGTAAAAAGATTTTTAAAGAAAAATAGTTTTGAAATAATTATTTCCTTGGCGACTTTAGAAGTTCGCTAAAATAAATCGCCAAGGCCGTTGCCACCGCTCATAAACGTAAAGTGTAGGTGTACCAAAATAAAAACAATAATACAATTTGAAAGTTTAAGAGAAACAGGGAACGCATTGGCAGGTCCCCAGTGCACAGGCTACAGTGGTCCCATTAGCCACTTCTGCCGCAATGGACATGCATTTTTTAATTTGGAATTTGGAGATCTTATTCTCGATGACAGAGATATGCCATTTCGGTTTATTGTCATCCGTGGGCCTGCATAGGTGATATCGTGAAGTGAGTGTACAGTCAAAAATATAGTGATACTAGGGGGCCCGCCCCCTGCTCGCTAACGCTCGCCAACCCCCGGAGGATTGCTTCGCAATCCTCATTGGTTCGCAGCGCGAACATATGCTCGCTTCGCTCGTATCAATGAAGACATGTGTCCTAGCATAAGAGAATGTTTACAAAATATGATATTCCAAAAACATATTTTTCAAATCTAAATTTTTTTGCTGCTTTTCAGAAAATATATATACAGTACCTATGGAATCAGAATTCAAATGAATACTTTGAGCAAATTTGGCTCGAAATGTGAGCGCTGATTTGGAAATTGAATACCCAGCATGTTGTTTGTGTACATTTACCCCTGCACTCGAGCCACCCTCGCTTTTTTATTGAGTTTGTAGTCGAAAGTTGTAGTGCAAGCGTCTTGTTGAACTATAATTGTTGGCACTGAAAAGGACCTTTTTTTTTAAATGGCCCTGAAAAGATCCTACGCTTTCTTTGATTTCTATTATTAACTGCAACAGCTCGACTAAATTTTTTTTTCAATAAAATTTCATCCGATAACGCTATAAATTCAATGGAAGCGCGAGGCTTCGTGATAAACAAACAATCATACAATGTTGCCAAAACGCGATTACAAATAACGTCTTTTTTGCGTGCCACGTAAGAGAATTATATATATAGATGGATCACCCACGGCTCCACAGCTGCAAAACTCACTGTCTTTAATTTGAAAGCGATGTAAGTAAGATATGAACGTGCCATGACCAGTAAGAAACCATGACAGAGAGCGGTCTGCAATTAGATAGTAGGAGCTGGTCCCCCCTCTTTGAATGGCCATGATACTGCATCTTCTTGGTGCTTCGATTGTTTTGTTATAGAGTATATTTCAACAATGCTTCATTTTATTTGCATCATAACAATGGTTGTTTTGAGATTTTATAGCTGAATAACCATAATTCGCCAAGTTGCGCCAAATGCTAAACAACAACTATCACATAGTAAACTCGGGGTTTTTATCCCCGTACACAAGTAAATATGTGCCCCTGAATGCACATTTTAAATCGTCTAAAAATTATGAACATTACTGTTAATTTGGAACAGCTACACTCTACGTCTATGAGCAATGGCAACGGCCTTGGCGATTTTTTTGGCGCACTTCTAAAGTCGCCAAGGAAATAATTATTTCCTAACTCTTTTTCTGTCACTATTTTTTTTTAAACTTTTTACAACACACTTTTTAAGCACATTTCACAACGTTTTAAAAAGTATATTTTAAAAAAACTTTCACTAAAAGTAGTAAGCTTAAACACAAATCGAAACACATTTGTGAACCAGCAGAGAAACTAAGCTACAAATGGTAACAATACCCTGAAACTTATCAATTACACTAAATACAATAAGCATATTGAAAATGAAAAAGATTTACAAAAGAAAAAAAGCAAGAAATAATACCTGATAACGTCAGAATTCTCTCGTAAACAAAAATAATGAAAACGAAATTGGTCAAAAAAACAAAACTCTTAATCCTGTCGTGAAAACTATTATAACAAAATAAAAATTCCACAACTGTCAAAATACAAATAAATGAACCAATGGTATCACAGGAAACGATTTAAAAGGACCAATACAATCAAAGGATATTTTAAAAACAAAATAACCAATGGGAGGAAAGAAAAAATTTCAAACGAATCCATGAAATCAAACGACTTTAATGGATTTTGGAAGAACTTTTTAGAATATTCAAAAGGAAAATTGAAAGTTTCCGTTTGCGGAGGTTGCCATGAAAACCACATCAACCGTAAAGACAGATGGGTTGCCTTAATTTATCGTAACTCGCTATTAGAAATGCGCCAAAAAATCGCCAAGCCTTTGCCATCACTCATAAACGTAGAGTGTAGCTGTATCGTTAATTTATAGAAGATTATTACAGATTGTTTCTTAATTGTACGTATATACGGTTATTAACCCTACAAGTTTATTCAACCAGACATCTCATCCATCTAAGATCTGAAATATTTTTCTATTGGTAGTTAAGTATCAAATTAACGTCGTACTGGAGAAACACAACAAGCTATTCCACGGATTCTATTGTGAGAAAATTATCAATAAGGTTGACGAATACAAGGATTCTTTTACCTAATAGATTTGCTTACATAATAGGTTATTCAGTCATTAGGTTTGGGACAAAAGTAATTCTACAATACTCTGAAAGAGCTGGAGACTCAGAGAGTTAAATAAAATTTTGTTTCCATAATTATAAATTTCAAAATTAAAATTACATTATATTACACACAGAACAGGACTTACATTTACAGCACATCTTTTCGATCAATGCATGTTTATCAAATTTTAAACCTTAATACTGAAACGACACTTCTTTCGTTAGTCAAACTGTATAGGTCATTGAGCCTTGTGTTTTTACTTAGCTTGCTTCTTATTAAAACACTCATAGAAAAATCGACACATAAAGAAGTTGTCCGATTGTGATAAAAATTAGTGGATGGTGAAGAACATACTTAGAAAGATAAACGATTAAAATTTCAGAACAATTGAATGATATATTTTGGAGTTTGACTGTTACAAAGAGAGGAAGTCAATGAGGCGTGCTCCACTTCTGGTCTAGATCCAAGCTATCACCCAGCGTGGCATAGACTGAAAAAGGCCCCCAATGGTATTATGCGGAAATTCTTTCCAAATTGCCTCCAACTGTCGGGCTAAATGGTCAACAGTCCGGGATGGTAGCAATGGCCTTCCCATAACGTCCTAAATTTTTGTCTATGGGAGAGATATCAGTTGAACTAGCTGGCCAATAAAATGTTGGGAAAGCTTGAAGACAATTCATAGCAACACGTGCTGTGTGCGGCCGGGCATTATTTTGTTAAAAAGTAAATCTGGGGTGTCGCAAAACGAACGGGTAACACTACCATTCGTAGAATGTCGTCTACGTACCGCTGTGCTGTAAGTGTGCTAGAAATAACTACCGAAGGGCTAGTTCGGCTATTAAAGGTGATGGCACCACTGACCGTAACGCCACGTTGAGAACATGTGTGACGTAATAAGTTAAGGGAAGGATCCCTTCGCTGTCCTGGGCATCTTATCTTCAGTTGAACTAGCTGGCCAAGGAAGTGTTGGGAAAGCTTGAAGACAATTCTTAGCAACACGTGCTGTGTGCGGCCGGGCATTATTTTGTTAAAAAGTAAATCTGGAGTGTCGCAAAACGATCGGGTAACACTACCATTCGTAGAATGTCGTCTACGTACCGCTGTGCTGTAAGTGTGCTAGAAATAACTACCGAATGGCTAGTTCGGCTATTAAAGGTGATGGCACCACTGACCGTAACGCCACGTTGAGAACATGTGTGACGTACTAAGTTAAGGGAAGGATCCCTTCGCTGTCCTGGGCATCTTATCTTCAGTTGAACTAGCTGGCCAATAAAATGTTGGGAAAGCTTGAAGACAATTCATAGCAACACGTGCTGTGTACGGCCGGGCATTATTTTTTAAAAAAGTAAATCTGGGGTGTCGCAAAACGAACGGGTAACACTACCATTCGTAGAATGTCGTCTACGTACCGCTGTGCTGTAAGTGTGCTAGAAATAACTACCGAAGAGCTAGTTCGGCTATTAAAGGTGATGGCACCACTGACCGTAACGCCACGTTGAGAACATGTGTAACGTACTAAGTTAAGGGAAGGATCCCTTCGCTGTCCTGGGCATCTTATCTTCAGTTGAACTAGCTGGCCAAGGAAGTGTTGGGAAAGCTTGAAGACAATTCATAGCAACACGTGCTGTGTGCGGCCGGGCATTATTTTGTTAAAAAAAAAATCTGGGGTGTCGCAAAACGAACGGGTAACACTACCATTCGTAGAATGTCGTCTACGTACCGCTGTGCTGAAAGCGTGCTAGAAATAACTACCGAAGGGCTAGTTCGGCTATTAAAGATGATGGCACCCCTGACCATAACGAAATGTTGTGAACATGTGTGGCGTACGAAGTTAAGGGAAGGATTCCTTCGCTGCCCTGGGCATCTTATCTTCAGTTGAACTAGCTGGCCAAGGAAGTGTTGGGAAAGCTTGAAGACAATTCATAGCAGCACGAGCTGTGGGCGGCCGGGCATTAATTCGTTGAAAAGTAAATCTGGGGTGTCGCAAAACGAACGGGTAACACTACCATTCGTAGAATGTCGTCTACGTACCGCTGTGCTCTAAGTGACCCTGTTGTGAACATGCGTGGCGTACGAAGTTAAGGGAAGGATCTCTTCGCTGTCCTGGGAATCTTATATTCAGTTGAACTAGCTGGCCAAGGAAAAGGTTGGGAAAGCTTGAAGACAATTCATAGCAACACGTTCAGTGTTCGGTCGGGCATTATTTTGTTGAAAAGTAAATCTGGGGTGTCGTAAAACGAACGGGTAACACTCCCATTCGTAGAATGTCGTCTACGTACCGCTGTGCCGTATGTGTGCTAGAAATAACTACCTAAGGGCTAATCCGGCTATTTAAAGGTGATGGCACCCTTGACCATAACGCCCTGTTGTGAGCATGTGTGGCGTTCAAAGGTAAGGGAAGGATCCTCTAGCTGCCCTGGACATCTTCATACAAGTATGCAGTTGTCGTCAGGACACAGATGGAAACGGGACTCGCCACTAAATACTATACATCCCCAGTCAGTGTCCTTCCAAGTGGATCGAGCCCAGCACCACTGTTATTCTGCATCTTATTGGAGCGTCGATTTGTTTTTGTTATAGAGTGTATATTGGATGTAAAAGAATAAGTTGTAAATTGTTCAGCTACTTTAACTTCTTGGTGGTTGCCATGACGTTGTATCTCGTTAGTATTATTCTTAAACTGAATATTATATTGAATACAAGGACTTTCATCTCTTCCTTCAAGAATATCTCATCTCTCTTAGATTAGCAGTTCGTGCAGCTATTTGTTTCACACGAATTCCCAACTTCTACATACAAGCATAGAAGACATATCAACAAGAATCGCGATTAACACATTTTCTAATGAAATACGCACCAAGGATGCTATTTTAAACATTTCTTGTAAAATTTCTTTTTATTCTGACGTTAACAGGGGGAAAATACATATTCACATTTATCAGTATAAATAGTGGTAGAAGCAAATGAAGATTTATGAGTATTCAAAACAATTAACTTTAATCTTAAGTTGTTTCGATACAGTTTTGAAAAATAAATAGTCAATGTACATTATAGCAAATATCTAGATATTTGAAGAAAACTGATGAAAAGACCAAGATCAACGTCATCAAAATACATTTTTATAAAATACGATACACTGTGTAATATAACCACGAAACGTATATTTTATACAAATCGCATTTAAATAGTATATCCAAGTCATAAATAATCGTTGATAATGAAAGATACCCACATTAATGTGATATTCATACGAAACATTTATTGTTTTTATGGTTGTAATTGCTGGATTCACTCAAATTCCTAATACAATACAAGAAGATTTTAGGAATATGCACACGATAATGCCTGTATGTAACCTAACCAAATTTTAATTAAAAGCACATCACAAATATTTCTATATGTTTTCAAATATATTTTAAGATGTAATTTAAGTGCACCATACATCCCACGAAATACAAATTCAAAATAAATAAATACAATTACTCACTCAAAGGGAAATACCAGCAATTGAATCTTGTCAAAGGATTCTATTCTAAGAAAATGTGCAATAAAGTCATTCCAAAAGATTCTATTCAAAGGAGTAGAGAAATATAATTATTCAAAATATTGTAATCTAAGGAGATATAGAATATTTACGACGGCTTACATTTTAAAGAAAGGACATTCTAAGAAAATGACTCAGCAGAATCTTTCCAAGAAATTCACTTCCAAGGAAAATTGGAAAGGAGAAATTGAACTATTCCAAAATATTTTATTTATAGGAAATGAGACCAATAAATGTTTTCTAAAAGTTGAAAAATATTTTGGATGGAATCTATCCTAATGGATGTGGTTAGTTATTCATTACGTGTCTCGAAATAAAAACAATACTACACTACTCGAATATATAAACCTAAGAGGGTTAAAATAGCTTTATTTTCATGTCTATAACTTTCAAACTGAAAATAATGTACAACATATGGATTAAAAAAAAAAAAACACTATTTCGGCACTGTAATGTTTTTCGGAAAAAAGTGCTTCATAAGTGTATTTAGTAAAGGGTAGGTCCTCTTTTTGCTTGTATTACAGTTGCAACACGTCGAAGTATACTTTCCACCAGTTCTCCGTAAGTATTGGTAGGAATAACTCGCCATGCCTCTTGCAAGACTGCGAGAAGAGATTGTTGTGAAGATGGGCGTGCGTAGACCGTGTCCAATGCATTATGCCTTAGTTCGTACTAGTCGTCGACCCAGATTAATCGATTCTCATGCCAGATATGGCTTTGCACAGATTTACAAAGTCGCAGATCAGACACGGAGACAGCTCAGCTTGTAGGTCAGTTATGACTATGAATACTTTTGCAGTCAGTATCGCTTATATAGTCAGCTGAGCGGTCCAGAAAAAAAATAAGACCATATATGCGGTAGAATACTGCACTTATTAATCATGGCAGGATTATACTCACCTATCAGAATATAGTGCTCATAAACAGATAATTAAACTTTTAAGAACATTTAAAAATTGATTCGCAAAGTATAAACTACAGTAGGAAATATCCAAAATTTTTTAGTGAAATTTATAAGCTTACCATACCAATCTAAGTACAGTACGCATACATACGTGCATCCATGTTCACTTATCACTACTATTAGATAAGGAAGTGTTTGTTTTTCTGTTTTTCGTTATCACAGTTCAAAAGAATCTACGGTACTGACAATAATGTGGGATTTGGCACACAGGTAGTCTGAATGTTTTGCAGTTTTGGGATCGGGGTGAAATTTAAAATTCAATATAGAACATTTTTAAATGAATTTGATGGAATTTAATTATTATTGTTTTCTTTGGAAGGGCAACAGCATAAAAGATCACAGTTTCTAAATCAATTTTTTAAGTTTCCGTTTTCTTTTTGCGCAGTGGAACAATTTGTCAGCTGACTAAAAAAACAAATAAATTTTTTTAACATAAATGAACGTTCTTAATCGTCACGTATGATCGAAATGAAACAAAATTTTCCTTTGCTCTTTTCATCTCAATTTCAACGTACTTTTCAAACATTGAGAGATACCTTGAACCAATAAACAGACAGATATTCACTTGCGCTTGGGGAGGAAGAGAACTGACGGAGTGTAGATCACGCTGACGATGATCCAACGTCGAGAGCGAAATGGGGGGGGGGGGGGGGGAAGAGGAAGGAAGTAAAGATGTAAATTCAGGCTTTAGGGTTGCAAAGACTTTTTTTTCTTATGGTCATTCCCAATGTTGCTCCCAGTCTCATACAATATTACAAGTACTATTTAAAAAAATAAACGATATTATCATTGTGAAAGATAAAAAAATCGACCATATAACCGATAACCAGGAAAATAAAAGGACAATATAAGCGGTGGTGTTTTAACACATGTTCCCTATCAAGTTAGACGGGACTTTAGAAAACTGACTATATAAGCGGGGTGACCTTATAAGAGGGTGACCACATAGCCGGTACGCATATTAACAACCTTTACTTGAGTAGAAGACATGGAGAAATTTTAAGCCAGCTGATTCGTTGGTTTTCAAACTGTCGTCTATGACGTCACTATGTGACGCCTTAAATAGTATGTGATGCCTTCAAGTGGATTCGGAACGAAGTTTCTAGTGAAAGCCGGCAGCACAAACGAAAGCCACCTAGATATTAGCCATCTCTATTTTAATAATTGGTATTACTTTAAGAAATACTATTTTTGGGTTATAATATGGCTTTTGGTACGACTAAGTCATTTTTTTGATAGATAATTTGTACTGAAGGATGAATTTAGCTCCTACTGATTACATTTTTTAATTACTTCTATGGTTTTATGATGGATGTGATTTAATGGCAACTGTAGAAATACTTAGCACAGTATTTTTTCAAAATTTTAAATGTTTGCGAAGCAAAAAAAACTTTAAGCTGCTTCATGTGAATCGTAAGTGCTATTTTCGTAAAACATCGTGAATAAACATGTTTTTTGTTTGTTCATGTTTTCATACAATATGGGAACCTTAATTATCCATTTTAATCTGTGACGCAAGAAAATTCGTGCTATTTAGTAAATGTCCAATTAAGAATGAAAAGGTTTTAAAGTTCCGAAAGTTCACACATCCCATACAAATCCATGCGAAGAAATTCATAGCCTACGCAAGCCAAATCTGGGGATCTACAAATAACAACACCCTTGAAATCCTCCAAGCCTCAGAACCATGTCCAAAGCCAGATGGTTTCAGCGAAATACCGAAGAATAAGACACGATCTTAAAATTAACTCTCAGGCCACATAGCAAAACATCTGGAACATAAATAACGAATCCACACAACAGATCCCCAGTAATAATGAAAAAACTTCCGTTTCCGCCTTCTATTCTGTTCAAGGACACAAGTGTCTTTTAAAGTTCGAAAATGGACAATTTTTAAATTGTGCATGTGGAATCTATACTGGAATGGGGGGAAAACTGCATTTAAACACAAAACATAAACGATTACAATTACTAGTACACGGCACAAACCGTTGAACTATCGGTTGGTATAATCATCTAAAAGCTATCGCTTTCTTTTTTATTAATATTCTATTTTCGGTCGTAGCAGTTTCAATTTTTTTTTTCGCAAACATTGCAAATAAATACTGATACTTCTCACGTATGCGCAGTGCGCACTATGAGTATTTGTGCGTCATAGATCACGAGGTGATAAACCAACGAATTAGTGAGCTTAAAATTGAAATCAACGAATCAGCGGGCTTAAAATTTCCCCATGTCTTCTATTCCAGAAAAGGATGGTAATATGCTGGTCGCTTCTGACTGTATTAGGTTTTCTGACCGGATATGGTCCTCCGGTCAGGTTTAAACGCCTTTCAATCGAAATAGATTCCTAACATAAGTATAGCCCGTTGTGTTGCTCTAGTACGACGTTAACTAAAATTACCAATTACCAACCTAACATAAGTAGATATTTATACTCGGCCCACATATCGCGCTAGATCGGAAGGTTCCTGGTTCGAATCCGGGTCCGGGCATGGATGTTTGTAAGCGTATGGTGTAGAGGCGGCTGTTGCACCTTAAATCTGTCGTGGCCGAAAGTCCTCACGTTGGGTTGGCGTGGAAGTTTGGAGAGTGGGGTGCCAGCTCAGGTGTTGCTTCGTCATCTGACCGTGGTTCAAAATTACGAGGTGTTGTCCTCGGATCTTTCCCTTAAGGGACTGATCCCGGACCGTCGTCAATAGCCCGTTGTGTTGCTCTAGTACGACGTTAACTGAAAATTACCAAATTACCAAATTCCAGAAAAGGATGGATGCCGACCAACCGGTATAGTGGTTAAGGTGTTAGCCTCTAGATCGGAAGGTTCCTGGTTCGAATCCGGGTTCGGGCATGGATGTTTGTAAGCGTATGGTATAGAGGCGGCTGGTGCACCTTAAATCTGTCGTGGCCGAAAGTCCTCATGTTGGGTTGGCGTGGAAGTTTGGAAAGTGGGGTGCCAGCTCAGGTGTTGCTTCGTCATCTGACCGTTGTTCAAAATTACGAGGTGTTGTCCTCGGATCTTTCCCTTAAAGGGACTGATCCCGGACCGTCGTCAATAGCCCGTTGTGTTGCTCTAGTACGACGTTAACTAAAATTACCATTACCATTATCTGAAAGCTTTCCTTTTTATTAGTATTCTATTTCCGGTCGAATCAGTGTTGGGTTGGCGTGGAAGTTTGGAGAGTGGGGTGCCAGCTCAGGTGTTGCTTCGTCATCTGACCGTGGTTCAAAATTACGAGGTGTCGTCCTCGGATCTTTCCCTTAAGGGACTGATCCCGGACCGTCGTCAATAGCCCGTTGTGTTGCTCTAGTACGACGTTAACTAAAATTACCAATTACCAATTACCGGTCGAATCAGTTTCAATTTCTTTTTCGCAAACATTGCAAATAAATACTGATACTTCTCACGTATGCGCAGTGCGCACTATGAGTGTTTGTGCGTCATAGATCACGGGGTTAGAAACCAACGAATTAGAGAGCTTAAAATTGAAATCAACGAATCAACGGGCTTAAAATTTCCCCATGTCTTCTATTCCAGAAAAGGATGGTAATATGCTGGTCGGTTCTGACTGTACTAGGTTTTCTGACCGATATGGTCCTCCGGTCAGGTCTAAACGCCTTTCAATCCAAATAGATTCCTGACATAAGTAGATATTTATACTCGGCCCACATATCGTGCTGCCGTAGTGCGATATGGATGCTAACTTAGTAGCACTCAGAGGGATGCGAGTTCTAATTCAACGAAAGATATTCATGAACAAAGGAAGCTAACGCGCGTTTAATGTCGTGGCGTCAAATCTCTAGAGCTGGTGTGGTGTGAAAGTTTGGTGAGTACGGTGTCAGTTCGGGTGTCACCTCGTCATCTGACAGTGGTTCAAAATTACGTGGTATGTCCTAGTATCTTTCCTTTAGGGGTTGATCCCGGGTCGTCAACAATAGCCCGTTGTGTTGCTTCAGTACGCTCAACACATACATAATCTCTTCCCAGACGACTTCACGGATCCCTGCATCAGAGATAGACGTATTTTATAGTTTGTAACGGGCCATGGCCCATTCCCCAGTCATCTCCACAGATTCAGGATATCTCATACCAACCAATGCTCTTGTGGAATAGAGGGAACTCCAATACATTATGCCTTGGATTGTCCCCTCACAAGCTCACTTCACCTGCATTGCCTACTACCAGGACCCACCCCAGGATGGCTAAGCCTAGCACTAAAGCATAGGTAATGGTAATGGTAATTTTAGTTAACGTCGTACTAGAGCAACACAACGGGCTATTGACGACGGTCCGGGATCAGTCCCTTGAGGGAAAGATCCGAGGACAACACTTCGTAATTTTGAACCACGGTCAGATGACGACACTAAAGCATAGGAAGTGCAGAGAAAACATGCAAAATCAGTGATATCCTGAAAATCCGCGGTAGGGATTTTAGAGCAACCGAAATAAACACAGATCTCGTATGACCATTAAGAAAACCTAGCAGAAACTCTGTAAACAAGAAACAAATAAACAACCAAGGGAGATTACTTAACCTGTAAATCCTTACAAGGATAAGTGCGGCGTCTTCCCTGGAGGAATTGCTTTAGTGCGACGTTAATTATAAACTTAACAGCAATGAAGGTGAATATCGGACATATCACATTATTGAAGCAAGAACTATACAATTTATGGTAGGTTGGTATTTTAATTAACGTCGTATTGGAAACGATAAATTATAATATTGATATTTAGTTATAATTTATCACACAGAAGCAACACAATGGTCTCTTGGCGACGGACCAGGATCAAACAAGAAAGAAAATAAATAGCGGACAACACCATGTAATTTTAAACAACGATCAGATGACAAAGTCATGATATTGTTAATTTTTAAATAACGTTTCACTAGAGCAACATAACGAGATGACAAGGTCAAACGTAAGTTTGAAACTAAATCTCTATACTTCTAAGTCACGCCAACACATTACAGGCCATGTTAGTTTTTCGTTCGCCATCCCCCTTGATGACGGTCTTTGGTTGGATTCCAACTTGTAACCTTTCAGTTGCTAATCCTTTACTCTTCCAAAAGAGTTACTCGGGAGTATAATAATCTCGATAGGAAAACTAAAAGCTATGCTATTCACCGCAAATTTATTCGTTAATCCGAACAGCGTTTTTTACTTTCACTCTAGTTCGAGAGACATAGAAATAGCAGAACGAACCCAAACTATTGATATACTACTACACATCATGAATACATCAAGATGCTTGTAAAAAAAAAACTTGCATTTCTTGACAATCGGGTTCTCGGAGAAAAAATGTATATTTTACAATTTATTATTCAAAAGAGTGGTAGAAACAAATACAAACATATCTAAAGACACAATACCAATCCATTTAATCGCAAATAAAAAGGTTTGATAGTTTGTATTTGGTATTTTTAATTAACTTCTCACTGGATCAATGCAACGAGCTATCTATATATATAATTCACTTACGTGGCACACTAAAAAGATGTTATTTCTTATCGCGTTGTGGCAACACTGTACAATTGTTTGTTTACCACGAAGCCTCGCACCTCAATTGAATTTATAGCGTTATCGGATGAATTTTTACTGAAGAAAAATTATAAATTATAGTTTATTGCACTACTTAGTGCAACTACAGTCTACGTTTATGAGAGGTGGCAACGGCATTGGCTACTTTTTTAGCGAACTTCTAAAGTCGCCATGGAAACAATTATTTCAAAACTCTTTTTCTTTAAAAAATATTTTTCTTTTTACTACGGAAAATGAAAGCTTGAAATCACATTTGAGAATGCTTCAAAAAGTATATAGTTAAAAAAAGGTTTCGCAAAAACTAGTTAGCTTAAACGCATTTTAAAACACATTTGTGTACCAGCAGAAAAACTAAGCTGCGAATGCTGGTTAAGAATATTCTGAAACAACTTTCAACTACTCTAAATACAGTAGGTTGTTTGAAAAAAAAGTATTTTTAAATAAAAAAAAAGCAAGAAATAATATAACTTGATACGTCAGAAATATTCCGGGAAAAAATAATTAAAAAAAAAAAAATTCCACAAATAGCAAAAAAAAAAAAACCCTCTTAAAAGTTTCATATATAAAAAATATTATAACAAAATAAAACTGTAGAAATACAAATAAATGACCGATGGTATCACAGAATTTTTTTTTTAAAGAAACAATGCAATCAAAGGATATTTTAAAATCAAAATAACCAATGGAGGCAAATAAAACCTGCAAACGACTTTAACGGATTTCGGAAGGTTATTCTACAATATTCGAAATGAAAATTGAAAGTTACCGTTTGCCGAAGTTGTCATGAAAACCATAATAACAGTAAAAACAGATGGGTTGCCTTAATCTACCGTAACTCGCTACTAGAACTGCGCGAAAAAATCGCATAGAACGTTGTCAATTTTCATAAACGTAGAAGGCAGCTGTACCCACTCCTTTCTTTCAAAATATCACAAACAAGGGTTCTTTTCAGGGCCATTTACTGAAACGACCATTATCAGGAGCAACAATTATAGCTCAACAATACGCTTGCACTACAACCTTCGACAAAAAATTCAATGAAAAAGTTTATGGGTAGTTCGAGTGCTGGGGAAATGTACACACAAACAACATGCTGGATATTCGATTTCCAAAGCGGCGCTCGCATTTCGAGTCAAAATTTCATTTGAATTCCAAATTGTTCGAGTTCCGATTCCAGGGGTACATTATAACTTTTCTGTAGTACAACAAATTGATATTTGAAACTTATTTTTTGGTATGTCACATTTTTTTTTGAACAACCCCTTTCCGATAGGACACATGTCTTAATTGCTGCCAGCGAAGCGATCAACTTTCGCGCAACTAACCAATAAGGATTGCAAAGCAATCCTCCGAGGATTGGTGAGCAGGGTGCTGGTCACTAGTTAGTTTGATTCTTTGATTAACAACGAAACAATATGCTACTAGCTTCTTGCGTTATGCTATTTTAAAGTAGGATATTGGTAATTTTGTAATTGACATCGTACTAGAGAACAACAAAGGGCTATTGACGACGCTCCGGGATCAATCCCCTAAGGGAAATATCCGAGGTCAACACCACGTAATTTTGAACCACTATCAGGTGACGGGGAACACCTGACTTGGTACCCCCATCTCCAAACTACAACACCAACCCAGCGTGAGGACTGTCGGGCGCAATAGATTCAAGGCGCAACAGCCGCTTACTATACGTTAACTATACGCTTGCAAACATCCATGCACTGACCCGGATGTGAACTAGGAACCTTCCCATCTAGAGACTAACGGCCATTTTCACAAGTCTCGAGTTAACTCGAGGATCAGTTGATCCGCGAGTAAGAGTTAACTCGAGGATTATCAAAAACGGTATTCTCAAACGGCGTGTTAAGTGATCCGGGGATTAAAATGAGACGCTCGCTGTGATTGGCTCCTGACGATCACATGCTATTATTTACATTGGTTACCACGCCCGAATCTGCATTCATACTGATCAAGAATGTACTTCGCCGTAGAATTGATTCCATATTGTGAATAAATAGGACTCACATAGCATTTTAATATGAGTTTGGGAAATAATTTTTATTCTTCGACGAATTTGTATTTGCCATGGTCATATTCTAACGTACGCTCTCTCCGGGTTTGCTGACGGAGGTGCCGCCATCTATCGTTTCGCCAAGCTGCTTGTTTAAGATTAAGCAGCTACCTTTATTTTCATTTTTCTTTTCAATTTCAATAAAATTATGCTTTAAACTTTCCATTTAAGCAATATTATAATGAGGACATGAGCTGCCATATAGCAGGTGCTCCGTAATGATACGTACCATCCAATCGTCGCAAGAAAACTGTAATTTAGCATAGAATAAAATGTGTACTCCATTTTGTATCGCTGAAAAGGTAGTACTGCGCATGCGTAACTCTTACTCGGGAGTTAACTAGCCGATTTCGGAGGATCAAAATGTAACACCGAACCGGCAGTTTAAACCACGGATCAGGACTTGTGAATAAGGTTTTTCGATAACTCGCGGATTATCGTTGATTCTCGAGTTAACTCGGACTTGTAAATACGGCCGTTAGACATTAACCCAAGACTGATTGGTCGTTAATTGGTAGGAAGCGTTATTAAGTGAAGAAGTTAGGTATTTAATAAATGTCTCTCTTGAGTAACACAAAGGTCCATTGTAGACTATCCAGAAACAATTTCCGATGGTAACGACCAAAGGTAAATTCCACCACGTCAGATAAGACGAGGTAACATTTGAACTCGCACGTGACTTTCCAAACATCCACACCAAGCCAATGTGAATACATTTGAGGCACGGACAGATTAAACGTACACCATCCCCTTTTGCATGCGACTGTCTACGAGTCGATTCCACTCTTCAACCACCGCTTGCTAATTCGTTAATATTCATACCTGACTCACGTGAAACCTCCTAAAATGATAAGGTCCTAGTGGCCAGGTTAGAAGAGCTTTGGTTTAACTGCTTAAAAGTACGAATATCACCAAAGTATACAAAGGGGGCTGGTGCATGTTAAATCTGGGATCACCTCAAATGTTCGCACGTTGGTGTGATGTGGAAATTTGGAGACGTAGATGCCAGAGCAGGTGTTGCCTCGTTATATGACCGTGGTTCCAAATTAAGTAGTGTTTATCTCATATCTTTACCGTTGGAATAGATCCCGGACCGTCGCCAATAACCCATTGGAGTGTTCTAGTTCATCGTTAATTAAACTGTGTACTGTGTTGTTATGATACAATGTTAATTAAATGCATATCTACGTACCTACCAAAATAATAATAAAAAATAGATAAAGTGGAGTATTTCATAAAGCATTTTATTTAGGTAGTTGGTAATGGTAATTCTTATTAACGTCATACAAGGGCAACACAACGGGCTATTAACGACGGTCTGGCATCAATCCCCTAAGGGAAAGATCCGATGACAACACCTCGTAATTTTGAACCACGGTCAGATGACGAGGGAACACCTAAGCTGGAATCTCACTTTCCAAACTTCCACACCAACACAGCGTGAGGAGTTTTGGACAAGACAGATTTAAGATGCACCAGCCACCTCTACACCATACGCTTCCAAACCTACGTGCACTGACCCGGATTCGAACCAGGAACCTACCGATCTAGAGGTAATTTTTTTAACAAGAAATTGGTAATTTTTTAGTTAACGTGTACTAGAGCAACACAACGGGCTATTGACGACGGTCCGGGATCAGTCCCTTAAGGGAAAGATCCGATGACAACACCTCGTAATTTTGAACCACGGTCAGATGACGAGGGAACACCTAAGCTGGAATCTCACTTTCCAAACTTCCACACCAACACAGCGTGAGGAGTTTTGGACAAGACAGATTTAAGATGCACCAGCCACCTCTACACCATACTCTTCCAAACCTACGTGCACTGACCCGGATTCGAACCAGGAACCTACCGATCTAGAGGTAATTTTTTTAAGAAGAAATTAGCCCGTTGTGTTGCTCTAGTACACGTTAACTAAAAAATTACCAATTTCTTGTTAAAAAAATTACCTCTAGATCGGTAGGTTCCTGGTTCGAATCCGGGTCAGTGCACGTAGGTTTGGAAGCATATGGTGTAGAGGTGGCTGGTGCATCTTAAATCTGTCTTGTCCAAAACTCCTCACGCTGTGTTGGTGTGGAAGGTTCCTGGTTCGAATCCAGGTTCGGGCATGGATGTTTGTAACCGTATGATGTAGAGGCGGCTTCTGCACCTTAAATCTGTCGTGGCCGAAAGTCCTCACGTTGGGTTGGCGTGGAAGTTTGGAGAGTGGGGTGCCAGCTCAGGTGTTGCTTCGTCATCTGACCGTGGTTCAAAATTACGAGGGGTTGTCCTCGGATCTTTCCCTTAAAGGACTGATCCCGGATCGTCGTCAGTAGCCCATCTAGTACGACGTTAACTAAAAATTACCAATTACCATTCTGTGTTTCTGTATCTTACTTGATATTGTATGTCTTGAGTATGAATCAGAAAAGCTAATAATGTCCCTTGCGTCATAAAACCAAAAAACCAACAAGGTTACTGTGATCTGTTGATATTTCAGGAGTAGATAATAAGTGATTTTTATTTAACGTCGTTCCAGAGCAACACAACGAGCTAACGGTCAGGGATCAAACCCCTAATTGTAAAATCAGAGGACAAGACCAAGTAATTTTAAACAACGTCACAGATTACGAGGCAACACCTACACTGGCATCCACCAAATTTCCACACCAACTTAACGTGAGGACTTTCGGCCACGGCCGATTTAAAATGCACCTCGCCTCTGCGTCATACGCTTACAAACATCCATAAACAGACAGAAGCGGCTCAATCCCATGATAGTACTTTACGCAAGTCCAACTTGATTGGCTAGTTTCACGGGCTTGGCTTCGCTTGTATATCTCGCCAACTTATCCTAAGGGTACTTATACTTTTAAAGAGCTTCTTTACGGAAAGCAACGTTGACCTAATGGCCAAAGTCACCTACCTTCAGGTTGGCGTCGACAGTGAAGAGTAACTTTACGAGTTCGAATACAGCAGACGGAAAAAATTTTAGATCCTCCAAATTATTTTTAAAAAATTCCAATTTAATTCCTTTTGAGTCTAAATTACTTTTCCTAAATTTAATACCCTTTTTATATTTTTCCAAGCTTCCGTTGATTTTACATAAATAATCTAAGAACCACTCCTGAACTCACTACCAGCTGATATTTTCCCGCCCCTCTGCCGTCCCCTTAGCTTTAGGATGATGGTGTCGTATCCACCCACTGGCTTAGGACCATTCTGATGTAACAAAAAGCATACATAAAACACTAACTTATATAATTATTAACTTATATAATAAAAGGATACAATATTCGATGATGATGTTAGATCAATGAAAATCATGTTACACACCTTATTTCCTTTTTTCTATAGCACCCCTCTTGATTATACAGCAGATCTGAATTTAAAGTTACCGAGTCAACTAAAATATATAACTAAACAGCAGCAAAGAAATTTATCCTCACATAAATTTCGAAGTACGCCAAAGGAAGAGATAAATTGCCAACAGAAAAATTCTGATGACATGCGTATCTAGGTCATGTGATCCGATTAGCCAATCAAGTTGGACTTGCGTAAAGTACTATCATGGGATTGAGGCGCCTGTAAACAGACGCCTATTCTTACCAGGAACCTTCCAATCTAGAGGTTAACACCTGAACCACCAGCCGACCAACCGGTATAGTGGTTAAGGTGTTAGCTTCTAGATCGGAAGGTTCCTGGTTCGAATCCGGGTCCGGGCATGGATGTTTGTAAACGTATGGTGTAGAGGCGGCTGGTGCACCTTAAATCTGTCGTGGCCGAAAGTCCTCACGTTGGGTTGGCGTGGAAGTTTGAAGAGTGGGGGGTGCCAGCTCAGGTGTTGCTTCGTCATCTGACCGTGGTTCAAAATTACGAGGTGTTGTCCTCGAATCTTTCCCTTAAGTGACTGATTCCGGACCGTCGTCAATAGCCCGTTGTGTTGCTCTAGTACGACGTTAACTAAAATTACCATTACAATTACCGCAATCTGACCGTGGTTCAAAATTACGAGGTGTTGTCCTCGGTAATTGGTAATTTTTTAGTTAACGTCGTACTAGAGCAACACAACGGGCTACTGACGACGGTCCGGGATCAGTCCCTGGTGTTGTCCTCGGATCTTTTTCTTAAGGGACTGATCCCGGACCGTCGTCAATAGCCCGTTGTGTTGCTCTAGTGTGACGTTAACTAAAATTACCTTTTTACCATCGGTCCGTTGTTCAAAATTACCTGGTGTTAACTTCGGATCGTTCCCTTTTATCCTGGACCGTCACCGATAACCTGTTGTGTTGCTCTAAGTGAAATTTTAACAAAAATACCTACATACTGAGTCTGGTTTTCAGCCTTTTTCTATGTAGAATATGTTTTTACTTATTCCTGACCAACCTTTAACCTTTCGTAGGGGGCAATATAGAACCAACGTGTTCGGGCGCAATGCGCATGACAGGCACACGTAAAAGAATCGCAAATTTATACCCATTCATTTTAGTTACTGTATTCTAAAAGTAATCAGTGATCTCCATGTTATTATTTAAAAACAAAAACAAAATACGATTCGTTTAAAAAAAGAACACATTTTAGTTTAGAAAACATTAAAAGAAAATTTCAAATCTAGCACTAAATTGACTTAAATTTCCAGGGTAAAAAAGTAAATAATTTTGGTAATTATTATACACTGTAGTGCAGAGTTAAAAAGCCGATATTCACTCTGAGTCATAGTCCTTCAGCTTAAGTTCAGTAGAAGAGTGACATTGGCAAACAGCACAGCACGTTCCGCAGATCTTAATTTGCATGAGCCAGGCAGATTGCGTTGTGACATTTATTACATTCATAATTTGTCATCTTTCTCAAACCCATTTCCACATACTTACAGAAAAAGGCACACATTTTGCATGACGCAGTCATGAAATTAGTAAAATAAACACCTGTGATATTAAAAATAGATATTACGTACCTTTATATGTGTAAGGAATTAGGGGGCAATGTGCATGAGGGATCAGAATGACGCCAACAGCTGCCCAGGAAGCGCGCGAATAAAATTAAAAGGTTGGGTCAAAACATCCGGTAAAGATAAGATACTACTAGAATAAGAAGATTTCTACCCCTTCTACGAGAGGAGGGGGGAACTAAACGTCAAAGCTGCGCCTGTCAGGACGTTTGTGCCCGACGGAGGGTTAAAGTTTGTAAATATATTTTTAATCAACCTGTATACTAGTTTATTGTAGCAGAGATTTGAATATTTATACCTTAGTATTTTTCATTTAAAAACGCATCAGGAAAAATTCAAGATGCTTATAATTCTCAACATTAACCAAGATTATATCGTTACTATTGCACAAGAACAAATTGTTCACATTTATCAACAAAAAAAAGTGGTGGAAGTGGGTGGAGATTTATGTGTATACAAAACTATTAACTTTATACTTTAAGTTAAAGGGACTGATCCCGGACCGTCGTCAATAGCCCGTTGTGTTGCTCTAGTACGACGTTAACTAAAAAATTACCAATTACTTTAAGTTAAAAGTTTCATTATTGTTTTCAAAAGTTCGTTACTGTTTTAAAATAGTTCATTATGTTAGCAGTAAATTTTTTGTTACTAGTAGAAACCCACTCTTGATGATAAATTATTATTCTAAAATAATCAAAATATAATTTTCAAAGTCTTACGGTTATATTTAAAACGTGTTAGAACAATATTAGTTAAAATGCTGCATTTTTGTGTTTCATGAGGAAGGACGTTTGGATTGTGAAAATCTTAAATCAGGTTTTTAAAACTTAGATTTAGTTTATAAAGTACTGTATTATGTTTGATTATGTTTTAGTTAGTTTCTTGGCAATTTTTTGGTATTAATAAAAATATTTTATTAATATTATTTAAATAATATTATTTATTAATAATATTTATTATTAAAAATATTATACATAATATTATATAAATATTATATAATATAAGAAACAGTTACTGTATTTCAGAAAATTATTTGAAGTTTTTCGTATTTTCAGGAAACAGCAGATTTGTAAATCAACACTACAGCTATATTTTCTTACAGCTTCGAAGCTAGTTGAAACGAGACGATTATCAACGAGACCAAACGCATTTTTGTAAATTTAGATACAATGCTAAAAATAAACACTTAATGTTATTTAAAAATCGTATTTGTTCCCCAATCATGATGAAATTTCCATTCTCCAGAAATTATTTGGAAACGCGGTATTAACATTTCTTAATTGCAAAAACTGGTTTCACGCAACTTCCTAATGCAATTCAAATAGCTTGTGCCAAGGAGCCATACACTAATGCTAATATTAATTAAAACCACATCATTGATATTTCAAGATGCTTTAATCATCATTTCAATAGCAATTGACATTACAGTATGTTCCAGATGTTTCAATGGTAAATATGTAAATCATATTCGTCGGCAAAAAGTGGTAAACGCGAGCATATTTTCAAAAGGCGCGAACAGAAATTTCAACTGCTGTTGTTTATCAGTGTTAAATGGGTCCGGTACCCTAAATCCCAAAAAAAAAAAAAAAAAAAAAAAAATTTTACATTAAAAAATACTACAGATAGATCTGAACAAAATGACATAAAAATTTTATTTCTGTCTTTTAAAGAGCCTGAGAAATTCTGAATTTAGTAATTTGACATCTGCGCATCCGACAAGCCCATACAGAAGTGATTCGTGGAGTTTTTACAATCGTGCCATTTTTAACTAAACAAAGCCAGAATCGCACAAAGTGGGTATTAAAACCCCTTTGACATCTGCCAGCAATGCTAAAAGGATGCCAATATTTCAAAGACTAGCTTCAGATTCTTTGTTGGAAAGGTGTAACAAAGGGGAAACTCAAAATCGAAACAAATCACTTCAAAACATGGTTCGGAGCCGTTTCCCTATAAACTTAAATGTTTCAAAAGTTCGAGTCTAGATTGCTGCAGCCAGAGCCATTGTGGGCTTCAACAATGGACTAACGTCTAGTATTAAAGATGTGCTGTAATGCTCGTTTCTTGTAACTGGGAAAACTTCTCTAATGCTGTCCAAACGAAAGGACTGTAGACGATTCGGGAAAGCTGCGAGGAAGTCAACTATTGCCTTCAAAAACTATAGAAACACCTTACGCTTACAAACATCCATGCCCTGACCCGGATTAGAACCAGGAACCTTCCGATCCGGAGGCTAACACTTTAACCACTGTACCGATTGGACGGCGTCAATTACAAAGAACGCTGGAGCACATTCTCTGTCGGGGTCGGAAATTTTCTCACGTTGGTGTGTGGGGAAGATTGGAGAGTGGGTTCCAGTTCAGGTGTTGCCTCGTCCTCTGACAGTGGTTTAAAATACGAGATTTTGTCCCCGGTTCTCTTCCTTCTGCGGTTGATCCAGGACCGTCGTCAATAGCTCGCTGTGTTGCTCCAATGCGTAGTTAAGTAAAAATACCAAATATCAAAGAATATCTTGTGTGTGGACAAAAGCCCGTTGAGATTCTTCAGTTCTATGTTAATCATAATACCGTACCATGCGTCGAAGTCGCGTGGCATGTATTGATGCTGATGTAAGGTGTTTTGAACACCGCCTTCTTAACTGGTAAACTCGTCTAATAAACATATTGTTACGTCCTAATTTTTCTTTGTACTTTATTATTCCTGTACTTCTAACTCGGAATGGCGAGCCAAATTAGCCCGGTAAAACGAGGAACCGGAGGTTTACGAGTTCGAATACAACCAAAGACGATCGTGAACAAAGGGCACTTGATTGACGTTAAATAAGGCGTGGTCTCAAAGGTTCATTGGCAGACATTTGACCTCATGTGCGAAATCCTCTGACCGCGGTTCAAAATTACTTGGTGTTAACCTCGGATCGTTCCCTTTGATCCCGGACCTTCGCCAATATCCTGTTGTGTTTGCTCCCAGTGAAATGTTAATAAAAAAACTTACCTACTGTGTTTTTTGTAAGCTATATAATTCTATGTAAAACTGTTTTTTTTACGTATCCCTGACCAACCTTTAAAGTCTATCGAGACCTTTTTAATGAATCTGTATAATAGTCTATTCTTGCAGAGATTTGTTTGACGATGTATTCAAATATCAATTCTTGGGATAAACATACCTCAATGTATGGTGGTTATGATCCTCGGTTGTCACCGAGTGGGCCCGGGTTCGAATCCCGGATAAGGCATGGATGTAAAACCTGGGAAAGAAGTCGGACTTTCGCCTGGAATGGATTCCCGTCTTGAAAGGAAAGCAGCGCACACCTTCTGTTCTTTGCTGGGATCATCGTTTGTTATAATAAAAAAAAATATTATTCTTCTGTATTGTCTTGAATGTTTCTGTTCACCACTTGCTTTCATATGCATCCCAGAAGAACATACGACAACAACATACCTCAATTTTTATTTAAAAACGCATCAAGAATAATTCAATATTATTTTATCTATATTCTCAAGCATTGAAAAACATATAATTCCTATTTTTCCTTAAAAAAAGTGTTGGAAGTGAATGGAGATTTAAGAGTATACAAAACTATTCACTTTAATCTTTAGTGAAAAGTGTCAGTACTGTTTTCAAAAAATTAATGAAGTTAGCAGAAAATCTCTTGTTATTTGTCAAAAACTGAAATAGTCAAAATTTAGTTCTCCAAGTCATGTCATACGGTTCTATTTAAAACATGTTAAAACACTGCCAGTTAAAATGATGCACTTTTTTGTTTCATTAAGAACGGTCGTTTATAATGTGAAAATCTTAATTCAGGTTTTTGAAGCTTAGATTTTTTTTCAAAGTAATGCATATTGGTCGTTGATTCTTTTGTAAAAGTTTCTCTGTATATTATTTGATATTAATAATAATATTTTTACGCTAGAACAAGCAATTTATATATTTGCAGAAAATCTATGTTTTCCATGCTATTAACAACTATGTTAGTACAAAGTTTAGAAACTGGTTGGAATGTAGCAATTATCAGAGATCAATCACATTTAAAAAAATTAAGATACAATGTTAAAAATAAACACGTATAATGTTAATTTAGAAAATCTTATTCATATCACAATCATGAAGAATTTCCCATGCTACAGAAGTTATTAGGAAACGCAGTCAACATTCGTTTATTAGAAAAAATTGGTTTTACGCTACTTTCTAATGCAATTCAAATAGCTTGCATAGAATGCACACAAATCTTTTTTTATTCTACAAATATTTATATTTCCAGATACTGTAATAATCAATACCGCACGCTACTTTCTAATGCAATTCAAATAGCTTGCATGGAATGTACACAATTTTTTTTTATTCTACAAATATTTATATTTCCAGATAGTGTAATAATCAATACCCTTAGTTTCAATTGGAAAGTATATTCCAGAAGTTTCACTGCTAAATAGGTAAATAACATTCATCGTCCAAAAGAGGTAAACGCGAGTATATTTTGAGAGCAAACAGAAATTCCCATTTTGCTTTTAAATTCATCAGTTTTAACCCTGTTAAAAACATATAATTCATATTAAGGGAAAATGCAAACATTTCTCTGTAATTTAATGCATCAGAATACATGAAATTCATTACCAAAATGTAACTTCCCGATAAATATTACACTTACAATTTTAGACGAGTATCAGCGTTTTTATAGTGGTATATTTTTACGCATCATGGTTAAGCCTCGGATATTTAGAATTACATTTCTAAATTAAATTTCTGAAACTTATGTTACGTCATTTTGTTGGACATTGAAACAATGTTGGATAGTATCAATAAAAATATTTTACAGTGATAAATTCGACAATAGCCTACCACACTAATACAATTGATTCGTAAAAAATTACATTTAGATTATTGTTCAAAAATAGATATTATCTGTATCCATACTCCGGCTTATAAATCACACCAAAACGTGAGTTCACCGTTTTGCAAGAGACTACTCTATACTCTAAATAAGTACCGCATGTATTTAAACCACACATCAATGATATTTTAAAACGCTTTAATGAACAATTCATGTATTTAATTTCAAATTGAAGATCTATTCCAGAAGTTTCAATTCCAAATATGTAAGTTACAAAAAGTGGTAAACCCGAGTATATTTTGAAGAACGAGCAGAAATTTGCACTAATCTTAAATTTATCATTTTTTTTATCCTGTTTTATTATTGCAGAAAAAAACTAAAACTTCTTTCGTAATTTAATGTTTCAGCAGATATGGTAATGCATCAAAAAATGTAACTTTACATAGCATAAAATATTTCATACCTTTAAATATTAGTGATGTGATTCTAATAGATGCGGTAATAATTTAGAGCAGAGTGGTTTCTTGCAAAGCGGTGAATTCACGCCTTGGTGTGCTTTTTAATCTGGAACATAGACACAGATAATAACTATTTTTAAACAATAATCTCAATGTCCTTTTTTGCGAATCAATTATATTGTGTGGAAGGCGATTGTCCAATTTATCCAAGTTTAATATGTTTATTGATACTATCCAAAATTGTTTCAATGTCCAATAAAATGATGTAACATAAGTCTCAGAAATCTGATTTAGGTGTTTTAGTAACTAAATATACAAGGCCTAATCATGATGCGTATAAATATATCACTATAAAAACGCCGATACTGTTCAAAAACTACAAGCGTAAAACATGTATGGGAAAGCTACATTTTAATGATGAATTTCATGTCTGCTGATTTATGAAATTACGAAAGAAATTTTCGCATTTTCCGCTATGATTAACTATCTATTTTTAACAGTATTAAAACTGATAAATTTAAGAATCGTGTAAATTGCCTCTCGCACTTCAAAATATACTTGCGTTTACCACTTTATTTCGTTGAATGTGATTTACATATCTAGCATTGAAACTTCTGGAATATTTCGAATTTCAAGTTAAATTTATGAATTTTTTATTTACAGCATCTTTAAATTTTATTGATGCGAATTTAGTCGATCTGGTAATAATTTAGAGTACAGGGTGGTTTCTTGCTGAGGGATGAATTCACGCTTTGGCGTCCTTATGAGACGGAGTATGGAGACAGATAACTTCTATTTTTGAACAATAATCTAAATGCTATTCTTAACGAATAAATAGCATTAGTGTGGTAAGCGAGTGACCAATTTATCACTTTAAATTTTATTTATTGATACTGTCTATTGTTTCAATATAACGATGTAACGTAAGTTTCACAAATCTAATTTAAGTGTCTTAGTAACTAAAGATACGAGGCCTAATCAAGAAGTCGTAAAAAAGTAGCACTATTAAAACGCTGATGCTCGTCTAAAACGATAAATGCAAGATGTATCGGTAATTTACATTTTATTATTAATTACATGTACGATGAATCATGAAACTACGAAAGAAATCTTCGCTTTTTCCGCTAAGATTAATTATCTGTTTTTAACAGGGTTATAAGTGATAAATTTAAGGACAGTGGAAATTTGTGTTCGCACTTCAAAATATAATCGCAATTACCACTTTTTGTCGATGAATATGATTTACATATTTAGCATTGAAACAACATGAATGCTACTTGTTTGGGATCTCACGTGAAGTGATCATTAAAGCATCTTTAAATATTATTGATGTGGTTTTCTTAGATAAGGTAATCGTTCAGAGTAAAGGGTGGTTTCTCGCTAAGCCGAGAATTCGTGCTTTCGTGTGCTTATAAGCCAGATCAAGGATATAGAAAACTTCTAATTTTGAACAATAATCTAAATGTATTCTTTTACGTATATATTGTATTAACCTGGTAAGCGATTGTCCAATTTACCATTGCAAAATATTTTTATTAATACTATCCTATATTGTTACAATGTCCAATAAAATTATTAAACATTAGTTTTAGATAAATCTAATTTTGGTGTTTTAGTAACTAAATAACTGTTTCCAAATCATGATACGTAAAAATATAGAACAATAAAAACGCTGATACTGATCTAAAACTGTAAATATAACATGTACACTCACGACTAAAAGTTAAGCACGGAGTGAAAAATGTTAATTTCCAAAAGCCCATCTGAATTTGAGAGGATGCAATTTGCTGCAGAAGTAGATGGAAGCATGTAAATGTGTAATGTAATCTGCCAGTCACGGATTCGTGTCGAGAAATATGCAAAAAAGGCAGTCGTATAAGAAGACAGCACTATGAAGAGTAAGAGGAGTTGCATGTAAGTGCTGATATAAAGTTTTTAGAACTTTAGTACGGGGAATAGTTTGCAAGACAGACGTGTTTCTATAGCTTCCAGAAGACGAATGGCAAATAGTAAGCGCTGGCGTTCTGTGGGACGCCTAGAAGATGAGCAATAAATTAGTGCTGTTGCTATTTTCTTCGGCGTTCATCATTCTGTCATTTCACGGTTATAGAAACAATTCCAAACAGGCCAAACAGTTGCCGAGGATTTATGGCCAACCGCCCAAGGGTTACGACACCCGCGGAAGATCAATATATTGCATTTGTAGCGAAGTGTAATCGAAGTACGACCTCCACACGTGTGACATGTATGGTTGCAGCGTCCATTAAGACGATATCTGCCACTACTGTGCTCCAAAGGCTACACAAGAATGGACTGTAAGACCGGGTATCATGAGTTTGTGTTCCTCTATTCGTCCGATCTAGAGAAGTACGATTAAAGTGATGTCAGCAACATGCGAATTGGACTTTGTCTGAGTGGGTTAATGTTATAATCACGGATGAGTCGAGATTTACCCTGTAGCCAGATGTCAAATGTGTAAGGGTCGGGATAGAACAAGATGCACGCAATCGGCCAAAGAACATCATCGAGCATCACGCAATCCGAGGTGGAAGCATCTTGGTGTGTGCCGGGATTTCGTTGGGATATCGCACCTACCTGCACATCTATAGACGGGGTTCTGTGACGGTTGTCCAGTATGGGGATGAAGGCTTAGAACCCTTTGTGAGATTTAACGCTACAGCAGTTGGTCCTGCTTTCATTTTAATGGATGATAATGCGTTCACTATAGAGTTGGCTACGTTGACGTCCACCTGGAGAGTTAGGGTATTGCGCGTGTGGTTTAGCCGGCGTATTCGCCCGACTTTAATCCCATTGAAAAATCTTTAGGATGCCCTCGGCCCTACTGTGACTGCACGTCTAACACCCACAGAGTTGCAAACTACCCTACAGGAGGAATGGCGATTACTTAACTTTGGGATGGTTGATCACCTCATGGAAAGCATGGTCACACGCTGTAAACTTTGAATGAAGATGAAGGGTGGTCACATACCCTATTAATATCGGTTTTGTTTATTTGTTTCGGATTTGTGAGCATCATTTAGTTAATGACTCCAATATGTCATCATCTTATATTTTATGAAAACTCAATATTACTTTCACCTTCGTATTTATATATCTGGTCTGTTTCGTATATGAACCTATTTTCTACTTTCCTATCGCATTTCGTGTCAATCAAAGCTGTATTTGTCGTGTTTTTTTTTTGCAAATACAAAATTTTTTATTGTAATTTAATGAACCAGCAGAAATTAAATTCATTACCGAAATATAACTTCCCGATGATACATGTTACATTTAGAGTTTTAGACTAGAATCAGCGTTCTTAGGGTACGTACACTACGGAACCTGGAGTGGCGCATGTTGCCTTGCTGGTCGCCTACTAGCTTACCGCTTTGTAGAATTGACCAGTGTTTCCATACGGGAGCAAACACTACCGAGCCTGGCGGGTCACCTATATTGGCGCAGTGAGCAAAGCAGGAAGCTGGATGATTTGCCAATGCGAATGTTTACATAGTAGTGCGCGGGTCAACTGAACGATCGCCTCGATTTTTTCGTCTGTGCATTTTTTGGCGTAAACAGTGAAGTAATATTATATTGGTTTGAATTTCACTATTTTTAAAACATACTTCCTGTTATTAAAATGGTAATAAACAAAAACATAATGCATAAAGTGATTAAAAATACTGAATAATGTAGTTCTTTGTAATAAAAATATTTAACCGGTAAAAAACTAAATGCGACTTTAGCTTCAAATATATATATAAAATACATTACCAATGCGAATGTTTACATAGTAGTGCGCGAGTCAACTGAACGATCGCCTCGATTTTTTCGTCTGTGCATTTTTTGGCGTAAACAGTGAAGTAATATTATATTGGTTTGAATTTCATTATTTTTAAAACATACTTCCTGTTATTAAAATGGTAATAAACAAAAACATAATACATAAAGTGATTAAAAATACTGAATAATGTAGTTCTTTGTAATAAAAATATTTAGACAGTAAAAAACTAAATGCGACTTTAGCTTCAAATATATATATATAAAATACATTACCAATGCGAATGTTTACATAGTAGTGCGCGGGTCAACTGAACGATCGCCTCGATTTTTTCGTCTGTGCATTTTTTGGCGTAAACAGTGAAGTAATATTATATTGGTTTGAATTTCATTATTTTTAAAACATACTTCCTGTTATTAAAATGGTAATAAACAAAAAACATAATACATAAAGTGATTAAAAATACTGAATAATGTAGTTCTTTGTAATAAAAATATTTAGACAGTAAAAAACTAAATGCGACTTTAGCTTCAAATATATATATAAAATACATTACCAATGCGAATGTTTACATAGTAGTGCGCGGGTCAACTGAACGATCGCCTCGATTTTTTCGTCTGTGCATTTTTTGGCGTAAACAGTGAAGTAATATTATATTGGTTTGAATTTCATTATTTTTAAAACATACTTCCTGTTATTAAAATGGTAATAAACAAAAACATAATACATAAAGTGATTAAAAATACTGAATAATGTAGTTCTTTGTAATAAAAATATTTAGACGGTAAAAAACTAAATGCGACTTTAGCTTCAAATATATATATAATACATTACCAATGCGAATGTTTACATAGTAGTGCGCGGGTCAACTGAACGATCGCCTCGATTTTTTCGTCTGTGCATTTTTTGGCGTAAACAGTGAAGTAATATTATATTGGTTTGAATTTCATTATTTTTAAAACATACTTCCTGTTATTAAAATGGTAATAAACAAAAACATAATACATAAAGTGATTAAAAATACTGAATAATGTAGTTCTTTGTAATAAAAATATTTAGACGGTAAAAAACTAAATGCGACTTTAGCTTGAAATATATATATAATACATTATCAATGCGAATGTTTACATAGTAGTGCGCGGGTCAACTGAACGATCGCCTCGATTTTTTCGTCTGTGCATTTTTTGGCGTAAACAGTGAAGTAATATTATATTGGTTTGAATTTCATTATTTTTAAAACATACTTCCTGTTATTAAAATGGTAATAAACAAAAAACATAATACATAAAGTGATTAAAAATACTGAATAATGTAGTTCTTTGTAATAAAAATATTTAGACGGTAAAAAACTAAATGCGACTTTATCTTGAAATATATATAAAATACATTACATAAAATATGTTTATGTGAAACATCCTAATATGTTAAAACAAACTACGGTCTGCAAACGTATGCAAAGAAGAAATCTATTTGCGCATGTGCAACTCCGTTGTCTGCAGGCTCTACGCGTGCAAGATCAGCTCCGTTGTGTTTATACTACACGCTTTAATACTAGGTTACATTCTAGGCTACATGCGATCATGACTTGCGACCAGCTAGGCTACATGCGCCCATCCAGGTTCCGTAGTGTACGTACCCTTAAAGTGCTGTATTGTTACGTAACTTGATTAGGTCTCGGTTATTAGGTTACTTAACACCTTAATTAATAACTTACCACGCTTAATAATTTTATTGGGAATAAAGAAATGTTGCATAGTATCAATAAAAAAACCTATAATGATAAATTGAACAACCATCTACCACACTAATACAATAGATTTGTAAAAAATTACATTCCGATTATGTTCCATAAGTGAATTTATTAGTCTTCATGGTCCGGCTTATAAATACACCGAAACGTGAATTCTTGGCTCTGCAAGAAACCACCCTTTAATCGAAATTGGAAACAAGGTAGTATGAATGTGTGAAACATCATATATCGTTAGTATCACGCAGCGCTTCTAACTATCAATAGATGGCGCTGTGCATAATAGGCCGAAGGCAACATTTTTTCTAGTTTGCTATGAGTTACGTGTACCCAAGTACAGCCGGCCACAAAAAAAAAAAAAAAGACTCACCCGAAGGTAATTGTACAATTTACATCGCAGAACAAAACTGAAGGTAGCAATCGATAGAGATGAATGCTTTCTCCTAATATCAATATTTGAAATTTGTCTAACGGGCCATCTTCATATTAATTTGGGTGCTCGATCCTATAATTTCAATACGAAACCCCATCTTTTTTCATAACTTTGGATTCTACACACAATTTAAGGGGGTCCGGGACACATTGAAAAAAAAATTTTATTAATTAATTTAGAATTTAGAATTTTTTTTGTACTGATTACCTATTTAACTAATAAATAAAATCACAACACAAAATTTTTCCAAATTTTTTTTAAAAATTTTTAAATTAAAATCTTTTGATAAAAAGAGAGGTCATTTTAAATTGTTAAAACTCAAAATATTCTTGATCAATTTTTAAAATTCTTGCAGTAAATTATTCACAAATTTATAAACTTTACTTCTGATTCAGCAATTTAAAAAATATTAATTTAATAAAAAATAAAAAATATTTGAATGAAGATTTTTGAAAATTTTAAGGCACTTTTTGTTTAAAAAGTCATATTTTTAAAAGTAAATATTTTTTATAAATTTGGTGAATCATAATTAAAGTATAATGTTTGAAAAAGGTATGTTCCAAATTTCAATACTTAAACTTCATCGGTTTTCGACTTATAGCAATTTGAATACAGGAAATCTTGAAAAAATGTATCATGGAGAAAAACGGATTTAAAGTTTTAAAGACAGATGTTGTTGCCATGACAACAACTGTCAAGTGTTATATTTTCAAAACAACGCACCACAAAAATTATTATACCTCTAGCTCTAAATAAGACAGAAACATGATTTAGACGTCATTTTAAGCAGAAAACGCAACGAGTTTCTTAAAATAATAAATACAATTTCGAAAATTTGACGATTTTTGTGTCCCGGACCACCTTAAACGGAAATAAGAAGAGTTCATGAATTTTATTGGATTTTTCACTGATTTGGAAGTGTTTGAAAATTAGATCTCCTAATGTTAAATTGGTGTTTCACGTTTCTTGTTACATTTGCTTAAAACATTAATTTTTCCTGGAAATTGTTTTTCCGTCCTTTGTTACCCAAATCCCATACACAATCTAAACGCATACACAATCTAAAAGCATACACAATCCAGACGACAAAAAAAAACGACACACCCGATTGCAATTACACAATTTACATCGCAGAAAAAAACTGAAGTTGGAATCGATGACGAGAATGTTTTCTACATAAGTCTATATTTGAAATTTGTTTGAGGGGCCGTCTTAATATTAAATTGGGTGCTTGCTCCGATAATTTTAAACGAACCCCCAAAATTTATTACAAATTTATATTCTACACAATTTCATACGGATTTGATTAATAAACAATGAAAAACGGCGCGCGCGCGCGCGCGCGCGCGCGTATAATTCACTGAGGAAATCCATAAAAACCATTGAGGGAGCGCGTAAAAATTGAACTCCGTAGTAGAAAGATCGCATTTCGATCTATTAGTCCAATTCCGTGTGTAAGTGTCGATTTTAACGACTGTTTGAGGAAGGTTTGTTAGATTGTGACACAAGATATTGTCGTGTCCAATAAGTGGATTGTTACAATCCTAATCTACAGTAGTATAAATAAGCTGTTAATTCTGTTTTAGAAATATCTGAATTCTAAAGTTAAATTATGCTTAGCAAAAGCGTGATGATTTAACGTACCATACAAAATGTTTAAAATTAATAATTTAATATGCTATACAATCACATAAATATTAATATGATGTGTAATGGCCGTCGCTGTCAATGACTTGTTGCAAGCGCCGTGGTATGGAGTTCATAAAGCTGCCCAATCAGACAAGTCAGACTCCCTGAATTTTTTTACTGTAACTACTACAGTTACAATTTACGTTTCACTTTGTGAACAGTCCCCAATAACAATAAGAATCATCGAATTTTGCAAACAGTCTCACTGCGCTACTAATTACGCATTTACTGAGCTGAAATTTGGAATACCGATGTTTTAGTAACAATCAAATCGCACCGAGTCAAACTTTGCTCAAATTTCTATTCATAATTTTTATGAATATTAATTTCATGATTAATAAAAAATAGTAAAATTTAGTTTGATGATTAAAATGTTTATAGATTGTGTTTGAGATTTTGGGTTGTAAAGGATGGAAATATAATTTCCAAGAAAAATTAATGGTATTAGCAAATACAACAAAAAACGTGAAACACTCATTTAACATTAGGAATCCGCCGACCAACCGGTATAGTAGTTAAGGTGTTAGCCTCTAGATCGGAAGGTCCCCGGTTCGAATCCGGGTTCGGGCATGGATGTTTGTAAGCGTATACCAGCTCAGGAGTCTCTTCGTCATCTGAACATGGTTCAAAATTACGAAGTATAAATTGTTAGGGGCAATGATGGTACTCCCACTGGGTGCTCCTTCACAAGTGGCCATCATTTCCGGCATTGTAGTGGCCAATGACTTAGGTCAAATGTGCCCGCCATTTGAAAAAAAAAAAAAGCATCCTATTTTAAAACACTTACAAATCGGTGAAAAATCTAATAAAGTTGATGAACTTTTTTTATTACCGCCTGGAATTATGCGCATCATCTAAATTTGTGATAAAAGATGGGGTTCGCATTGACATTAACGGAGCAAACACCCAATTTAATATTAAGACGGCTTATAAGACAAATTTGAAACATTGATAACTGTAAAAACATTCACCCCTATCGATTGCAGCCTTCCGTTTCGTTTTGCGATGTAAATTGTGCAATTGTAATCGAGTGAGTAGTTCTTTTTGACGGCTGTACAGGAAGAAATAAACGCTGCGAGGATCCATGTATTCATGCAAAACACAATTTCATTTAGCGATTGATTTTTGCCGTTATAACAATAGCAAGCACTTCGAACCATCATATACCAACTATCGCAGGATAGCATAGGCCAGAAGTGATTTTAAGCAAGTACAAAAGTCATATAAAGGACTTGTAGTTTTTTGGAAAATTCAGGATGTACCCAAAACATGTTTGGAATCCAATGAAAGTTTATTAATTCAACAATGTTACACACAACATGGAAAAATTACTTGTAATCAATATAATTTGTAAAGAAAATCAGGGTACAGCTACACTCTACGTTTATGAGTGATGGCAACGGCTTGGCGATTTGTTTGGCGCACTTCTAGTAGCGAGTTACGATAAATTAAGGCAACCCATCTTTCGTTGCTGTTGTTGTGGTTTTCATGGCAACCTCGGCAAACGGAAACTTTTAATTTTCATTTTGAATTTTCTAGAAAGTTCTTCCAAAATCCGTTAAAGTCATTTGATTTCATTGATTCGTTTGAAATTTTTTCTTTTCTCCCATTGGTTATTTTGTTTTTAAAATATTCTTTGATTTCATTGGTCCTTTTAAATCGTTTTCTGTGATACCATTGGTCCTTTTATTTGTATTTTGACAGTTGTGGAATTTTCATTTTGTTATAATAGTTTTCAGGACAGGATTATGAGAGTTTTGTGTGTTTTTCTGACCATTTTCGTTTTCATTATTTTTTTACGAAAGAATTCTGACTTTATCAGGTATTATTTCTTGCTTTTTTTCTTTTGTTAATCTTTTTCCTTTTTCAACATGCGTACTGTATTTAGTGTAATTGATAAGTTTCAGGGTATTCTTACCATTCGTAGCTTAGTTTCTCTGCTGGTTCACAAATGTGTTTTGATATGTGCTTAAGCTTACTACTTTTTGTGAAAGTTTCTTGTAAATATACTTTTTAAAACGTTCTGAAATATGCTTAAAAAGTGTGTTGTAAAAAGAAAAAAAAATTGCGACATTAAAAGTGTTAGAAAATAATTCTTTCCTTGGCCACTTTAGAAGTGCGCCAAAAAAATCGCCAAAGCCGTTGCCATCACTCATAAACGTAGAGTGTAGCTGTACCAAAATCAGGTCCTTATATTTAGGCCCAGTTGGTCTATCTTCGCACTTGTAAAACAATACAAATATCAATAGCAACGTTTTCAATTTAGTAAATACACTATTAGGGCTAAAGTATATGGACACTGCATATTTTTCAGAAAAAAGGGCTTTATTATAATATTTAGTAACGGGTAGGCCCTCCGTTTGCTTGCATTACCTATGCAACACTTACTCGTCGCTCCAGTATGACCCAGAAGTGCTCGATCGGATTGAGATAGGGGCTCTGGACTGGGCAGTCAAGCAAATTCGTCTCATGTTCAGGAAACCAGTCCAGCACACGTTTTGCAGAATGACATGAAGCTCAATCCTGTTGGAAGAAACAATAATCATTGCCGTAGTATTGCTATAGTGTAGGCAAGGTCGAATTATCCAGAACGTTGAGGTACACGTCCGCGTTCATAGTACCAGGTAAATAAAGCAATAGGCCGAGTCCTAACCATGAAAACAAACCCCCAAACTAAGATGTAACGGGTAGGCCCTCCGTTTGCTTGCATTACCGATGCAACACTTACTTGTCGCTCCAGTATGACCCAGAAGTGCACGATCGGATTGAGATAGGGGCATTGGACTGGGCAGTCAAGCAAATTCGTCTCAAGTTCAGGAAACCAGTCCAGCACACGTTTTGCAGAATGACATGAAGCTCGATCCTGTTGGAAGAAACAATAATCATTGCCGTAGTATTGCTATAGTGTAGGCAAGGTCGAATTATCCAGAACGTTCAGGTACACGTCCGCGTTCATAGTACCAGGTAAATAAAGCAATGGGCCGAGTTCTAACCATGAAAACAAACCCCCAAACTAAGATGTAACGGGTAGGCCCTCCGTTTGCTTGCATTACCGATGCAACACTTACTAGTCGCTCCAGTATGACCCAGAAGTGTACGATCGGATTGAGATAGGGGCTCTGGACTGGGCAGTCAAGCAAATCTCCGAATTTATGCTGTGTCCAAATACTCTTTTGTCTATATATGTACTAGCAAAAAGACCCGGCTTTGCTTGGGGCGAATTAATAATATGTTGATTGAAAAGTCATCATCAATTTTTTTCATAAAATAATCTTAGCAACATTTAAGTGCGCGGGAAAAAAATTAAATTACAATTTAACTTCTCCATTGCTTCTACAATTTACTTCGGAAGTAAATATGCATATATGTTGTATCCAACCATATCATCCATTTCATATTTGTCACACTTCTGCTGAAGTTGATTTTTAGTTTTCGAGTGACTACGAATATTCCCGTGCATTTAATTTCAGTAAAACTGGCGAATTTTCGGTGGATAGTCTTGCCCTTATTTCTTCTTTGAATATGTTTTCATTGTGCCATTCTTTCATATAATATGCGATATTTCCGAATTTCGTCATCAATATGAGAAGATGGTAGATTAAATTGTTACAACATTAGTTACGAATTTTCCCTTGCATTCTTCCCTTCCGAGCATTAAATATAAAAATAAAAAAAACATGCAGAACACAAAAGAGTTTTAACCCTCCTGGACGGTTATGTTGTCATTAATAAAAATAACCAGATCTTGATGTGCGAGATATCACGATATTAGAAGGAAATTGCCCAGATCTTGACGTGCAAGATATCAGGACGTAAGAAGAAAATTGACCAGATCTTGACTCCTGCTTGATAGAAAGATCTGCGATATCTAGTTGACAAGGTTTCTCGTTATCAGCCATTCAAGTAATTGCAAAGAGATATGCTGTTCATCAAGATGTGTTCAATTTCAGTCCCTATGGATGGATTACTAACAGGCCAGTACGGCATTGCCAGTAACAGTTCCTTTCGTGTCCTTTTTGATACTGAAAATATAAAAAAGATACTGAAACATATTGAATAGGCAATATTTTATGTATGAGACCCAACTCTATCCGACATGACACGGGTTTGAATTGAAAAATTCGGCCGAATTAAATTAGACGGGTTATTCATCAGAATACCAAATGAGAGATCATTTATAAACCTAACCATAGGGAATGTGGCTATCCTCTTCCCCCGGAATATTAATAGAAAAGCTTTCCATAGAGAAACAAAAATTAGTAGTAAACTGCCTTCTATCATTTGTGGAAACTGCATAAATTACTCAAGGGAACGGATACCACGAATAGCGGTTACATAGATAAATCGTACCAAACGAAGAAACGAAAACCGCGGTTTCGAAAGTCACAAAAACAACTAAACCAGCAAACGCAATCGAACGAAATTGAAATGAGATTTATTCATCGTTTCCAATGAAATAAATTCCACATTAAACTCACGGTATCCATCCACCATAGCGAGAAAATGAACAAACACCAAATACATTTCAAAACAATCTTGGCTATTTTTAGTGGGGTTGCAAAAGGCTTGTGTGGGTGTAAAATCCTCTAGGTCATTAACCACCTGTTTATCGCGAGATTTATGAGTAGTGTATAATTCCATATTAATATTTTACCCCGTAACACACATAATCACTAAATAGCCACATCCATGTTTGTCGTAAGAAGTTATAGATTCTGTCAAACTTTAGGAAGAATCCTTAGAATCGAGTCATTTGGAAATATTTATTGCTCCTTCAGATATAATATAATTCTTTGAAAATGACATTTTATTGTTCATTTTCTTAGAATAGAATCGTTTAGAAATATTTTGTTGGTTATTTACCCAGAGCAGAATCCTTAAGAGAAATTCTATGAGTCGTCTTCTCAGAAAATAATAATTTGGAAATATTGAATTGATATATTCTGTAGAATAGTATCTTTCGAAATTTTTACTGCTCTTTTCGTCGTAGAGAATCCATTGGAAATATTTATTACTCCTGTTCTTGGAATATAATCCTTTGGAAAGATTATGAGTCCTTCCTCCTCTTAGAATAGAGTCCTTTGGAAATATTTAATATATATTTGTCTCACAATAGAGTCAACTTGGAAAGATGTGTTGCACAATTCCTTGGAAAAGAATCCTTTTCAAGGATCCTATGAGTTTTCTCCTTAGTATTGAGTCCTTTTGAAATAATGTGTTGTTTTTCTTTTTAGAAAATAACCTTTTGGAAAGATTTGAATACCCAATGAAGGTTGAAATTGGTTACAAATCATTCAGGAAAGACATCAGATAGCAGGTTTGAATTATGCGTGTGAACCCTCATAACGTTAAACATCGAACTACCAAACGGGATAAAATTTATGTACCTATACATGGGTGAAGTTACCCTTCTCCCCGAATGGCTAATTAAAAAGCTTAGCATAGAGAAATAAAAATGAGAAGTCAGCTGCCTTCTACTATAGTTGGAAACTACGAGTAAATTACAAATGCGAGTAAATATCACGGAAAACGGTTGCACAAATAAATCATCCCAAGCAAAGAAACGAAAAACCCCGGTTTAGAAAGGCACAAAAACAACCAAACAAGCAAGCGCAATCGAAGGAAATTGAAATAAGATTTACTCATTGTTTCCAAAGAAATAAATTTCACCTTAAGCTCCCAGAATCCATCAGCCACATCAAGCAAATGAACAAAAAAAGAAACAAACACATCTCAAAACGATCCCAGTTATTTTTATCTTAGTTGTCTAAACATTTCCCGGAATAAGGAGAAGCAACAACACGGACAGAGCAACAAACGTCGAACCTGGAACGTAATCAGGAGCGCAATTTTCAATTTTAACTACAAAAACAAACCGGGATTTTCTCTTCTCTGAAATATGCCCGGCGATGGGTTTTTAAGTATTCGCAAACGCCCATTCTACGGAAAAATGAATAAAAATCCCGGGATACCGAGACTAGAAAAGAAGAATTCTCCCTCTGGTAAATCACTTCTAAGAGGAAAGCAAAACTGAAAATACAAACATTGATATTGCTTCGGGTTTTTTAGGGGTGCGTCCTGAAATGGTAAACCGCACGAGAAAGTTGAATTTGGGTTGTTCTTTCGTTTTGTTGTTGTTGCTGTGTTTTTGTGGGGGAGTACAGCCGGTAGCATTCACAACGAAACGATCGAATGCGTTTCGTTGCTTTTGTGGTTTATTTTTGGATACACCTATGGTTCTCTGATAGTGCCGACTTGATTAGTTGTATCCTTTCTTTCATTCCACGGATTTTCATGCTTTAGATGTATGTAAAATTAACTTTTTCGATTCCTGATAATTTTTTACTTAGGCTTAGAAGGATCACAGCGCCATTTCGTTTTCACTTTTAAATGTTTTGTCGCTGCATCGTCGCGTGAATTCAATGCTCGAATGAGCTTCTTTTTTCGTTTTCAACTGCACACATAGTTTTGAATTTGTATTAACTTTATTTGATTAGTTTTATCTTTTCTTTTTTCTGTACCCTCTGAGCAATGCGAGATTTTTGAAATGTGTATTAGGGATTTTACTACACAATACACTTAAATGGCTAAATTACTGAATCTATTGGTTGAAAGAATCCATGGATTTTTTTTTTCATTCTATAGAACGATTATATTGTTCCTTTACTTGGAATTAGATCCAGAATTTTTATCTTCCTTTCCTTAGAATTAGATCCAGGAAATTTATATTTTTTCCTCACCTTCAATATAGATACAGAAAGATTTTACTATTTCTTTACTAGGAGTTAGATCCAGGAAATTTATATTTTTCCTCTCCTTTAATATAGATACAGAAAGATTTTACTATTTCTTTACTTGGAGTCTGATCCAGGAAGTTTATGAAGAACTCCCAGCAGTTTACTAGGTAGAGGTAACTCAGTTGGAAGGGCAATTTATTAAAGTTTGGAAGTCGGTCCAGCTAATTTACGTAGTATACAAGGGGTGACTGATGAACCTTAAATCTGTCGTGGCCTCAGATGTCCTCACGTTGGCACGGTGTGGAAGTTTGGAGAGTGTGATGCCAGCTCAGGCGTTGCTTCGTCATCTGACCGTGGTTCAAAATTACGTGGTATTATCCGTGGATCTTTTCCTTGGGGACTGGTCCCGGATTGTCGTCAATAGTCCATTGTGATACGCAAGTGCAACTTTAATTAACAACCTACATTCTTGGAATAAAATCCTTCGGAAATATTTAACTGGTCCTTTCCATAGAATATAATTATTAAAAAGAGGTTTCGTTGCGCTTTTCCTCATAATCGAATCCTTTGGAAGGACTATATTGGTTGGTAATTGAACTAAAGAAACACTGAAATGCAACACAACGGCTTGTTGGCGACTACCATTGTTGTAAATATAAAAGCCCAGTGCCATTAACATTCAAAAAATATTTGTATTCGAAAAATACGATTTCTGAAGTTTACAAATGAATTTAAGAAAGGGAAATGTGTGGTTGAGTTTATGTCACATTGTGTGTGTGGGGCAATACTATTAGTTAATTGGCAAAGATTTGGGATCAATCGCGAAGGGAAATTCCGAGAAAAAACCTCGTGATTCTGAACCACGGTTAGATGGCGAGGTCAACAACCCCACTCTCCAAACGTCCACACCATGCCAACGTGAGGTAATTTCAGGTTGCGAAAGATTTAACGTGAACCTCCTTCACCCCCCCCCCTCCCCCAGCGTTCAAGACACGAGGTTTGAATTCTCAACCCTCAAGTTAGAAATCCACTATTTTTCCGACGTGCTACCATGGACCAGTTTTATTGGTCAAGACGGTGGTAATTGTTTAGAAGTCCTGCAGGAGAGACTGCAGATTGGAATATAGAAGAATGTGTGTGAACTTTTCGGATGACTTCTTTTCATTCTTTAAAGGTTTATTAAATTAAACTAAATGATAATTATTAATAATATCACGTGAATTCCGATGGAACTTTACAGACAGCATGATGCTATGTTTTTTAGTTTAAAATGTTTCATAGTCTCAATAGAGTAATGACGAATCTGGCATCATTTTCTTTATTCTTCTGTGTTCGAATATTTTTTAATGTCCTTTTGGAATACTTCCACGGTTTGGTGCTTGTATCAACTTGTTTTTATTCGTAAATTCTTATTTTTTGCTTCAATTTTCAGCATTTGCAGGGAAATTAATTAAATTTCTTCTTAATTGGTAGTGTATATTTTAATAAATTGGTCTGGAAAATATTTTTAATGACTGCATTTAATAAAAATAATTTTATAAAAATTAATATATTATGATGGATGAGTGAAATAAACAAACCTATCTCGATAAAAAGATGTACAGAGGCTGTTCACACATTTTTTAAACACTGTATATTCTATTCACAAAACTGAATTACATAAAATTCTTGTATTTTAAATGTTCTACTTGACAGCCCTTATTCTGAACTATCTTTCGACACCGTAATTTCCAGGATAATAATGCCTTTTGAAGTGTCAGAAGAGGTATTCGATCCCATTCCTCCTGAACAGCTTTTCAGAGTTCTGTAAAGGTTGTGGGACCACGTGTGGATAATGCAGATTTTAAAAGTCCGAAAGCACAAAAATCCATAGGTGATACATCAGGAGATTTAGTAGGGATATCAGTGAAGGGTATGGCTTTGGTACCTGGTTTTTGTTCCATTTCTTTTAGGAAATTTACAGTGGAATTTGATGTGTGACTGCTAGCTTTGTCTTGATGGAGTTCCACAGATTGATGGCACTGTGGGTAAAGCGATGGTATTTCATTCAGAAAAATTGGCGATAAAATATGTTCCTGATAGTATTTGGAGTTAATCTTGACATTGTTTTCCACTCTCTTTATTTTTAACTTGCCATTATATGAAAAAAGCCAGCTACAATCATGAATCCCTTAGAAAAACTTTCTTTCGATTCTGTGAACCATGCACTTAAATTATTTTCTCCCCTTTTATGATAATAAATGGCTCTTTTTTTCCTGCAATCATTTAAATACACCCATGATTCATCTATTGTGACAATTTTTTTCCATTTTTCTTTGGATAAGAATTTCTCATTAAGAATTCGGCAGCGTGTCCTTCGTTCAGTTATATGCTTTGGAGAAAGACGATGCACATTGCGTTTTTTCGCTTTTTTAAGATTTAAATCAACGTTTATCATTTTGTTTACAGTGGACACTGAGCATTTTAATGATTTTGCAACTGTCCTTTGACTAGGGGGGTTTTCTTTTAACATTAAACAACGTACCTTTACAACAGTCGAAGATGTCCGTTTCTTAATTGGATGCTTGTTTGCAAATTTTGTCGAACTTGAGGCTCCAATTTGCCGTTTTTTTCCTTTCTTGTTGACGATATTACCTTTTGGTTGGATATCACAAAACCTTGACTCTCACATCGTTTTTGGATAACGGAATATGAATATTTCTCTTCGGAAAGAGGATAAATATAGCCTTAGAACCACAACTTAGATAAAAATGCCATTTTGAATAAAAAGAAACCCCTCAAGCCGCAGACGATAATTTTGACTATGAAAAACATAGTACAACTGCAATTATTTCTTTTGCCGCAAACGATTTTTTATTACCGCTAACAAAAATAGTCTAAAAAATGTGCGAACAGCCTCTGTATTCTTACTATGTAATCGCAATCTTTAATTGCTATACCGTACATTCTTCCAGACAAATAGAGCTCGTAATGAAATAAATTGAGCATGTGGGTGTAGGTAGGTAGGTAGTTGACAGTAATTGATACTTGATAATTTTTAATTAACTTCGTACTAGAACAACACAACGCGCTATTGACGACGTTCCGGGATCAATCCCCTTGGGGAAAGATAGGTAGTTGAATTAACCCTTCACAGGAGAAACACATCGGGCTATTTGTGACCGTACGTGATCGATTCCGAATGAAACTATCCGACTTTACCACCTCGTAGTTTCGAACCACTGTCAGTTGACGACATCAACACCGCAGTTGTTTCCCACTTCCTGACTAGACCAATGTGAGGACATTTGACACCACGATAAATTTAACGTGCACCAGCCCCACGTATATGGCCGTATTTTGTTGGATCGAGTTGCGAACGAATGGCGACTATTATAATATGATTAGGGGGCCTGCCCTCTGCTCGCTAACGCTCGCCACCCCCCGGAGGATTGCTTCGTAATCCTCATTGGTTCGCTGCGCGAACCTATAGTCGCTTCGCTCGCCTCAATGAAGACATGTGTCCTAGCAGAAGGGATTGTTTACAAAATATGTTACCAAAAAAATGTTTTTCAAATCTCAATTTGCTGTATAACAGAAAAAATATATACAGTATCTCTAAAATCAGAATTCAAATGAAAACTTTGTGCACATTTTGACTCGAAATGTGAGCGTTGCTTTGGAAATTGAATACTCAGCATGTTGTTTGTGTGTACATTTTCCCAGCACTCAAACGACCCACACTTTTTCATTGAGTTTCTTGCCGAAAGTTGTAGTGCAAGCGTCTTGTTAAACTATAATTGTTGGCCCTGAAAAGGACCGTTTTTTAAATAGCCCTGAAAAGATCCTCCGCCTTCTTTGATTTCTATTATAAACTAACTGCAACAGCTCATTAAAATTTCCTTTTTTTTTCAATAAAATTTCATCCGATAACGCTATAAATTCAATCGATGCGCGAGACTTCGCGATAAACAACTAATCGTACAGTGTTGCCAAAAAGCGATTACAAATAACGTCTTTTTTTGCGTGCCACGTAAGATAATTATATATATATGTATAGATACTTTCGTTTAATACATCAGCAATAGCAAAGAAAAATCAGTACCAAAGAACAACTTTAGGAAATGCTCCATAAGCAATATTTAAAGTGTCTTTTACCGTAGACTTGTGTAACAGGAATGTACTGACTGCCTAAAGTTTGACTGTAGAGTTTTAGAATTATTTACTTACTAGAGGGCCCGCACCCTGCAAACTAACGCTCGGCAACCCCCGGAGTATTGCTTCGCAATCCTCATTGGTTCGCTGCGCGAACCTTGGTCTCTTCGCTCGCATCAAGGAAGACATTGTTTTCAAAGTATGATATTCCAAAAAAATATTTTTCAAACATAAATTTGTTATACTACAGAAAAAATTACAGTTCCTCTGAAATCAGAACTGGAACAATTTGGAATTCAAATGAAAACTTTGAGCAAATTTTGATTCGAAATGTGAGCGATGGTTTGGAAATCGAATACCCATTACGTCGTTAGTAAGCTGCAACAGCTCTACTAAGAAGCGTTTTTTTTTTCTATAAAATTTTATCCGATGACGCTATAAATTCAATTGAGCAGCGAGGCTTCGTTGTAAACAAGTAATCGTATAGTGTTGCCAAAACGTGATAGCAAATAACGTCTTTTTTGCGTCCCACGTAAAATAATTATATATAGAGATGATGATGCACGTTTCAAAAGTAATTATTAGTTTCACGAGAATATCTCGTTAAAATCCGAACAGTACTAAGAGTATGCATGAAAAGTTGAGTGTTATGAAAATTAGTACAACTGTTTGTCTTAGATTTTCAGAACAAGAAGAAACAATAAGAACATAAATACTTCGTCCAACGTGTAGACAAATTATGTCTGCAGTTGCTACAAACTTCGCACGGAGTGCGCAGGCATACTGAGTACGGACAGGGATCCTCACTATGTCAATACTCTTCCGTACTGAGCTAGCCTTGGGCCAGTATAATTTTTGATTGCGTGGTGAAAACTTTACAAGTCATTCAAAATCTATCAAACTACGATACAATTAATGTTTAATAACAGCAATCTCTCAGTAATAATTCATATTGAACTGCACTTTAATCGTTCAAAGCCTGAATTAATGCTTGTGTGTGAGTATTCAAAATAAACAATCGTTCAAACTTCCAATCTGTTTAATTGATTTCACATTCCAACATCAGGACCGAGTATTAACGTCATAACTATTCTATTTACCCGAGTACAACCTAATAATTTTTGTATATCGCCATACACATGTAAGTTTATCGCTAAGGAGACAAATACTTTTCTTTGAAGAACTTTTCTAACATGATGTTTAATTATGAAAAGATTATTTTTCGAGAAAACATATTTGGTAATTTTAATTAAATAGAATATTTATAATTCTCTTACCACCCATGCATGAAATTTTATTCATTATATCTTTAAGAAATTGTAATTAATTTACACTCTTAGTTTCTGTTATTAAACAAGCGCTTTGTGATGGATTGCACAATATAAAATATAATTTTTCTCAACAGTAATTGAAGAGAAAAATTCTTTTAAAGAAGTATAACATTTCACAGAGGTTATTTAAATGTGCTAATTAGCTGTGCAAGCATGATAGGTTATAAAAATTGTAATATTCTAATTATTTAAAATATTTAATTAGAGTTACGCTTACAAAAAATATTCCAATAAACGAAGATAATGTTTCTTTATTTCGATTTACGTAAAACAAGGATAAATTACCATTAAAATTGTTCTAAATTTGAAAGTGTCTTTCGTGTTAAAATATATTTAAACAGACGCTTTTAGTTAGAGTTTTACTTCGCATATTTCATTTAAATTAAAAATTAGAATGCATCTCTCCTGTGTTGGTTTTTAATGCATTTGAGAGATGATGTTTCCAATCTGGCGATTAAGTTGTTTACCAAAAAAAAAATTTAATTAATCCTCAAAAAATCTGAAACTTCAGAGTTCCGTTACAAAAGTTTTGATTTCCAAGCAAAAATAACGAGACTTGGTATAAATCATTCTCAATTATTAAGTCGTAATTAAAACTTAAGGTTTTATAATTTTTCATAAGTTATTTTTAATCTTAATTTGCTAATAAGGTAATATAAGACATTAATTAACCAACCAATTCAAAAATATATACTTATATTTCTTTAACAAATTAATTCGGTCTATTAAGAGGTTCTCTCTTGATCATAATTGACTTAATATAGAAATAAAACCATTATTTTGTATAATTGAAGAATATACACGGAATAATTTTTCCGCTTTCTATATTTTCGTTATATTATTATGATGTTTATTCGTTTTACATTTTACATTTTATGAGCTGCATTAAAAGTAATGTTTTTCAATTTTACTATTTCATTAGAACTGCATTAAAAGTAATGTGTTTAAATTTTACTATTTCATTAGAACTGCTTAAAGGTCTTATCTATTCCAATTTGACTATTTTTATCCAAATACATTTTCTAGACTTTTAATCGATGGTTTTACTACGCCAAAGTCACGAATAATACACAACTGAATTTCTTGGATTTTGATTATTAACAAATTAATTTTGTATACGGTATACCTAGAGATAAAAATACCAATGAGTAAAAATCACACCACGTTTATCTTTCTACTGATTGGTTAGTTTAAATGAATTTTCACTAATTTGTATTTTCACTTGGAGAAGGTACACAAAATGAATTTTTAAGTTATCAATTTCCGAGTACACTAACATTATCAAAAACGCAATTTTTAATAAAGTTTCTAGATACGGGTTTCTGTCGGGAAAATATGGGTTTACTAAAAAGAGATTAGACACGAGAAGTAACAATTCCAATTTATATTGAACAAAATTTTATTTCACTAAGTGTTGAATTGCTTCACATAAATTCCATAATACTCACGAATATGCTGCAAACAATACATTCCTGATGGATTTATCTTTCATGAATGTCATGAAGAAATTTTTGATGACAGCTGCGTTTGATGAAGATCTTATTCATCCATCTGAAGTGAAACAGCAGTGTATTTATTATATTAAGGTGTTTTTACCAAATCGGATGAATTATTATCTCTCATGAATGTACTAGATATATATATGTTCCAATAAATCTCATAGCAGGAGCTTGAAACCTATGTCTCCGCTTTATTTACGGACTGGGTTTTGTTCAACAAAAATGTGCGGTTACAATGAAACAGATATGATAATGCAAATTTGAGTCGATGATGATTTTTGGGGTTTCCTGTTTTTAAATGTATCGTTGTTAATAAATGATTGTTAACCCCCTTGGAGGTTTATTTTTACGTCAAAAACTGCCCTTTTGTGGACAGGCTATGGTGTAAAATCGTTTCCAAACCTCCACCAGTTCAAGGCTAGGAAACATTTTTCTTCCTACTTTGATCTTCATTCCCTTGGATTAATATGGACGCAGTAATATCTGTTTTCTTACCTGATATATTTTTCTTAAGCTCAAGTGAAATTTTTAATATAGCCATGCATTATACAATATACACAGTCCAGTCACATTAATGTGACCACCACCTACTTTCGACGTCAACATGAAATAACCAATCACAAAAGGCAGTTGGCAGCAAATTGCAGTGGAGTGTATATAAAGGATGTCCTAGGGCATCGGAAAGCATTTCAATCGTTGGCGTAATGCAGAAACGTAGCGATTTATCCGACGTCCAAAAGGGCATGATTATTGGCTTTTGGGCCAAGGGTGGAAGCATTTCGCGGAAACGGCTAATTTTGTGAACTGTTCGCGTGCAGCCGTGGTAAAAGTTTACCGTTCATGGCAAAATGGCACTATCCAAAATCAGCGGCGTGGCACATGTGGTGCACCACGGGCTATAGATGACAGAGGCGAACGAAGGCTACGGAGATGCGTTCGGGCGAATAGACGTGCAACTGTTGAGCAACTGACCGCCCAGATGAACCAAGGGGCTACCAAGAGTGTATCCTCAACATTGGTTCAGCGAACGTTGCTGTTCATGGGCCTCCGCAGCAGACGCCTGATTAATGCACCTACGCTGACTGCTGTTCATCGGCAACGAAGGCTGGAATTTGCACGCCAGTACCGCAAATGGACGTCCACAGAGTGGCGACAGGTGGCTTTTTCCGATGAATCACGTTTTATGCTCCATCGGACAGATGGAAGTTGGCGTATACGGCGTGAAACGTCTAAAAGCAAACACCCTGCAACAATTTCCATGGATCCTCAACCGAGTAATCTAGCGCAGCTGGCCACGGCACTGGAGTTGGCATGGCTCAACATCCCAGTGAACACCGTCAGAAACCTAACTGATTCTCTTCCTGCACGTCTCGCAGCGGTCCGCTCTGCCAAAGGTGGTTATTCTGGCTTTTGATAGGTGGTCGCATTAAAGTGACTGGACTGTGTATAACAAAAAAAAATCGACGCACTAAAAGGGATATGACTTACAGTGGTGCCAGGCTCAATCAACTTAGAACTGCGCTGATTGAGGTTATATAGTCTTTAGTGACGAATCCCGTTTCCAACAGTGTCCTGACGACTACCACAGACATGTCAGGAGTTTTCCAGGGCAGCCTGGGGATCCTGCCTTTACTATGATTCATTATGGACATTCTATGACCGTTCCTTTTGCGACTACACGGACACTTACTTTTCAACAAGATAATGGCTGGCAGCACGTGACACGTGTTGCTATATATTTTCTTCAAGCTATTCCTGTTTCTCCATGGCCAACAAGATCTCCTGATCGCACTCCCATAGATCATATTTGGGACGTTATGGGAAGGCGATTGCAACCATCACGGAATGTTGAACATTTAGCCCGACAGTTGGATACAATTTGGCAAGAAATTCTGCCGGACAACATCCGGGAATGCTTTCAATCTATGTCACGCCGGGTGACAGCTTGCATCAATGCCAGAGTTGGACTAACAGCTTATTGACTTCCTCTCTTTGTAACGGTCAAAATCTGAAGTAAATCATTCAGTTGTGAAATTTTAATCGGTTGTTTGTGTATGTTTTTAACATCCACCTATTTTTATCGCAACCGGACAACTCTTTTTTGATGCATCGATTTTTTTTGTATAGTGTGTTTAGGAAAATATGCGAACTTTTGGAAAGCAAATAATTTGTCCGATATCTATATGTGAATATTTTTTAAGAGCATGAATGTCATATTCATTTAATTACGCAGGAAATCAATTTTTATTACGGAAAATATTTTCTATAAGGCTAACATAAAAAAAATCGAATTTTTTACAATATATACGTCCTGTTGTAGTTAAAATGATGCATCCAATCTGATTTGACTCTTTCCAATTGTCATATTTCTATGCCTATCATTAAAATGATTAACATCGTAACATTCATACACAAATAATTGTTTTAGGATTAGGAATGTTGTATATGCTAATAAAAAAGTATTCTATTTGTATCCATATACGACCTCTTAAAAAAACAAATGATATATCCAATCATTATCAAACTCTTTTAATCGGAATATTTCTATAACTAACATTTAAAAGATGAACCATCGTAACATACAAACTGAATCACAAGAATATTTTTTTTAGAAACATGAATGTATTATCTATATATATATAATTCTCTTACGTGGCACGCAAAAAAGACGTTATTTGTAATCTCGTTTTGGCAACACTGTACGATTGTTTTTTTATCGCGAAGTCTCGCGCATCGATTGAATTTATAGCGTTATCGGATGAAATTTTATTGAAAAAAAAAAGGAAATTTTAATGAGCTGTTGCAGTTAGTTTATAATAGAAATCAAAGAAAGCGGAGGATCTTTTCGGGGCCATTTAAAAAACGGTCCTTTTTAGGGCCAACAATTATAGTTCAACAAGACGCTTGCACTACAACTTTCGGCAACAAACTCAATGAAAAAGTGTGGGTCGTTTGAGTGCTGGGAAAATGTACACACAAGCAACATGCTGGGTATTCAATTTCCAAAGCAACGTTCACATTTCGAGTCAAAATTTGCACAAAGTTTTCATTTGAATTCTGATTTTAGATATACTGTATATATTTTTTCTGAAATACAACAAATTTAGATTTCAAAAACATTTTTTTTTGTAACATATTTTGTAAACAATCCCTTCTGCTAGGACACATTTCTTCATTGAGGCGAGCGAAGCGAGCATAAGTTCGCCCAGCGAACCAATGAGGATTGCGAAGCAATCCTCCGGGGGTTGGCGAGCGTTAGCGAGCAGGGGGCAGGCCCCCTAGTTTATTTAATTAGACTAAGAACAACATTTTACTTTGTCAAAGTATTTTGTTATTAAGATAATTTTAAAATTAAATTCATATTTTTTTTCCACATAAAACCCCTTGGAGAACTATGCATCCAATCGTATTAAACACTACTCTAATTGGAATAATATTTATGCTACTAACAGTTGGAAAGATGAACATCGCACCATTGTAAAGATGTATAATGTCTGTCATGGAACACGTGTCGGGTTACTTAAACATTATCAAGCGTGATCGTAATTATCTTGCGCAAGTGTAATGGAATATTATGTGGCATAAATAATTATAATACGCGTTAGGCTACTTATGCGAGATCACGAAACACTACTTTGCATAATGTGCTTCAAACGACTTGTACAAAGTTAATGCTATGCTATCTTCTCCATTACGCGACTACGTTGAATAACATAATATTCCTCTAGTTATGGTTTATGACAAAGCAGAGATACATAATTCGAATGAACATTTGAAACGGGCATTTAAAGGCTGGCACATGTGGGCCCATACAACTTCTTGGTTTTACATAGCTTTACTACTGTGAAATGAAAACATGAAAAGGCGATTCAAAATAAACATGTAATATATTCAGTTGATTCTGATGGCTAGCCTTTAATTAACCCCTAAATGTCTAGTACACTACCTTATTGAAATAGTTCAAAGTAGATACATAAAAGTCTTGGTATATTAAGACAGCTAAGGTAACGTGAATATATTATTACTATGCATTCTGTCGTGTGATATTCTGAGGTCAAGGACTATTATAAATGTTCGATGAGGCATAAAGTGGTTTGTTCAATTTAACACTCAGAGGCATATATCCTCTCCGTAACCGGCACAGTTGTCCCGGAATTACTTTTGCCCCATTTTGGACTTCTAAAACAAATAAATTCATCATGTATTACTTCAACCAATTGATACTAGTGACTGGTATCATAGGCCGCTCCTAGTGTTCCATATCTTGTAATTACAGATGGGGAGCTCATATTTGTTAAACTTTAGACTAGGGATTTTAATGGCCGTATTAAAATTATTTAAAAACATTTTTGGTGTTGGAATTTAGTTTTGCTGCCAAAGACCTGCTCAGTTTGTAGACCTTTGTTGGTAGAGATGGTCAGAATTTTTATAATATAATGCACTCATTAAATTACAACTCAAAGATTGAAATAAAGATTTTCATAGAATTTTTTAAAGTAAAGTTACATTTAGCAAATATGTAACTCGAATGTTCCACTTTGCATATATCTAAACAAAAATCTAAATACGCGTGGATATTCCAATCCGTTTTCTTCAGCGGCTTGAGCCACTAGCATTCGTGTTCTGTAAGAACGAGTTATAAGCAAAAAAACTCATCTGAAGAAACAATTATATTTGTCCTAAATTACAAGACTGAGTGTTGTAAGATAGAAATATAGGATACGATTCAGGCGAGTGGATGATATCATTAGACCCTTCAAATGTTGCATCGCTTAAAATTGCGATGAAAACCTTACGTTTATTAAAATTTTAAACTATCGATGCCATATTAATGTGTAGTAAAATTATCTGAAACCAATGGGGTAGTGGTAAAGAGACTATATAGTCAGATGCTCGATCAATCTACATACATTAGTTAGTCAAATATGAGATAGACCACAGGAACAAATTCATAGGTTAACCTAACTATACGAAGCAGAAATATAGCTATTGGAAGATGAAAAGTTAATTCAAATTTAGCAAAAGAATAAACTAAATGCCACCTTTCATTTTACTAAAGATAAACCTATATACTAATGTGCCCATCCTAATATGTTTACTTTAGCACAATAAATCGCCTTCCATAGCTGAGAGGAAACACACGTTAAAGCCAAACAATTCAATCCGAAGTAACAATATTTGCCCAGAATTACAAGATATGACATAGATAGATGGAAGAGTTGAGCATGATTTCATTTCCATCACAATTTCATGATGAAACTCTAGGGGTGTCTGTTATCATTAGACACTCCTAGTGTTTCATCATGAAATTGTGATGGAACCTTTATAAATTTGAAACTGGCCAATTTGATTCTAAGATATATAGTTAAGTTAACTAATTACAGCTGGATATTGGCATATATATTAGCCGGTCTAGAGGTTGATCAGGATGAAGACATTACTTAGACAAAGATGGATAGACCACAAGAACACAGGTTAATTAAGCAGAATGGTTAAATAACCAGTATTTTTGGGACCACACAGGTTAATTAACCATCCTGGTGGTTTAAGGGGAGTTGGTACCTTTTAGACCTTGCGTTGCTAGCGAAAACATACTTTTTTCGATTCATCATAAATAATTGAGTTTTGTATATTGTAGTATAAAATTGATACAGTTTAAAGATAATTGTATGGCTTTTAAAAAACTGCAGTCCTTTTTGTAATTAAAAACATTTATTTTTATAAAACCTTGCAAAAATTATACACAATTTCTTCGTTTTGAAATTTACCCACTTAACTTTCCTGCAAGCACTGTAAAACCCAAATGTGTGCACCAAATTGAAGCACATGAATGTTTTAATTCTATGAACTAAGGAATTTGTGATATTTGAAGTACAAATATTTATAAAAATTAAAATTTTTTAAATAAGTCAACTTTGAAAAATGTTTAGTTATGTATGGATCCATAAATAAAAAACTATAGCTCTCATACAGAAATCCATAGTTCAGAGAACTAAGATCTACTTTTAGAATAACAATACAAAATTTCTTAACTCTACGTTTATTAGTTTTTTTTTAAACTTGAGGGAAAGTTAAGTGAGTAAATTTCAAAACGAAGAAATTATGATTAGTTTTTGCTAGGTTTTATAAAAAAAAATATTTTTAATTACAAATATGACTGCAGTTTTTTAAAAGCCATACAATTATCTTTAAACTGTATCAATTTTATACTGCAATATACAAAACTCAATTATTTATGATGAATCGAAAAAAGTATGTTTTCGCGAGCAACGCAAGGTCTAAAATGTACCAACTCCCCTTAAAGCATATCGTAAACCACACTATTGTAACCAGCCTCTAATGCAAATACTTATTTTGAACTGTCACCAGTTATAGGCAAGGGACAGTTTACTTTTTCTACTTTGATCTTCTCTTGTAATAATAGGACAGTTTTGCCTCGGCGATATACCTCGTTATAAGCAAAATTGATGAAATCTTAATCGATATATCTCGTCAAATACTCACTTCGAGGGTGAAATAACTATTCAAAGACCAAAATATAGATATTCAAAGATGAAAATAATTTCACATTCAGCTAGAGAGTAACACAAATGTGCCCCAATGCGAACTGTCGCCAGTTATAGGCAAGGGACAGTTAACTTTTTCTACTTTGATCTTCCCTTGTAATAATAGGACAGTTTTGCCTCGGCGATATACCTCGTTATAAGCAAAATTGATGAAATCTCAAACAAGATATGTCCTCAAAATCACTTCGAGGGTGAAATAACTATTCAAAGACCGAAATATAGATATTCAAAGATGAAAATAAATTCACATTCAGCAAGAGAGTAAATGTGCCCCAATGCATTGGAGAAACCTATACACTAATGCCCATTCCAATCCGTTTTCTTTATCACAATAAATCGCTTACCTTAGCCAGGAGGAAAAACACGTTAGAGCCAAACTACCCGATCCGAAGGAACAACACTATTTGTCCAGAATTACAAGATTGGACATAGAGTGATAGAAGGGTAGGGCACGATAGATGCGAGTGGCTGGTATCATTAGACACTCCGAGTCTTCCATCGTCTGTAATTGCGATGGAAAACTTTCCCCTTTCCCAGAGCAATCTAAATACGGACAATCGAAATGATTGCTGTTAGTATCCATAACAGGAATGTTTCTTAATTCCTCGGAAGGGAAGTAATTATAAGAGTTTGAAGGGTGAACGGCAGTCAGGTTGATTTTGTGATAAGTACCCGGATTCTTATTGGAATGCCGTAAGGTTTGGAATGTATAGTTGGAGTCTACGTGCAGTATGTTGTGTTCTGGATTGAGATTATGTTAGAAAGGAGACTGTTAGTGTTGCGGGTATGTATAGGAGTTGTGTCTTTAATAGGTTTTGCTGATTCTCTTAGATGAGTAGTGGCTGGTTGGTTGGTTGATTTGGGTTTTATGTGTGGCGCAAGATCCTTAGATGAGTAATGATTTTATTACATGGATTATTTATGGATGTATACTTATCAAACCGTCCCGCCCTAAGGCATACAGTGTGGATTATTTATGGATATAAAACTTATTTTAAAATTTTTAAAGAAGTTTTTTTAAACTTTGCAGGGGAGTAAACAGGTTGGTTGGTTTGGGGGATTTAATGGTGCAAGTACCATATATGGCCAAGTTGCGCCAGGCACAAGACATACAATATTACGTTTTTTCCATACACGTAAAAAGTAGGTTTTACTAGCACAGAAGAGAGAAACAAACCCACGGAGATATGTATCTGACAGTAATTGAACCTGTACCAGCTACATCTCACACACTGGTTGCTAGTTTAATGGGCAAACCCACTGAGCAACTATGGCACCTAAATAGTAGTTATGTCGCTTAATGGTTTCATTGATTCTCTTTGCAGTGTCAGTTATAATAGAGCATACAGTGTGGATTATTTATGGATATAAAACTTATTTTAAATTTTTTAAAGAAATTTTTAAAACTATGTAGGGGAGTAAACAGGTTGGTTGATTTGGTGGATTTTATGGTGCAATTACTATATATGGCCAAGCTGCGCCAGGCACAAGACATGCAATATTATGTTTTTTCCATACACGTAAAAAGTACATTTTACTAGCCCTGAAGAGAGAAACAAACCCACGGAGATATGGATCTGACAGTAATTGAACCTGTACCAGCTACATCTCACTGGTTGTTAGCTTAATGGGCATACCCACTGAGCACTATGGCACCTAAATAGTAGTTACGTCGTTTAATGGTTTTATTGATTCTTTTTGCAGTCTCAGTTATATATAAAATTGTGAATCTTTATGGAAGTGAAACTTTAAATAAAATAATAAATACAAAATAGGTTTTCAAACTGTGTAAATATGAGTAACAGAAATTCAGCCGCTAACCCTCTAAAGGGTCGTCTCAAAGAAGTGTCTCATCGTAAGCAAAACTGACCATATCTTGATAAACGAAATATCTTGTCATTAGAAGAAAGCTGACCAGGTCTTGATCTTAGTAACATAAAAAAATCGGAAATAACTTGACGAGATATCGTGGTATTGGTAAAAGTTTACAAACATTGATGGACGAGTTACCTTGTTGAAACCACTTGGAGAATTTATTGGTTTCGTCGTTTCCTTTACAGAGTCGCAGTTTCAATATTTGGATAACGGAATTCTGATCCTTGAAAAAATGCACAGTTCTGAAAACAAATATCTGTTCAAACATGTCAATAGGTAATTTGGTAATTTTAATTAACGTCGTACTAGAACAACACAACGGGATATTGAAGACGGTCCGGGATCATTCCCTTAAGTGAAAGATCCGAGGACAACACTTCGTATTTTTGAACAACGGTCAGATGACGAAGCAACACCTGTGCTGGCCCCAACGACTTTCGGCCACGACAGATTTAAGGTGCACCAGCCGCCTCTGCGCCATACGCTTACAAACATCCATGCCTCGGACACGTGTTCGAACCAGGAACCTTCCGATCTAGAAGCTAACACCTTAACCACTATACCGGTTGGTCGGCGGAAACATGTCAAATTTAGACATCCTTAATATATTCTGAAATAGAACTATTCGACAACAGACTGTTGAACTATATTGATAAAGACAATTATAATGTATTTACAAAGATAGCACATATTTATAACTGTAAAATCACAAATATAACTACAACATCTCGCTATCAACCCAAATACGCTAACACAAAATTATAAATCAAATAAAAAAATTAAACCTTATTTTGGTGTTGTCATATACCGAGAAGCAATATTACGCTTTTATGATCAATGATTTTGTCATTTGGGCTTTTCCTATTCCATTTCAAAACGTGTTATGTAAAATTAAATATTTAAACATTATTTTTTCGTCAGTAAGATATTTCTGAATTATTGCATCATGGGAACGAAATAAAAAAATCAGTTCAAACCGAAATACTATAATTTAATTTTGAAAAAACTTAATTTTCGATCAACACAGATAAAATAAAATTAGCTGCGTAAAAAGCACTTCTTTTATACTTAATGTTAATCATACGGCTATTTCGAATTATTTTACAGTCCTTCTGCACACCTAAGGCAAATGGAACGAAAGTAAGAGTTAGTATCTCGTACCCTACGGGTACCAAAGCATACGTTTACCAAATTTGGTGTGGATTCGTCAGACGGTGTAGATTCGTATAACGAAAAGACAAACAGAAAGACATATATATATATATATATATATATATATATATATATATATATATATATATATATATATATATATATATATATATATATTTATATATATATATATATCATAATTAAATGGAATTTAATACACAAACGATTTGTATTAGTACAAATAAATGAATACATTTTCAAAGCAAAGAGACAATATTAAGTGTCGGAAATCAGTATTTGGTGTAGCCACCACGCGCTGTAATAAGTGCTGCTATACGACGTGGCATGCAGTGAAACAGATGTTGAATGTCTGCTTGTGGAAGATAATTCCATATTGTTTGTATGCTCACCCAAAGTTCGTCTTTTGAAGCTGCAGGACGCGGATCACGAGCGAGACGCCAACCAACCAAATCCCACACATGCTCAATAGGCGGCATATCCGGCGAAGAAGCTGGCCAAGGAAAAGGTTCCATGTGTTGGGCTGAACAGAAGTCTCGAACATTCCTTGCAATATGTGGGCGTGCATTATCCTGTTGAAAGATAGTTCAGGGATGCCATGAATGAAGGGAACGACTTCGGGCTCTAGCACTTCACAGACGTACCTGTTGCTATTTAGATTACCCTCAATTCGTAGCAGCTGAGATCGTCCATGATACGAAATCGCAACCCAGATCATAACTCCGTGTGTTCGGCCACTATGCCGTTCGATAACGCACTTTGGAAGGCAGCGTTCACCGGCATAGCGTCTAACACGAATGCGGACATCATGGTTCCACAAATTAAAGCGGGATTCGTCAGAAAAGAGAATTTGATGCCAATCAGCCCGTCAGGATATGTGTTCATGAGCCCATTGCAGACGAACCCTTCGATGGTTTGGCGTGAGGGGGATCCTGAATAAAGGAATCCTTACACGCAGTCCACGGTGCATCAGACGTCGGCAAATTGACGAAGCCGACATTAGTACACCTGTAGCAGTAGACCAAAGTGCTGCCAACTACCTGGAGGAAGCTGTACGGTCATTCACCGCCATGTGGCCAGGTATCTATCATCGCGCGCTGAGGTTACCTTCCGTCGTCCACTTCCAGTTTTTCCAGTTGCCCAGTGCGCGTCGGTCCACTGCTTCCAAACTCGCATCACTGTGGAACTGTTCCGCTGCACACGAGCTGCTATTGTGCAATAGGAAAACCCTCTTTCACGAAGGGCGATGATTCTCTCCCGTTCAAACTCCGTACGTTGTTGAAATTTCACCCTATTTCGTCGTGGAGGCATAATTAGGTCTCACTAAATGTTCGCCACTAAAAAATAACCATGCACTATTTTCAACGTCCCTCTACAGCCCTCTATTTATACGCTTTTAGCATCAGTCCAGAGGGCGCTGTTCACACCACGCATGCGTGGTGGCTCTGAAACTTTAATACTTTGCATAACATCCTATAATTGGCATTTGCTGCAAATTTCATTTCATTCGGATGACTACTTCATGGTGTTGCATTTTTTTACAAACAGCAGTGTATATATATATATATAAGTTTTTTAAGATAAATACCAACGAAGCAGTACAAAAGCATAAGAAATTTTTATTGGATAACATAAGCCCTATTCTGTTTTATGACGTTTTACCATCTTCCGGGCAGCTGGAATTTTTTTTTTTTTTAATCATTAGGTGTATTTGTAAATACATTATGAAGGGGGGGTGCTGCTTGAAAGTCTGCAAAGAATTGAACTCCAGGCTGTTCAAATAATTTTGAAGTGACCTGAAGAGGTGAAAATCTGAATGAACAAGGTATGTTGAATACGGAGGTGACACAAGACATCCCAGCCATATCAATAAATCTTTGTCTGACATTCATCGAAATGTGGAACCGAGCATTGTCATGCTGGAAGACAACACCTAGACTATTGATCAGTTCTGGCCGCTTTGCTTTCATTTCTGCTTTTAATACTGCCGTTTGAGAACAGTATTTTTCCTAATATATTGACTGATTTATTGGTAACAATTCATAATAAACAATTCCTTTGTAGTCCCGCCATACAGAAAGCATTGCTCTTTAGGGATTCAGTCCCCCTCTCGATGTTAAGCGTTCATCATCTTCGAGGCTGAAATTTCCACGCCTAAATTTAACAATCCACCTTCGAACTGTTGCCTCAAAAACAGCACTATGTCCATATACAGCGCACATTATACGAGCAGTCTGACTAGCATTTTATCCTTTCTTATAATAGAAGAACATAATATGACAAAAACAAACTTTCTTGTTATCCATTCTTAGCACTGCAGGGAAACAAAACTTATGCCACAACACATACTATAATTGTGCAGTTTAAGCAGTAAAGACCGAAATTAAACATCTGCTTCAATCAAGGTTTTTTCCCTTATTAGCCTAGCAAAATAATAATAACAAAACTAGCTTCGATTTGAAAACACGTAGAACTTTCCGAATGTGACCTAATACATATAATTTAATTCTAATATATCTCAAAACATTAGGTGGTTTCCAGTTTTACCACAACAAAACATTAATTATGATTTTTTATGAAACTAAAGTCATCCCCTAGGCTGTAAATAGAGATTAGATATTTATTCAATCAAAAATTAAAGACTTTACATTTACTTTTTAAGTAGGGTTGTAGATTTAAATAAAAATTATTTGCAGACTTTTTTAATCATTTCCACGAGCATAAAATCAATTAATTTTCTTTGATTTTTTATTTCTTTAATTTCATTCATTCTTTTTGCTTGCTAAGAACAAATATAAGTTTTTTGTAACGTGATTTATTTTTTATGTAATGCAAGAAGTCGGTTTACATTAACAGTAGTAGTTGAATATTGCATAATAGTGGAAAAGTACCTTTTTTGATTTGTAATAGCTTATTTCTAGAGAAAAATAATAATAACAATTGGATCCTTCATTTGATGTATTTATAACTAATTAACTTTGGAAGGAATTGTACTATCGTATATATTTGTTTATGCTTTTTTAGGTCTTAATTAATTGCCATGTAATTAGCAGAGACTTTAACCATCCGAGTTTAGACGAGTTTTTTCTTCCATCTAGATCTGATCGATATTGTTCTTGTTATCAGCATATCGCTTAATTTCGATGATGGCGGGATCAGATTCAATAAGTTTTATTCTAATAACGATATATCTCGTCTATCGAGATTCAGGGGGTTCATCCCGGACCATCGCCAATAGCCCGGCGTGTTGCTCCAGAGCTGACGATAATTAAATACCTACCAACCATCGATATTTGGTCATTTTCGCTAATGACTAGGGCAACTTTTTGCAACAAATGCAACTTTTTTTCCCACGTTCTACGCTGCATGTAAAGTACTATAACCAAAATTTCTCCTACATGGGGTGTATTGTAAGTGAGTTATAACCGCAACATAAATGCAACTTTCTGCATAAATGCAACTTTTTGCATGGATGCAACCACCTGCAACTTTTAAAAAAATAGCTTAAAATTAATTAACATGAAATTACTATTTCATTTTTTGCCCTCTGAACCAACCTTTCGATCACGTGTGTCTGATCTTGCGAACACCGAAGTATTGTGGATCAAAAACAAGACGTTCATGCTAAGAAGCTGTTCGTCTTAACAGCCGAAAGTGAAATAAATGGCAAGAAGTACTTTTAACACATAGGTGGGCACTCTTAATAATGCAGAGGATCTTTGCGTAATTGACTGTAGAGTTGGCGAGTTGAGTGTCGATCATAAATATGTTGTTTGCCTTGTAGATGACGTTTTAAAATATCTGAATGTTGATCGAAAGGATTTTGCGCTTCTACTATCCAATACAGTACATTATTGACTGAGGCTGGCGAATTTTTTTAATGTTAAAGAAATTACTGGCTAAGGATCTGCCATTCAATGTTCTTCTGTACACATAAGAATGTGAATACTGTTATACACGACTAAAATTGTCAATATATTTTTTTTTTTTCATTTTTTACGAATAATTTATTTTAGAATTTAATGTACCAAAAATAAATGCAACTTTATTTCCGTAAATGTAACTTTAGGGAATGATAAATGCAACTTTTTCCATTTTTACTGCAACCAAAAAAGTTGCCCTACTAATGACGAGATACTTCTTTGAGTTAGGTATGTATTTTAATTAACGTCGCATTTGTGTGAGCAACACAACGGGATATTGACGACGGTCCGGAATCCCTCCCCAAAGGGTACTTTGGAGGGTAATCTTTAGGTATCTTTGAAGGGTACTCTTTGGGTATCTTTGAAGGTTACTCTTTGGGTATATTTGAATAATACTTTTTCTAAATCTTTGAAGGGTACCCTTTGGGTACCTTTTAAGGGTACTCTTCGGGTACCTTTGAAGGGTACTCGTTGGGTACCTTTGAAGGGTACTCGTTGGGTACCTTTGAAGGGTACTCTTTGGATATCTTTGAAGGGTACTCTTTGGGTACCTTTTAAAGGTACTCTTTGGGTATTTTTTTAAGTTAATTTTTGGGTATCTCTGAAGGGTAATCTTTAGGTATGTTTGAAGGGTACTCTTTGTTCGGTCATTTTGGTATATTTGAATGATACTTTTTTTGTATCTTTGAAGGGTACTCTTTGGGTATCTTTGAAGATTACTCTTTGGGTATATTTGAATGATACTTTTTCTAAATCTTTGAAGGGTACCCCTTGGGTACCATTGAAGGTTACTCTTTGGGTATCTTTGAAGGGTAATCTTTGGGTACCTGTGAAGGGTACTCTTTGGGTATCTTTGAAGGGTATTCTTTGGGAATTTTTGAAGGGTAATTTTTGCGTATCTTTGATGGGTAATCTTTGGGTATCTTTGAAGGGTACTCTTTGGGTATCTTTGAAGGGTACTCTTTGGGTATATTTGAATGATACTTTTTCTGTATCTTTGAATGATACTTTTTCTGTATCTTTAAATGATACTTTTTCTGTATCTTTGAAGGGTACTCTTTGGGTACCTTTGAATGGTACTCGTTGGGTACCTTTGAAGGGTACTCTTTGGGTATCTTTGAAGGGTACTCTTTGGGCTCAAAGGTACCCCAAGGGTAATATTTTGGGCTCAAAGGTTCCCACAAGTGTACTCTTTTGGTCTCAAGGATACTTTTTGAGACAACCACTAAGAGGATTATAAAACAGAATGTATAAAAAAAATATGCACTGCCGCTGCAAGAAGAAAGATTCTTGGAAAAGTTTACTTACATTTTTATATTTTGTAAATTTATTTGTAAATTAGGTAAGGGTCGGTAGTAGCGCAGTTGCTAGAGTATTGGTTTACCAATCGAAGATTTGGAAATTTGAAACCATTGGCGTAAACTCGCAGTTGGAGAGTTGCGCGATCGAGTCCAGCCAAAGCCTATCTTGTACAAGGCAGAAGATCGGTGCATCTTCCACTGTCACCGTGATGCACATGCTCAAACGGGTATTACTTTCCAAACGACACTCGTACCTACCACTTTGAGCAAGATTTAATAAATTGTGACAAAACTTATACAAACATGCGATTTTTAAATAGCTTACCAAGTGGCCGAAGGAAATATGGTGTTGATTGACACTCTCATCTCCCTGATTTGAGTACGTCGGATGTATTTCTATGGAGTTGCATAAGAGTAGGAGTAGAAGTAGACCAAATCATCCCGAAAATGTGCAGGAGGGAGGTAAATTGTGGTGACAGTTTGAAATGTGTATGTTTTTAAAGTTACGTCGTACTAGAGCAACACAATGGGCTATTGGCGAAGGCTTGGCATCAATCCTATAAGGAAAAGACCCAAGGACAACAACAACGTAATTTTGAACCATGGTCAGATGACGATTCTGTACCTGTGTTAGCTGGCACCCCACTCTTCGAATTTCCACACCGACCCGATATGAGGATTTTTGCCCACGACATATTGAAGGTGCACCAAATGTCTCTACACCATACGCTTGCAAAAATTCATTCACTCACCTGGATTCCAACATGGAAAGAAATTGTGGTGAATGGATTCCGTCTTTGCAGCACGTCCAGAGGTGACCATTTGGCCGGTGATCAGATGAAGGAAATCCCCTAAATAATGTGACTGAATAAAAACAATATAAGGAAATCGGAAACGGTTATTTTTCGATTTATTCCAAAACAAAATGTGGTCTTGACATAAAAACAACCCGTATAAAAAATATTACACCATATTTTGTTACATAAGCATTTCAACGAAAAAAAGAAGTAACATCTTATAGTTAATTTACTTTGTTTTTTTTTACCCCTCGAAGTGGTTAACGACGAGATATATCGTTAACCACGACCAAGATCTGACCGATTATGCTAATGACGAAATATCTGGTCATTGCGATACAGACGAATAGTGCAAAATGACAAGATTAAAATCAGGTTAGTTTTTCCAATGAAGAGACACCTCTTCCTACAAGATCTGGCCTGTTTTGTAAAAAGACAAAATACCTCATCTCTTGAAGTACGATAAGGAGCTATGTATGTATGTAAATAATTACACAAGGTCAAATTTTTTTGTTTAAAATTGTAAATAATGCTTTAATCCTCCAATTGGTTTCTACGAGAAATTACTGTAACGCTAAGACGAGCGTCAAATTTTTAAATAAGTAACAGACACCTCAGAAAGCACAAAGTACACCTTTTTTTAATTCATCCTTTAAGATACCCAGGCTACGCATTTTTAATGTGCACCAACTTTCTAACGATAACAGTACTATTACCAAGGCTGTATACCAACAGGATGGGGAATCTCAGCATTTCCGGAATTTAAGGGGCCATCCACTAATCCGCAGTAAATTCTTCACCCACCCACACTAATAAAACCTTCAGTAATTCTAACTGCAAATTTTTATCGTAATGATTTGAAACCCTCTCTTTCGAAGTACTTGTCAAGATAAACAAACAATTTTATAGTGATTTCAAATTTGTACCTTAAGTCAAAATTTAATAATTCAAACTAATTCAATTTTCCAATCCTGAATACAAAAGTTGACGCCATTATGGTTGCTTTAGAGTGAATATTTGTACGAACTGGAACTAGCGGAGCTCGCCAAATCTAGAAATCGTGGACCGCCAATGTCGAGCAAGTAGATCGCCAGGACGGTATTTTTAAATTCGCTATAAAAAGGCTGTACACCGATTGTCGCCACACTATCTACTATTTCGATCAGAGATACTTGAGGTGTCGCCGGTGGTCATGTTTCAAAAATCGTCCTTTTTTAAATTGCCAGTCTGCATTCTTCACTTTGTAAACATACAATGTTTATTCGTCGTCAAGTTCTTGATTTCTTGAGTCCAATCTACAAAAAAGCATAACCACCCTCTAATATAATGCTCGCTCATTTCCACCGGAGACTGGTAAGCCAAAAACTTATTTAAATTCCAATTTCAGTTGTTACACTCATCGCAGGAAGCATTAGTGTGGTGAAGACACATCTTAGTGGTTATCTTATATCATCAGCCGACCAACCGGTCTAATGGTCAAGGTGTTGGCCTCTGGATCGGAAGGTTCCTGGTTCGAATGGGCATGGGTTAGGGCATGGATGTAAATTGTGCTGTCCTTTGTTAGGGACAATGATGGTCCACCCACTGGGTGCACCTTCACAAGTGACCATCACTTCTGGCCTTGTATAAGGCTAAAATGACCTCGGTCAACTCTGTACTTTGTATTGTATTTGTATTTGTCTTCGCAATTGTACTGCCTTGCCATTGGAAAAAAAAATCTGATATCATCATCGTCGTTCTTTTCTACGAGGGTAAGACTGTGCCCCTACATCCCGATTATAGACCGGGGGTCTAGCTAAGGATATTAATGAAGACTTCTCTTCAAAGAGACCCCGAATCTGTGGCACATGTTGACATTTTCCTTCAATGAATCCTCTTGTAGATTCTCCTTATCTACGTCCATTTTAAGATACAGGATTTGGCCCCTGTTCCTCGAAGATAGACCGAGGTTCTTGCTAAAACTCTCAATACATGAGAATCCTTTCATCAATCGTACCCAAAAGGAAAATTTGTGATTCTTTTAGTAGTGCAATGTGTCTTCACCCAGCTAAGACAATAGTAATTCCTATTCCTTCGACATCGTCACCCAGTTTGGCCATCAAAAAGAAATAAAGGTTGTATACATTTTATTGTCATCCGTGTATTCAAGAATTGATTTTTCATCAGGGAGGCCTGGAGGTTATTGCCGGACGATCCCTTCTTTTCTCATACCGAAACAGGAAACCACTTCTAAAAAGGCCCTTCAGCAAAATTGTAATCCCAACCACTTTTTAAATTTAATTTCATCCATCACAAAATTTTAAAAATTAATTCTATAGTCACGTCTATTTAATACTAATCTGACCAATTTAACTCTTGACGATATACCTCGTCACCACGATATTTTCAACATGACAAGATCAAGACAGGATATGGTCAGTTTTTTTCTAATGACGAGATATCTAGTATATAATATTCTGATCAGTTATTCAAGACAACAACGAGAAGTATTTGAATCAACCATGACTATATCAACCCTCATATCGTTTTCTTTGCTCTCCAAGTGCTATTGACGAGAAATTTCGTACGTCAAGGTGCATCTGATCAACTGCTTTTATAAGACAGATGAACCAGCAACGAATCAATGACTCATGAATGTCAATCATATGAAACCAGCAATGCCTTCAGGACATTGCTGGTTTTCTTCTAATGACGAGGTGTCGCGTACGTTAGGATCTGATCAGTTTTGCTATTGTCCATAAATTTCGTCATCAAGATATTAACTACTTTGAGATCATGACGATATAAAGGATTAATTTTCTTCTATTTCCGTATGATGAAGTTACTGTCGTATTTTATGACGATGAAATCACAATCAGGTCATATTTTCTTCACACGAGATGTGTCGTCCATCAATATATGGTTAATTTTACAAAACGTAGGATATCTTATCGAGACAAGCGGGTTGATACATAGTTATTTTCTACGTTTTACGATACATCATGGGATGATTACAGTAATGTAAGTCACTTTTTTGGAATTAAAAAAAAAAGACAGAAATTCCAGTGCCATCAATTGGCCGTGGCAAATAGATCTGAATTACTTCACGTTTACAGTTAACAACTTGACTTATCTATATCTGGTTTCTGTGTGTGTCTAACTACTGATATTTAGTTAAATTTGGTTACATTACTTCTGGTTTCTGTGTCTAAGTCCCTTTATTAAAAAATTAACTTACACATCTGGAATTTTGAGCTGTCCATATGTTTAAGTGATTCTATAAAGTTACAAAACGGTTTAGTCTGAAATTAAAAATCACGCATTAAGGTTCAATAAGCTTTTTTTTTTACTTCTAGGTGAGGTAAAGAGATTTCCCGTATCAATTCTAGTCTTCTACACAGTGGAGTTGTATGAAAGTGCTGCTTCAATGGGTGTTCCCTACCAAACAAAAGAATTACCCTCTTTAAGAAAGGCGATACCAACATCAAAGCTCTTCATTAATTCCTGTGCTACTCTCAGTCGGCACGCACACAAATTAAGGGACCGAACCCTTGCACGCACTGCTCTTTTCCTCACTCCCCAGTCCCAGGGGACACCACTAGATGGCGCTCGAAGCACTTTAAGCTCATTGGTCGAATGCCGGTTACTCGGACTGCAATTAGTCGCTCTGATTCAAGAGAATTGATTATATTTGTTACTTTTTACGTTACTTCGCTGAAGTGATTGTCTGTGTTTTATGCGAGGCGCTCAATTTTACGCCCATTGGAATGGCCTTTTCACTTAGATACTAATCACTGAGCCCTGTAAATGCTACACAATTAAGGCCGTATATGGTAATAAATGATCGTTTTTGTTTATTGGCCCGTGCGCTTTGTGTGCAGTAACTATTGAACCCGATAAGTTCTGTAAAGTTAGTTAATTTGTCTGAGCATTGTGGTTGGATTAGGTTAATTGAGACTCAGCATTGTCGGCATTGCTCTAGTTTGGGTGTAGGATTAATGTCGAAACAGTTTAACTGCTGATGAAACATCTCGTGTTTAAATTCAGGCGAATAATTACTTTGTTTTAGGTGTTCCGTAAACAGGTTAGACAGGTTTACAACTGGTTCTAACTTTTCAAAGCGATTATATTTTGAGTTGTTACAATTTTAACTGCATGTCTTCCATATTACGTGAAGCTGCTTAATTAGTGAGATATAACACTATTTTTGTTTGAGTTCATGTAATTGTTTTCTATGCTTGAGGTGTGCCATAAGCTGATGTTTGAACTAGTTTATGAATTCTGATCTAGAAATCTTTCCTATATAACGTAAATCTCTATATCTATCTATCTATCTATCTATCTATATATATATATATATATATATATATATATGACTGTGCTACTTGGGAAACTATTTGTAGAATTATAAAGCATATTGAAAATAATCAAAAAAAGGGCACATTATATTCCATTACAGTGTGGAGCACTGACCCCTCCGCACCGGTTACTTAAAACCCACAACGGATTACCCACGAATGTCTAGTGTAAGTCTCGAGTAGGACAATTGAGGAGAGGGCCATAGACACACGGTCCAAAGATTCCCTTATCCGCGCATGATAACTAGCAAGACGGGGGGTGGATGTGGTCGATCTAATGTGTGTGTGTGTCTGTTTCCGGCTTATAACTATCAATCAACCGAAATTATGAGTTAAGCCGTACACACTCTTTGATAAAGCATATAACTTTAAAGAATGTAGGGTATTTAATAGAAATACCAAGTAGCAAACTTTCTCATGAAATAACACAATTAATCTTTATATGTTTTATGTAGAACTATCTTAAAATATTTTACATCAGTTGGTTTCCTAAATGGAATTGCTGAGTTTAATGTGTGGAGTAAAGGGAAGTTTGATAACTCCAATTGCTTCCATGTTAAAATAAAAATTTCATAAAAAGTTATATATATATATATATATATATATATATTTAAAGTTTTATACATTAAAACTAAGACGCGTACAACCTAATGGCGCGAAGCTATGGTGATAATGCTTATCAAAATACAATCATTATCATTAAAACTGTAATATATTCCAATACAAATGAAAAGTTTTAAATACCGTTATTTATCAAATTGCAAGCAAGTAAACTCTCATGTTATACATTCCTACATGACATTGCATTCATGAGGTCCTTGCGAATTAAACGCTGCAGTAAAAGAGATTCCAAAATATAATGATGCACCACCAAGTTATGACACGAACGCTCATCACAGCGCGATTATTATCGATAAAAGTGCATTTCCCACTATAAACAAAAAGTTTTAAATACCGTTATTTAAAAAGCGATACTGAAGTATACTCAGTTTTGCACGATCCAACTTGTGCAGGCCCTCTTTGTAGTTTCTACTTCATTAACAACATCGACGTCAACCATTTTTCAATAAACAATTTCAACGACACATCACTACAAATTGCGAATTATTTCAACTCCAAATGCAGCGTGAAGGCAAGGACCTCGGAGTTAAAACCCTCGCTTATAAAACCTCATCATAATTTGTACCTTAATGACGTTTCTTCCCGAGCCAGAGGCATTGAAATCTGCAACTCAAAATTCATGTTTTATTAATACACGCGAAACGTCGAAAGAAAGTGTTTTATTTCCGTTTTTTATGCCCACATACTTCCATATCCAAACCCTCCCAATGGTACGTTGGATACTGTTCCAAGAAATTGAACTTACGCAGTAAATGCTCCCACTTCCAATTATTTTCCACCGGCAAAAAAATAGAGTCCGTTAAGAGCCTGGCATTTATTTTAGTATTCAAAAAGCGGTGTTTCTTTAAGAAAATGTAGCAGCGAAGAGATTTAATGAGGCGTAGCCATTTTATAGCTTGTAGTTTTCTCAATAAAAGCGTATGCCTGAACACAAAAAAAAACATACATTATTAACGCGCAAGTCAAACTTAACAGGCCGGTGAAAGCATTACTTTAGTCCTGCTACAAGTAGAAATATTAAATTCATAGCCTACGCTGCGTGCATATGTATTAATCCTCATCATTCACCGTATAGTTCTATTGTGGAGTACATATATTCTATTTTATTGTATGTTTTTCCTTATTTGATTCTGAGAAGTCTCCCAAGGGAGCCCGGAATTTACGAAGTCTTAGCTGTGTGCTGCTATAGCAATGGTTCATGTTGAAAATCTATGAGTGCCTATTTCATCTGTTACCAAAAGATTACTTTCTTCGCGGAAGTGGTTCTTTTTCTAGGAAATAAAGTATTGCTTCTGTGAGATATATGCACATGGATATTGTATGAAAGGATTAAAGTGCAGATGATAAATTTAAAGTACGATTTATCGAGGTTTCTGCAAATATCTGTAAAGCACAATTAGTTATAATGGTAAGCTGAGCGTTTGCTTTTACATCAATCGAATGCAGCGTAGGGATGTGTATAAATATGGGGGATTTTAACATTTGTAAAGCTATTATTTTCAGTAAATTTCAGCAGCTAGGGGCAATAAGGCATGGATGAAGGTTTTGTAAGTTGCAAATGCTGCGAGTATTCAGAATTTTAGAATAACTATATTCTTAAGGAGGCAATCGAAAAGTAGTTGCATAAAAAAATCCATATCACTGTCGTATTTATGGCACGGAATTGTTTCCATCTTTTATTGCATAATACGATATTGAACAGAATGCATTTTTATCAATGAGAGAATGAACGATTCATTTAAAAGACGCCAATTTGTTTGAATTAAGACAACTTCCTTTGCGTTAGGTGATTCTTAAACTACAGGGAGTTATAGTTCACTAATAAAAATTTATGAATATGTCCTCAGTCGCCTTTCATTGGTTCGCTTTGATGACGGCATTAATCATTTCTCAAATGATGTTGTGACGTGTAGCAAAATTATTGAAAGTCCATTCAAAGTAAATTTACTGAAAGTCCATTCGAAGCAAATTTATTGAAAGTCCATTCAAAGCAAATGTATTGAAAGTCCATTCAAAGCAAATGTATTGAAAGTCCATTCAAATCAAATGTATTCAAAGTCCATTGAAAGTAAATTTATTGAAAGTCCATTGAAAGCAAATTTATTGAAAGATCTTCCTTTGCGTAAGGCGATTCTTAAACTACAGGGAGTCATAGTTTACTAATACAAATTTATGAGTATGTCCTCAGTCGCTTTTCATTGGTTCGCTTTGATGACGGCATTAATCATTTCTCAAATGATGTTGTGACATGTAGCAAAATTATTGAAAGTCCATCCAAAGCAAATTTATTGAAAGTCCATTCGAAGCAAATGTATTGAAAGTCCATTCGAGCAAATTTATTGAAAGCCCATTCAAAGCAAATTTATTGAAATTCCATTCAAAGCAAATTTATTGAAAGTTCTTCCAAAGCAAATTTATTGAAAGTTCATTCAAAGCAAATTTATTAAAAGTCCATACGACGCAAATGTATTGAAAGTCCATTCAAAGCAAATTTATTGAAAGTTCTTTCAAAGCAAATTTATTGGAAGTTCATTCAAAGCAAATTTATTGAAAGTCCATTCAAAGCAAATTTATTGAAAGTCCATTCAAAGCAAATTTATTGATATGAATGTTTTTAATTTACTTATGAAAAATTTTAATACGCCCGACCAATATTTTTCTACTGGTTTATCTGTATACAAATTTGTGAACTCCTTGTGATAGATCAGAAAAAAATGGGTTATAATAAACAAATTATTTAAACGTCGGTAATGAATGGTAAGTTCTTTAATTTACTTCGCCTTAGAGGAATTCATGTCCTGATTGGCTGTGCACGTGACATCAGAGATGACGTCTACAGAAGTATGACAATCGAGCGGACTTTTTGCGATGACGTAATAGTCTTTTCTAATCTTAGACGTGTGCGGTTGCGTTAACTTTTCGCTTCCGTCAGTAATGGATCTCGTCCGTAAATCTTCAAACTGTAGCCTGTAAATACCTTGTAAATATTTGTTATGCTAATATAGGAATTTAAAAACCGAAAGTGGTATATTGTATATCGTCGATTTGGTATAGCTTGTTTCAATTCAGAGCAAGAACATTCTTCGCTTAAAAGGTACCTCATAAACACCTGAATCATTAGTATCATCAACTGAAAGTATGTACTAATATACAATATAAAAAAAACCCACATTGCGTTGCCCGTGACATAGTTATGCTTTTAAAAAGTCAACCTCGCTGATACCGTCAAAACCAAATTAAACGGTACTAAACCTAAAATTGCATAAAGGATAAAAATTAAATATCGTTATACTTTCAAAAGTCATAATTTTGAGGAAAAAAGATTTATGTTATCCTTTTATAATAGTAGAGATGAACACTCAAACATTGTGTTAATTTCAGTGTAAGTGCAGGTCCAACATTGTGCTCATTTCAGTGTAAGTGCTTGGGGAAAATATAGTAAATCTCTCTATATTAAAAAAAAGTTACCGCCGCCGCCGCCGCCGCCGCCGAAGAATTGAAATTTTTGTTGTTTAGCTCCATTCTTAGACGGTTTCCCGAGAAAGTACTGATCGGAAAAATATGAAATTAACATGCTTTGTTCTTCATCGTATTCCCTGGATAATTATTAAGATTTTTTTCCGATGCGGCTATTAGTTTAGGTTTTATTAAGTGTTAAAGTTGAAGAAGTGAAATTTCTTCCGCGAGTGAGCAAAACACATTCAAAATTTCAGTCTTTAGTCGTGAGTTTTTTTTTAAGAGTACCTCTCAACGTAAATTTTTGCAGCTCGTCGAGTTTTTTTTTAAATTTAAATTTGGTTCTTGATAATATTTTTTTGAAATTCAGGAAAAATCGGGACATTTTTGTTACTTTTTTTTAAAACTGCCATATCTATATCTAATTACTATTAGTTTTTAATTTTTAAAATATAGCAGTATACCTCAGAATATACTCTTTCTTACGGTACTATTATTTTTGAAATCGGTTAATAATTAAATTGGATGCGATCAAAAGTTCGTCATACAAAATTCGGAATCTTTGGATATTTTCGCTACTTATTGTTAAAACCGTTTTGTCTACGGCAAAAGCCATTATTTTTTAAATTTGAAAACATCACTGAATACATTACATTACACTCTTTCTTATGGTACAATTATTTTTCAAATTGGTTAATAAATAAAATCGATGCAAATAAAAGTGGGTCATACAATTTTCGGAACTTTCAGATCGTAACTTCCGATACAAAACTAAAATGGCCATATCTGTATAGTATTACTGTTAATTTTTAATTTTAAAAATATTGCAGTATACCTCAGAATATACTCTTTCTTACGGTACAATTATTTTTAAAATTGGTTCATAAATAAATTCGATGCAATCAAAAGTTGGTGACACAAATTTCGTATTTTTCAGTTCGCATAGCTGCTTCCGAAAGCAGTAGTGGGTTACACTTTTGACTATCGGGTTTGCCAGATATCAAATTTATCGTAGCAACAATTGCCATAAAAACGATTTCTTTTTATTTGGCGAGGAAAAAGGCTCGCTTTTTTCCCTCTGTTTTCAAGACAGTTTACCGACAAAGTACAGATCGTAAAGTTTGGATATTAACAATGTTTAGTTAAAATTGTACAGGGAACAAGATGCAGAAGATTTTTTACTGATGCGGCTATTAGTTTAGGGTGCATTAAGTGTTAAAGCAAAAAAAAGTTAAATCACTTGCGAAAGAAGTATTGGTTTGAGAAAGCAAACCAAACGGATTGCGTAGCAATCCCCGGGGTCGGCGAGCGTAAGCGAGACGCAGCGAAGCCCTCGCTGTGACGTCATGAACCGGAAAGTGAAATCAGCATAATACGAATTATTCAGATAGTTTCACTCTGTGAAAGTAATGTTGGTTTGCGAAGCAAACCAAATGGTATCTGTGACAGGAGTGTTGGTTTGCGAAGCAAACCAAATGGGATTGCGCAGCAATCCCCGGGGGTTGGCGAGCGTAAGCGAGCAGGGGGCGGAGCCCCCTAGTTATTTAAAAATGTTCTACATTAAATTTTAAAATTAGGGTTTCTAGATGCATTTAGTCACATTTAAGACTACCTATGTGCCAAATTTCACTACGTAAGTGCTATAGATTCGTCTGGACACAACCTATATAAGCACAGATAAACATTTCCTTTTATAATAGTAGATATAATTGCTGATAATAATTTTATCCATGCACACAGTGTGTTGAAAAAGTTTCCGCAAACAGTAAATAGAAAACATTATTTCTTTTGACGTAGAAGTTGAAATCTTGTCAGCGATATGAATCATACGGTATATTCCCTTCTTGTGAAGTCGAGTGGCGTTTGAGTGATAATTTGGAGTTGCTTATGGTGACAGAACAGTAAAAGTATGGATGATATAAATATTTTTTTTAAATCCTTTTAGCTACATCTATATTTTTGAAAAATAGATTGTCTACACCAGGCTTAAAAATAAATAATCTTCACATATGCTTGTTTTGTATCTAGCTGTATATTAGTCAGTTATTAATAACAGTAATAATATTAGTATCACAAATTTACGACTAGTATAGTATTAATTTAAGATCTTTCATTTAAAAAATTGCTATTTAATCGCGATCCATAGTATAATAATATCATCTATCGATTAAAAGAGTTAATGTTGATTGTTAATGATAATGTTAATGAGAATTCGAGAGAGTTAAATGTTGATTAAAAAAATTACAATTCCTTGAATTCTATTCGTTACCAAAACAGTATTTTAACTGCCGCTGTTTATCATTTGTTATAACTAAACAAGTTATTAATACAGAGATATCGAAAATGCTATCCAAACGAATATTTCGACCCCCCCCTCACACATATGGCTCTCATGAAAGTAAAGTATACTATATTCATGAGGTATACCCTATTGGAATCGGAAAGAAACAAAACCAACCATGTCTCTCATAAATCAACCCCAAAGTTCATTTATACTCACACAATACAAGGTTTTCATAAAACTAAGATATGCGTCATCCATAAGGTACATGCAGTTCGTAAAACTGAGGCATACCTTATTAATTTGGTAAATGCTATTCATAATGAATACGCTGTTCATTAGGTATATTCTATAAATTAGAATTACGCTATTTAAAGGGTATATTCTATTCATATTGGTTGAAACATCTAAAGAAACAAAAGTATCTCACAAATAAATACCAAAACTAAAGACATTTAAGGTCACATTTCAAGGTTTTCATAAAACTAAGGTATGCGCTATGTATAAGGCATATGAATTTATAAAGAAAACGCTATTCACATACAGCATATCGCACCCCGGCATAAAAAGTGACATAACTCAAAATTGCAAAATTGGAGAAACATCAACTTAAAGGATACTATAAAACTTATATTGAAATAGTATAAGCTTCTTTAAAATTTTGGGGAGTATTAAGGATGTTAACTTCTATTATGTTCTATAGAATAGTAATGTAACACGCGCGCGCGCGCGCGCAGGTGCACCTCATACATATTTCTCAATGACATAACATCAATATTTTTATTTTTTGAGTTGTGTTGCTTTTCTTGCCGGGGTACGATATGTTATTCATAAGAAATACGATGTTCATAAGGTTTATGCTATTTATAAGGAATAAGCTATTCATAAGGATTACGCTATTCCTATTCGTAAAGTATACTCTAATCATATAAGTTGATATATTTAAATAATCAAAGCAATTTGTATCATAAATAAACCTTAAACTTAGACATTTAAGCTTACAAACGGCGAGTCTTCATAAAACTATATAAGGTATATGCTATCATCGGGCGAAACATTGAGCGAAACAAAACCATGTTTATCATGAATCAACCCCCAAATGAAGGACATTTAGACGCACGCGTTTTTGATAAAACTAAGGAGAAAACCAGAATGGAGATTACATCTGAGTCAATAGAACGGACATTGCGGAGCACAGAGAGATCCGGAGCTATCATATTGTTCCCCCAGAACCAATAGTCGGATCCTACCTCTTGTCATCAAAGGCACAATACGCCTCTGGTCAATTGTTCCTTGCTCCCAGATCTACTGTTTCAAAAAGCTAATCTGCCAACAGCTGTGCGCTATCGGAACAAGGAGCCAATAATCGATCTGGCAACCGGAAAGGACGAAAAGTCCCGGATGGTATATCCTTCCGCGCGCGCCTTTTCGCGGTATTTAAATGGACCCATTTATTCCCTCAGAACCTTCATATTGCTGCATCGATAAATCACCATCCGCGGTGGTAAATAGGGCCATTTATATTCCGGGAAAGAAATTTTCTCGCGTCTTATATATTTTCTCGGCTTGGTTCCGACTGTAGGAGTGGTCTCGTGTTCTGTTCTTTTTTAAAATGTCTTCTTTTTTTTTTAAATTTATTTTATGGTCTACGGTTGATGGTTTTTCGTTTCCCGAGATTCGTATCGTTAGACCATGGGTTCAGGACCCAATGTCTGCTCTTTGGAACCTGTGTCAGTATCAGGACCCCCATACGGTTCACCAGAACTATGGTAACAAGGGCCCGACCATAAACGTGGAACATAGACTGAGCAATGGTACAGATAGGAGATCATAAAGTAACTAACATGTCGACTAGTTAAATCTAAAGTGCTGATAGTCTACAGTTGATGTTTTTTGTTTTCCGAGATTGGTATATTTGGGCCAAGATACCAAGGACCCGTCCATAGACGTGTAATATACATATACAAAACTTTACTATTGAGGGAAACTTCAAAAAGTGTCTAACATGTCGACTAGATGCTTTAAAAGTGTTTATAGTCTACGGTTGATGATTTTTCGTTTCCAAAGATTCGTATCTTTGGACCATGAGTTCAGGCCCCCAATTAACTTCTGGAACCAGTTTCATGACCAGGATTCCAGAGGATTCAACGGTACCATGGTACCAAATACACAACATACACGTAAAATAAAAGTAGACTCAGCATTTCTATTTAGCATTTTCATTTGAGAAGCTTCAAAATGTGTGACAACTATGTAAACAATTCGTCAAGCAACTGATACGAAAAATTGTCTTGGTTGGCCGATTTGGTATCTTATTGCCTCGGTTGGCGATATACCATCTTATGACAGGTTAGAATCCGTATTTATATATAAGGACGACAAAAGGGATACAATCGCCAAAATCTACCGCTAACAAATGACCAATCATTGGGCCAATCAAATGATGAATTAATGGATGGGCCTCTTCTCCCGTTCCGTAGTTCAATTAGATGATGAACGAAAATAGTATAAGGGTATAAGTCATGTTACTACTAGTTTTGGTCAAACGATATTGGTTACATAAAAATATACAATTTCTCGCTACTTTTATATTTTTTTTTGTGGGCTAGACTATTATAAGGGAAATATAGTCATCGATGGAGCAAAACGTAACCCCATGTGTCCTGACTGTGATAGTATCGAAGGCATATCACGCCTTTTTACCAATTTCAGTCGTTATTAGTCAAATTTTGAAGTCTATATAAATTTTTACTTATAGTTTTTGCGTAAGGTTTGATCTGTATAGTGTGAAAAAGGCCTTCTTTACAATTTCAAAAATGTATTACAAATCCAAAGGAAAAGACAGATAAGATAAAATCAAGACATCTAGTCATTAAGATACTGTCAATCTTTTTACGATAACGAGATACGTTATTCATCGAGATAGGGTCGACTTCGATCATGATCGGATGGTCGAAACAACCACCAAGAGAGTTAATAAATTCCATTGGTGACGTTCTGAAAACGTATTCAAAATACAAGTCATGAGACGGCACGTCTGAAGCTATAGAGTTTGAATTGTCCCATGTGAGTTTATTGCTGAAAGTGGATTCTCTGTTTATCCCGGTATTTGGTTATTTCTCCTCATATGGTTTCTGAGTGGGTGTTTTCCCGACATTATCTATACGTTCTATTTTGATTTAATGTGTGGGTATTGCCTTATAAAAGCTGTACTTGCGATTCACTTTTCTTATTTCAGACCCATATAAATGCAAATTCTAAAGGTAGGCCGCTGTACTCGAATACATGATGTTAAAGCATAGTTCCCAGATTTATTTTCCTCGACAACCCTTTTCAAAGAAAGATAATCTTGTTAGCGCAACCTCTGTAATACTAATTTAATTGGTAATAAATTGCAGGAGTATTTGTGCCTATAATATTTTAAGTTCAGAAACATTTTCATACAGACGCGTATTATGAGTAAATTATTATTAATTTTAGAATTGATGGAATAACGTCATTTGTATGTAATAAGCATAGGCCATAAAAAACAACTATCGAGTTTTACTTGAGGTGCTGTTATAACTGTCCCACCACAGATTTTCCCGTAAACAGTCTAATAAGGATTTAAGTCTTCTCGTCAATTTATAATAGTGTATATTTAACTTAACACAATGCGTACAGATACCTGCCTTACTTTCAAAAATCAGAGTTATCCTCATATGCTCGTGAATACACTATGCTAATATGCCAACACTTGCTTATAACTACTTGACATCCTTTTTTCAGTTGTAGAGTGGGATGCCAGGTATGACCTCGTCATCTGGCCGTGATTCAAAATTACTTAGGTAGTTGATTAATATCCCACTGGAGCAACTAAACGGGCTCTTAGTGATGTTCCGGGATCAATCCCGAAAAGAAATATCCAAGGACGAAACCTGGTAATTTTGAGCCACGGTCAGACGAGATGGTCACACATTTGCTGACACTCCACTCTACAAACGTTCACACCACACGATCGTGAAGACATTTGAGGCCACGACAGATATACCGTGCACCATATCTTATGATCAGTATCAGACGTACTCTACCAATGAATTTTATGAGACGAATGAAGAAGACGATAAATCTCGTACCTCGCAAAAGTTACCAATGACAATATCTTATACGACTTTGAATGACGATATCTTAAACGAGAAACTTATCATCATCCAAATTGCAAAATGTCGTTTGTCTAAAATAGACATTCTTCACTCAGGAAAGCGAAAACACTAAATTTTCCTTGTGATTTGATTATATTCTTAATACACTACTCAACAATTATGGACCGGACGCCATCGGATTTGCATACAATCTGACCACTTGTTTTGGGGGTGTTTTTCATGGTATGGCCTGGTACCATTGCATGTTCTTCCTGATAAATTGAACGCCGACGCCGACATGAACATTTTGGACAATCAGGTTTTTTCTTCGTACTGGAAATTTTATGGAATGGAAGAATATTACTTCCTGGACGACAACGCGCCATGTAATGTTTCAGCCTCTGTCAAGCAGTGGTATCAAGATATCAATGTAAAACGGCTTTCATAGCCTGTCGCAGAACCCCTACCTAAACCTCACAGAATATTTGTGGGACACGTTAGAGCGACGCTTACAGACCAGGGTAATGGTAATGGTAATTTTAGTTAACGTCGTACTAGAGCAACACAACGGGCTATTGACGACGGTCCGGGATCAGTCCCTTAAGGGAAAGCTTAAAGACCAGGGAAGTACGTCCGAAATATAGAGCTGGGCTGGCGACATTCTTGCAGCAGGAATGGACGCAAATACCCGTAGCGGTGTATCAAAAACTCGTTGAAAATATGCCCAGTAGGGATGATAGTGTAATTGCAGCACTTAGGGGACACTCCCCTATTTACAGCATGTATTATTTCCCTGGTATCATCACATCTTGCTGTCCGCTCCATTAATGCAGGGTAGTGTAAATACATTTGGTTGTAACTTTTATTGGATCAGATTGATATAAGATATTTTGGCACCAGTTGAAAACCACATGAAAGACGTGAATGACATACGACCTTTTTCACTTTTAGTGACGATATGGTTTTGAAGAATTAGGTCTTTTACCGCTTGAATAGTGGATAGACATTCGAATATCAAATGCTTTAATTGAATATTGTACCAAAACATTTGAAATAGCAGATTGTGTTGTTCCAGTGCAACGTCAATTAAAATACGTACCTACAAAAAAAATTGTGAAAACGTCTTATTATTATGCTGCCCAAAACCATTCATTTTATTTTATGATCTAACGAGTTTTCCTTCGCTCCAGATTGGTACCTTTAGACTCCCTTCAAAGTATCTGTTCGTCATTCTCGAGTAAGCTGAGGAGGTGGGAAGGTCTCTTGTGAATATATGGTAGTGGGTGGATTCCATGTTCATCCCAGGGTTTGGGATTTCTTTCCTTTCAATGGGATTTAGCGCAGGAGTTTTCCCAAGTCCCGGGAACGTTCTTAAATCCCCGTGTGATTTAAGCGGTGGATATTGTCTCGAATAAGTTATTCATGTGCTTCCTGGATGTTTATTTAAGATCCATACAAATGCAAATACTGAAGATGGAACACTTGGCACAGATTTATCATCCTAAAGCTGAGATTACGTTATTATTCTAAGTTAATAAGTCGAGTTTTAGCTCTTTCACATTGATTTATGATTCTGATATTATGAACTATTTGTCCATGACAAAAGAAATGTTGAAATGGTTGGGAGTTATTGAGTGAAAAATATATGATCGCAGCTGTGTTTAGTTTTTTAATATTGAAAAAATAAGTTATGTCTGTCTCTTAATAAGAGGTCATTTTATTTTTTTATTTATCCCTCTTGGTGGTTGTCTTGATGAGGTGTCTCGTCATTAGCAAAATTATCGAGATATATCTCGTCATCTTAAAAAAAACTGACCAGACCTCAAAAAATCGTCAATACCATGATGACGAGATATGTTATCGTTATTAAAAATGGTCGTATCCTGATGGACGAGATATCTTATCATAAGTAAAATTGGTCCCATCCTGATGGATGAGATATATTATCATAAGTAAAATTGATGGGATCCTGATGGACGAGATATCTTATCATTATAAAAATTGGTGGGATCCTGATGGACGAGATATCTTATCATAAGTAAAATTGGTCGTATCTTGATGGATGAGATATATTATCATAAGTAAAATTGGTGGGATCCTGATGGACGATATATCTTATCATAAGTAAAAATTGTCGTATCCTCATGAACGAGATATCTTATCATAAGTAAAATTGGTGGGATCCTGATGGACGAGATATCTAATCATAAGTAAATTTTGTCGTATACTGATGGATGAGATATATTATCATAAGCAAAATTGATGGGATCCTGATGGACGAGATATCTTATCATAAGTAAAATTGGTCGTATCTTGATGGATGAGATATATTATCATAAGTAAAATTAATGGGATCCTGATGGACGAGATATCTTATCATAAGTAAAATTGGTCGTATCATGATGGATGAGATATAGTATCATAAGTAAAATTGGTGGGATCCTGATGGACGAGATATCTTATCATAAGTAAAATTGGTCGTATCCTGATGGATGAGATATATTATCATAAGTAAAATTGATGTGATCCTGATGGACGAGATACACTACCCTACAATAATTTACCAGACACTAGCGGATTTGCAGAGAATCCTACTACTTGTTTGGGGGTGTTTTTCGTGGAGGGGCCTTGGACCTTTGCATATTGTACCTGGTCAATTGTACGCCGACGCTTACATGAACATTTTGGACGGTCAGGTTCTTCCTACGATCTGGCAATTTTATGGAATGGACGAATGTTACTTCCAGGACGACGCTCCATGTCATGTTGCAGCCTCTGTCAAGCAATGGTATCAAGATATGGATGTAAGACGTCATCCCTGGTCTGCTCATAGTTCAGGCCTCGACCCCATGTAACAAATGTGAGACGAGTTAGAGCCACGCTTACGGACAAGGGAGCCACGGAAGAAATCTACAGCTGAGCTGGTGACATTCTTACAGCAGGAATGGACACAAATACCCGTAGCTGTGTATCAAACCCACGTTGAAAGTATGCCCAGAAGGGTTGCTAGTGTACTTGCAGAACGTAGGTAACCCCCCCCCCTATTTCACTATGTATTCTTTCCCTTATACCACGCTTATGGACAAGGAAACCACGTCCGAAATCTACGGCTGAGCTGGCGACATTTGTGCTGTACTAATGGACACAGATACCCATAGCTGCGTATCAAAACCTTGTTAAATGTATGCCCAGAAGTGTTGCGAGTGTAATTGCAGCACGTGGGTAACATCCCTCTATTAAAGAATGTATTATTTCGCTTATACCATCACATCTTGCTGTCCGGTTCATTATTGTAGGGTTGTGTATTTTATCATTAGTAAAATTGGTCAGGTCTTGATGGACGAGATATCTTATCAGTCTTATAATTCATTGGATCCTGATAGACGAGATATCTTATCATTATAAAAATTGATCGGATCCTGATGAACGAGATAGCTTATAATAAGTAAAATTGGTGGGACCTTATGGGCAAGATATCTTATCATTTGTAAAATTCCTCGGGTCCTGATGGACGAGATACCTTATCAGTCGTAAAATTCATCGGATCCTGATAGACGAGATATCTTATCATTATAAAAATTGATCGGATGCTGATGAACGAGATAGCTTATAGTAAGTAAAATTGGTGGGATCCTTATGGGCAAGATATCTTATGGGCAAGATATCTTATCATTTGTAAAATTCCTCGGATCCTGATGGACGAGATACCTTATCAGTCGTAAAATTCATCGGATCCTGGTAGACGAGATATCTTATCATTATAAAAATTGATCGGATCCTGATGAACGAGATAGCTTATAATAAGTAAAATTGGTGGGACGCTTTCAACACCAAAAATAATGAAGATACTAATGACGAGTTTCGCTTTGCAAGGTTGCCTAAATTAAACAACATGTAACTAAATAACACCAAATAAACCGAGAACAACATTTTAGTGTTTATTTAATTAATTAGATTTTATATAATGCTTTTTATTGGTGGTGCAAATTCCAGAGAAGTCCTTAGTACTAGCAGAAATGAATTTTGTTAACTAACAGTCTTAAAAGTGAAATGTAAATTAAATTCGAATGTGGATGTCCGTTGAACAACGTCATGGGTTCATATAATGATTTCTAGTAGTTTTCATCGCTATCATGAATAAGCATGATATATTTCGTTACTCGTGGCTCACCACGGCTTCCTGGTGTCTTGCAAAACTGCGCTAAGAAACACAATTATACCGTGTTGTTAACCTTTCATTAGTTTTTGATTAGTTATCTTGTTCATCAAACATTTTTGCTTGATTCGTCTTGCCATCACGATATTACATTTATTTTTGTATTGATAAAATCAAGATGGAGATACTAAGTCCAATAATATCTGGTCAGTTTTGCTTATGACGCAATACCTCTCTTAGACAACCACCAAGTGAGATCATTGGGAGCTATAGACTACAATGTAAACCGAGGCTTTAACCATGCTGTAAACATCTTATGTATGTCTGAATAGGTAGGTATTTTAATTAACATCGCACTGGAGCAACACAACAGGCTATTAGCGACTGTCCGGGATCATTTCTCAAGGGAAAGATCCAAGGACCCTACGTAATTTAGTCTAGCGGTCAGATGACGAGATATCACCTAAGCTGGCACTCCAATCTGCAAAGGTATGTCTGTGATGATGATGGTAAGGCGATCAGTGCTCGGAATCATCATGCGTGTAAATGATAGTCTGAGGTTTATACATATATAATGGACACAATAACTCATATTCAGTACCGAATTCAATGCGGATAATACGTACACTCGATCAATCGGAAATCGGAAAAATGTATATGTAAAATAAATATCATATATTTCATATGATATTTTTCTACTGTATATGTAAAATAAATATCATATGTCTTATATGTTCAATACATCGAAATGTATAATTACATATGAATTACATTGCCCCATACACGAAATCCACGTTTGTACCAAGTTATTATACATGTATTACATTCTGTAAGGAGATAAAAGTAACGAAATGTTGTAAACCTTATTCACCAAAACACTATTTTTATATTGAAGACAAATCAGATCATCATTGAAAAATCAATAATAACAGCACACATTTATTCGGAGCACATAATTTAGAAAATTCAAAATATTCTTTTGCTGTTTCTTCTTCACTAACGCTGGTAATTGATAGAGAAAATATGTGATAGAGCACGCGATCTTTTATTTATAGCGTGGTCAAACAGGTGGATCACAAACCATCACGAGTTGGATGACATATCTGTACTGTCAACCTACCTGGACTCCAGTACTTCATATTTCTCACGTTGACATTATACAGAAACCACTTATTTCTTAAATCGAACATTCTGAACCAAGATAACATGTATTCTGCCTTGTAACTCAAGAAATTAATCGCAGATTAATTATGCTATTAATCACGGACCATTAATCTTTGTCATGTTTAACATCTCACAAGAAAGTTTTACGAAGTTAACATTTTCCATGACAGATTTTATGCTTGTTGAAAGGTCAAGACCTGATCTATGAACCAGATGTCTTTGTTTAAATCTTCTTTCCTGTATTATTTTTCTTAAGGCCTTTAGCTAGCTTACATAATATAAGGAATGCATTTTGTGTATTATTTAAGTCCAAATTAATTTTTTAAATTTATTTCCTAAAGTGAAAAACCTTTGGCAAAGACTGGTTTACTACTTATATGTGTAAGGAATTTAATTTTTATGAAAAATATTTAAACTAAATCATAAATGGTTTAACTCCTCCAGGATGAGCACATGTTTTAATTTTAAATTTCAAATAATAATTTTTTTTTTATTTAAGAGTTAAAATTACAAGTAATTTATAGACTCCGAAGTAGAAATACACCAAAGGTCTCTAACCGTTGATGGTAATGTTTAGATTACTTCTGGTTCAGCAGTTGTACCTTACTCGTGACAAGAAAGAAGTTAGACTAAAACCAGTACGGCGAATGTAACTTGAAAGTTATAAGAATCGATTCAGTTATATCTATAAACATAATCAAAAGGTTAAGCTTAACAAGATTGATTACAAAAAAAAAAAAAAAACATGTACTCAAGGATTTCGTAACAGCGAGTGCGAGTGTAGACCAGATACGAGCAGGCATTTTGTTTTTGCCTGCAGCAGCGAAATATAGTGAAGCCCCGATTTAACGTATTTTAAGGAAGAAATAACGTTATATGTGGGAAAAAGATAAATCGGGGGTGGGGGGGGGGGGTGGAACAAAACAGTGCATGAAACAAAGACTAATTTAAGTAGCATACTTTTCATTTCTTCCTTTACAGTAGTTTATATTTGAAAGAAGTCTGTTATTTTATTTTGCTTTTTGCTTTTACTAGCTAAATCATTAACATCATTCTCCACATATATGAGATTTTGTTAGTTATTTTCTTGTCCAACTCTAAACAAGAAATTATTTTATAATAATCAAAGTTTGAGTAATGGCTTCCGTTGCAAACGGAATTTTATCTCTTTCATCATCTTCGTCGCTTAAGCTATCCGATTCTGAGTCTATCAAATCACTTAGGTTTTGAATATCTGATGTCACAACGTTCGTATCACAAGCTAGATGATCCTCGAACTTTATATCATTGAAGCAGTGAAGAACTCTTCCCTTTCGTTAGAATCTTTATTTTCTCTCCTCGCTTTCAAATTCATCATGTCTGATCTCCAGAAAACCGCCTTTATCAAAGGAAATTGAGAGATATTTACTCCCTACCCTTGCTGAGGAAATCATATGAAGAGCTTCTAGCACATTTATAGGCTTTCTCCTGTCTGTAGATTCTGTATTCAGATGACATTTTTTCAGGATCTGGTTTTTTTTAAAAAAAGTATAGGAAATTATTTGGGAACAATTGAAAATGACGTTATATAAGGGAAATCGTTAAATGCGGGTTTCACTCTATTATGCTATATCAGGATTGTGATGTAAACAATGATCATCAATGAATAAAGATTGATATTGAGACAACGATGGTAAATTGGTGTTCAATGTGTTGCTCCAATGCGACGTTAATTACCATTACAACTAACACAAGAATCATGATACAAACCACAAGCAACGAGGTTTATGCGCACCGTCGAGATTGCGATCTAAACCACATGTAGGGAGACATCTTCTACTCCGCTAGGATTACACTGTAAACAATCCAGCGAGACATCTTCACTCTGTCATAATCGCAATGTAAACAAGAATCAGTAGTGCAGAAGCATCGACTTTGAGACAGTGACCGTAAATGTGACGCACAGGAAGTGAGGCTTGTTTACTCTGTCCGGACCACCGATGTAAGTCACAACCAGCGAAGAATATTCCCTCCTTAAGGATCAGGATGTAAACTACTAGCAGTTAAAAACTTCGCTCTGTCAGGATCGCGATCTAAACATGTAATCCTCGACCACCACCAGCGAGGTATCTTCAACATTGAGGCAGCGACAGCGATCATAAACATGGACCATCAGCGTCTTCGTTTTCACCAAAGTCGAGACATAAACCACTACCTTAATCGTCATGTAGGCGTCTTCGCCATGGCCGTAACCAAAAGTAAAACACAAATAGCGAATATAAGGTTCTCAGGAAATCCAACCTCGTGGATTTTCGAAAAGAATTCCCCGTAACCCCAGGCACCACCGTTATGGACCTACAAAAATCCATCCCCGTATTTTGCCAAACATCCCCCATCAGAGCTTTATGAAAATAAAGCCCAGAATCCCACAGTATCTGCAGCACTGAACGTTAAAAGCTGCACTGGAGTTCTTAGCGATAACCATTCCTCTTATCTGGTGGTTTTATAGTTACCAAAGGAGAGGCAAGGAGGAAAAAAGTGTCCCGAACCGTAATTTTTTTAGGTCTTCTGGCTCTATTGAAGCTTTGAGCAGGCAGCGAGATTCAGCGTTGAGTAGGCTGCGTGTTTTCCTATTGGTCGCATTAAACGCTTTTGTCGGCAGGCAGCCTCCAGCCTTGGGCTTAAAAAGCATCGGGGCTTGAAACGATAACCCCGAGATAAAGCCTGGGAATGGAGGCTGTCGGGGTGTTTGCGATGGCATCCATTTTTGGTCATTGGACGTTGAGGTTATTTTGATGAATCGATTTCCTTTTGACGCTCATTTTATAGGTACTGTGTAGGTCAGATAGAAAATATTTGTCAAAACATTTCTTATGCAGAAGGATATTTTTATCTTAGACTTGCTCAGATAGAAACTTTTTGTCAAAAATGTCTTATGTAGAAGGATAATTTTATCTTAGACTAGCTGAATAACCAGGAGTTTTGCTCGGGTTTCAAATATAACCGCGACAGCTAAAATATGACGGCGATATTTCAATGCGTGAACTCATGCACAAACCCTGTAGGACGTGTTTCATTGCCCATTTTCATTTATTGCAGGAAAAAAATTTAGATTTTAAAATTCGGGCTTCAAGAGGCATTTTTAGAAATACGTGTGTGCCAATTTTCATGGCTACAGATTGATATGAAGACAGGAAAGAAATAGCCTATGTTTTACGCAGTGTTATAAAGTATATGTGTACCAAATTTGGCGTGGATTGGTCTAACGTTGTAGATTTGTATATAGAACACACACACACACACATGCTTATGTATATATATATATATATATATATATATATATATATATATATATAATAACCATTATAATGGATATATGATTAATGGATGCGTAACGTATATCAGGCCTCGAAATATATTTTTTAATACAGGTGCACCTTGTGCACCTAAGTTTTTAAATTAGGTGCACAGGTGTGCCTAGCTGGAATAAATTTGGTGCACGATTTTATTTTCATGTGCACAGTGCACCTGTGCACCCGGGTATTTCGAGCCCTGACGTATATTTTAAACATATGTACTTGCACGTAAAATATTACAGTTTCTCTGAACGTCGGATTGCTGATTAGTTTTGTATTTCTTTCTTTCTCACAACAGTTCCACCACAACAGTAAAACTTACTTGTGTGTGTATGTCTATTTACTTGCCGGTGCTGGTGCAACTTGGCCAAATATATAATTTTCGCTGTAAGACTCAACCTAATCAACCCAATCCTCACAATACAGATTATAACTAAATTACCATATATATTGGTTCAAAGAAAACCAGGATACATTGTATTGACCAATAAGGTAAAAATTAGTTAGAAACCATGCTGGGATTACTCTAAGGTGATGAAGGGATGTATGTTGTAAATCCCTCAGATGGTTAAACTATTCTATACAATGTAGTCACGGAAAATAACCCCGAAGCACCCCTCCTCATTCGAGCAATTTTAACAGTAGAGAAAATTCAAATATGTCGTTTGATAGGAATTAATGTCTCCTATGAATTCAAGTTCATAACATTTGCATAAGGAGCCGTCTTCATGTTAAATTGAGCACCAACTTCATAATTTCCAATAGCAACCACCTATTTCGACACACAATTTCGAATCTATATCAAAATTTAACTTCAGATACCAAATTTCACGTTATTAAGTCTTACCGTTTTGAAGTTATGAGTACAGAAATGTTTTATCTCCTTGTATTAAATCATCAGTTTCTTGTATGCAGATCTTCCTACATAATATATCCTTTGCGTTGGTATTTTGTACCAAGTTACTGTTGAACATCCCAAACAAAATCCATCTAGTATTTTTTACAAGTTTGTAGCATGTAATAATAACTAGATTAAAGTTTGAAACAATTATGAATTGGAACATTATTATACACTGCTGGCCACCGTAAATGCAACACCCTGAAGGAAGCATGCAAATAATATGAAATTTACAACATGCATTAGCGGAGGTGAGATATGCAAATGATTAGAATTTCAGTGCAGACGCACATCACTCGCGCCTGTGGCGCAACTTCAAAGCGCTATTTAAGGCTTGAAGATTTCGACGATTTCAAGTACGGCAATAGTGTTTTTCTTGTGATTAAAAAAAAAAAACCGATCAATTATGCCTTGTAGAAAACATCTATCATCTTTTGATCAATTATCCGAGTTCGATAGACGAAGGATAGTGGCCTACCGAGATTGTGGATTATCTTTCAGGGAAATCGGTAGTCGTGTTGGACGAAACCAAACAACTGTAATGCGGATATGTATTCGTTGTATGCAGGAGGGTACGACGGACCGACGTGTTCGATCGCATCCACCTCAGTACACCATTTCACGTGATGACAGGCATATTGTGCGAATGGCAGTGACGGATCGCTCAGCCACATCACGAACCATAGCACAGCACATTCAGTCTGTAACGCATCATCCAGTGTCTGCGCGTACCATTCGACGCCGTTTACAGCAGAGTGGTGTGGAGAGTCCGTGGAGAGAGGATGCTGAACAGCAGCGTTATGCACCTCCACACTGGTCCTGCACCGGGTATTATGGTATGGGGCGGTATTGGATATCACTCTCGCACTAGTACGCATTGCCGGTACTTTAAACAGCCAGCGCTACGTCTCCGAGGTGTTGGAGCCAGTTTTCCTTCCTTACCTTCAGGGCTTGCCCACAGCCATATTTCAACAGGATAATGCGCGACCACACGTGGCACGCATTTTCTCTCTCCGATCTTCGGCCGATAGAAAACATGTGGTCCATGGTTGCTCAACGATTGACCCAGATTACATCCCCAGCTGCCAAACCAGATCAACTTTGGCAACGTGTGGAAGCTGCTTGGTCTGCTGTACCTCACGAATACATCCAAAGTCTCTTTGAATCAATGCCGAGGCGTGTGGCAGCGGTGATATCCAACAATGGCGGCTACTATGGCTACTGATTCCGACAGAAACCACACCTCACAGAAGTCTATAAATTTAATCATTTGATAATTGGTCAACATCTACAAAATAAATGTTGTTGTGATATCACTCGTCTTTCTTGGTGTTGCAATTTGGGTGGCCAGTAGTGTACTTGATGGGAATTGATTCAGACGAACTTCTAATATGACCACAACTTTTTTTTTCATCTAATTCCGATAGTTAGTTTTTTTGCTGCATTAAAACCCGGTGCACACATCCGGTTTTTTAACGTGCGGCGCCACTATGGCACCGAAGCCCAACTCTGCACACATAACCGTGAAATGACGTACGATTTCATTTCGCGCCATTTGCGATAAATATTCTATCGAAGAAAACGTGTTTATTTCGCTTACATGGTGTAAAAAAGTATATTTTGAAACATAATATACGTTAATGGATGCAGCCATTTATTATTTATTATTCATATTCCATTTATTTATGAAAACAAGGTACTTCAGAACGAAGACATGTGTGGCGACCTTGCGGTTCTGCGGTACAAATTGCACGCATGTTGGACGTGCGTCGCCCCAGCGGCACTGGAAGCGTGTGCATTGCTCCATTGGATCTAATGTATCTCAGACCGCACTTGCGTTGCGGCAGCGGTGCCGCACGTTGAAAAACTGGATGTGTGCACCGGACCTAAATAATCCTCAATGTTGCGATTTCAGGAGGCAAGGGATTTTTAAAACGCATTTGACAAACTTCGGTTAATAATTGTTGCATCGTTTAAACTTGCATAGTAATTATAATAATGGAATTATCAAATTGGTTGCACTTTTATAATAAATATAATTATTCTGGGATCGCTGAAAAATTCGTTTGAAATAATGTTCAAATTTGAAATTCAGGTAACTATAACTACACATAATCTCGATTTTTAAATAGCGACTTTCTGGGTATAGATTATTCCTGAAATTTACACAAACTTATAGGATTGAATATCTCGGGATATAAAGGTTGTAAAGTAATGAAATTTCATATTTAGACTAATTTAACGATGCATCTAATTATTGCATCAAAACATGATGTTTTTTTGTTATAAATTTTGTTTGTGCAAAATTTGATATAAAGACGTCTTTTTATGCAATTTTTTTAAATTTGAATTTGTAGAGGACGTTTTTCCCCATTGAATGATACGTTTTAATTTGCTCTTGTTTAAATAGTGATCTAAATAAAGTAAATGTTCTTCGTTGTTTTTTACGTGACTGTACTTGTCTGCTACTTACTAAACATTTTTGGATAATGATTACATTAATCTCATTTCAAACAAGCATAAAATAAACTTGCTTGACATGAAATTAATTTAAAATCCTGTACATTCGTTTTAATTAAAAATTATAGTCTGTTTTTTTGTCTAATCAAGTACACGTTTCTTTATTGTTGTGAAATATAAGTTACGTTTCGAATGTAAAAAAGTAATATAAGAATTCAATTAATTTCGTATGAAGGAAATTTCCATTAACATAAAACACGCTGAATAATTTTTTATATTTATCAGGTTCTATTTAAAATTTGAAAGAAATTATGTTAAGACGTTCAAGCAATTTATGTAGGTTTTCTTATTCTAACAGTCAGTATATGAATTATTTATTAGTGAATTTTATTATTTATCAGAACAATTAATAATCTTACGTGACACAGAAGATATTTTTTTTGTAAATATTAAATGTTTCTGCAAATTTAAAAGTATATACCTTTTATTATTATAAAAATGCTTTTGTTAAACTATGCAATCTATGTGAGTTTCATAATTAGAATTTATGTATAACATGCTTTCGTATGCATGATATTAAAATATCACTAAACATTTTGAAAATCTATTTTTCTAAATGGTGGCATGCTAATTAAAAAAAATTATTTACACCATTTAACTTTATTTTTATTCTGCATTTTCAAATCACGAAAATTTTCTTGTAAAAATATTAAGAATGCACATTTTATTATCCTTAAAAGTAATATTTTATTTACCTAATTAATTCTTATAACTTGCGCAAAATTTTCAAACAGCTAAATTTCTTTTAAAAAATAATTAATATTTTAGTATTCCTATTTCCATGTTCGTTCGTGCTATGTATAATTTTTTTTTCATTAGCACACAAATATGCGTGAAGTTATATCTCTTGGAAGTTGTAATCCAACTTCTATGTTCGTTAGTGTTAGGTACAGATTGTACTGTTTTATTTTTTATTTTAGCAAATAATTATTTCTGAACTTATGTTTATGCTAATTGCGTGTTATATGTATTATTTATGTATTTAAATACATTTATTGCAGAAAACCTGTGTTTTTCTCTCCTTCCAAAAGGGATGAGGAAATGTTTGCCACCTGTTTCCGAGACTGCATGATCGTATTCTCTTCTTCGTATGTTCCCTGTTTGAGAGTGCTATCGTCTGTCAGTGTTATTTAAAAAAGCAAGAGGACAATCGTTCTGTTGACCGCTTGAAAATGTATATAATTTTCACCTCATTTTTGTAAATAAATATTGTGTCTCGTCCTTCATTTTTCTACATCTGTCTTGATAAGTTGCTGTACATTTCCTTTTTATAAATTATGTAAACTTAACTGGTTTCGAAATCAATGTGTAGCAAAAAAATATATATATTAATGACAGCATGGGTGATAATTTGTGGTGGACGAATTAAAACCAAAGTGAATCATTGACGCTTCAACATGTAACAAAAAATTGCTTAGATAGCAGCGTGGAAGACAAAGGAATTTCTGTTAGCGTAATTTATACCAAGCTGGATCTTACACAGAAATTTTTCCAATTGCTCTGGTGGTCACTTAAAATTTCTGGCCATCAATGAATCTCAGTATATAATGCAATGGATCATTTCACATCGTTAAGGATCTCTGGATCGTATGAGGCCAAAGCTCTCTAAAATATCTCAGAATATCGTAGAAACACATTGATTTTACCAACAGAAACGTCATTAGCAAAATGAGATGTCTGTGTAAGAGAAACCCTATCTATCTTCAATAGATATTTTCAAAAGTTGGTTTCCAAAGATCGACCTTTATTCTAAAGAGGGAAGTCAAGACGCATTGTATTTCTACCGTAGAAATACTTAAGGTGAAATTGATCCCGAAATGAAAGATAATAAGAACAAAATTTTGAGTAATCCTCTATCTTATGACTGGTACTTCTATAGTCAGCATGTTGTCCTACTGGGTGAAATGGTCAGTCGAATGTTAACGTCAGATCTCGTTGTGGTCACTAAAAGCCAATTGAAGTAATTGTGTTACAGATACTCATCTCTGTACTCTAAATGCAATTAAGCTCGTCTCGTTAAATGACCCTCGGCAATGTAACAAAATTGTAGCAGCACATCGACTTCATGGAAGTAGATGTTTCACTTTGTGTTTAATAATTGTTGACTTGTTTACAACTATAGATAAGCTATTAGAAAGAAAATTAAAACACATATATTTCCAATACGTCATTAGCACTCAGCAGGTCACGCCGATTCCAAAGTATACTTTGTCTTTACCTTACAACGTACACAATGATTAAATGGACACATATATTGGTTGAAATAATTCTAGAAAGAATGTTTTGGTTAAGAATTCTTAAACTGTTTACATGTTATGTTGTTAATACTGTGGAATAACACGTTCCCTCAGATAGTTGAGCGTACTAGTGTGCTAGACAAGCATTCCGAACGGAAAAGGGAATACGATATTTTTATATTGCCAAGAAAAGTGTGCCAAAAGTACTTCTAATAGTTGGTAGACAGTGTTTAAGGATCTAGGACCTCCTTAAAGTGAATATGGGGAAAATAAATCCGTGATTTGAATATTGTTCTTCATGTTTGTATTATGGCCCCTCCAAGAAATTTCGACAAGGAATCTCATTCAGAATGTTGTTACCCAATTTTGCTAATTAAAGGTAAATCAGAATGTTGACAATTTTTAATGATGGCGTGATTAAGATCAGATTTGCTAATGACGGGAAACCTTATCGAGGCAATGACCAGGAGGTTTAAATAACGGTGTAGAGCACCTAGTTTGTGTTTTGTGCGTGGCCAAAGATGGTGGATATAAACGGTATCCCCATCAACCTCTGAAGACCGAAGATACACTAAAGGCACGCCGCGAAGACGAAAATCTTTAGGGAATTCCCTCTTCCCTTATCAGAATTCCCCTTGCACGGGGCAATGGCCGTGATTTATTCTTCAACGACATTGTACGGCCAGATTGCGGTTGTATGGGAAAGCAGAAAAACTTAGTTGTGGACAATGCACTAAACGAGAAAGAGTTTTTCATCTGAAAAAAAAAAAAAACGGTCGCACTCTTTCATTATTCAGGTGCTCTATAGAGTCTAATGATGGATTACACAATCGATAAGCATTCCACTATCGTGATTTTCCAGGTACTGCAGTGGTTGATCTATGGGGCATAACAAAGGCTTTATAACTTGGAAACGTTCGAAAAAATTGTTTACTTGTAAACATTTCTGATTGATGGAAGTCGTTAGATTTTGATATCGAGGTATCTGTTTTGTGGTTATTATCAACAGTTGCTTAAGGTGAGTGGAGCTTCAAGAATTTCTGGTCTCTTATTCAGAATGACTCTTAACTTTGCAATAATTTTCGAAGGTCGATCAAGATATGACCAATTTTGATATTGATGATATATGTCAAGGTACTGACTATTTTTTATGTTGTAGAGTTCAAGGTGTCTGGTCAGTTTTCTTATCAATGACGATATATCTAGTCCGTCAAGATCCTGGTCAGTTTTGTTATTGACGGGACACCTCGTTTTGACAACTAGTAGAAGAGTTAACCTTCTGGCTTAACTGTCTTTTTAGATTTCTAAGTAGTTATACTATTTCTTTTCCTGCATATCACACAAAATCACTAAATCACCACATCTATTGATCGAAAGAATCCAATAAAAGATACTTTTGGCCAAGATGGTGAAAACTGGTTAAAAATCATAAAGCGAAGGATGCAGATTACAGAACGTATATAAGTGTGGATGACCCTCAGAGCGTTAAGTATCGAATTAGTAATGAGAAGGAAATGCTGAGCTCAATATTCTCTGCAATTTACAATCTTTTGAACTAAGCTCTATATATTTATCTTTCAAAAATATAAATTAGGATTGTGGACTTTTCAATAACTTATTTCTTGTTAGTAAACTTGTAAGTTTATTTGTAAGTATTTCTGATTGATGGGTGTCGTTATATTTGATGTAGAGGTATCTATAACGTGGTTAATGTCAACAGTTCTTAAACCCTGTATTGCTTGTCTCGACGAAGTATCTTTGCCCATCAGCAAAATTGACAAGACCTTGATATGGACAAGATGTCTCGTAGTTAGAAGAAAACAGACCTGATCTCTTGTTCTCGGCATCATAAAAATAGGCTATATTTTCAAGACGATACATCTCGTAATTATAAGAAAACATACCAGATTTTGTTCAAGGTATCATAAGAATTCGGCAATATTTTTAAGACGAGATATCTCGTAATAAGAATAAAAGAGATTCGATCTTGTTCTAGGCATCAAAAGAAAATGTCTATACTTTGAATACGAGATATCTCGTAAAGAAAACAGACCAGATCTTGTTCTCGGCATCATAAAAAATTGGCTATATTTTGAAGACAATATATTTAGTAATTAGAAGAAAACCAACCAGATCTTTTTCTCGGCATCATAAAATATCGGCTATATTTTGAAGACAGTATATCTCGCAATTAGAAAAAAAAAACAGACCAGATCATGTTCTCGGAAACATAAAATATCAGCTATATTTAGAAGACGATATATCTCGTAATTAAAAGAAAACAGACCAGATCATGTTCTCGGAAACATAAAATATCAGCTATATTTTGAAGACAGTCTATCTCGTAATTAGAAAAAAACAGACCAAATCTTGTTCTCGGAAACAAAAAATATCGGCTTTATTTAGAAGACGATAAATCTCGTAATTAGAAGAAAACCTACCAGATCTTTTTCTCGGCATAATAAAATATCGGCTATATTTTGAAGACAGTATATCTCGCAATTAGAAAAAAACAGACCAGATCATATTCTCGGAATCATAAAATATCAGCTATCTTTAGAAGACGATATATCTCGTAATTAAAAGAAAACAGACCAGATCTTGTTCTAGGAATCATAACAAATCGGCTATATTTTGAAGACAGTCTATCTCGTAATTAGAAAAAAACAGACCAAATCTTGTTCTCGGAAACAAAAAATATCGGCTTTATTTAGAAGACGATAAATCTCGTAATTAAAAGAAAACAGACCAGATCTTGTTCTAGGCATCATAAAATATCGGCTATACTTTGAAGACAGTATATCTCGTAATTAGAAAAAAAAAACAGACCAAACCTTGTTCTCGGAAACAAAAAATATCGGCTTTATTTAGAAGACGATATATCTCGTAATTTAGAAGAAAACAGACCATATCATTTTCTCGGCATCATACAATATCGGCTACTTTTTTAAGACCAGATATCTCGTCTCAGCAGTACAATTCATCAGAACTGAATGGACAAAATATCTCGACGTAACCTGTAGAAATGATTTAGCTTCTGAAATTCCGAATACATTTGATTCTAAGCAACACCTAAGAGTCGATTGATCCTATTTTCTACAAGTTGCACCACAATAATATTATCTGCATTTCATAACGTTTAACATTAAAGTGTTACCATCTAGCCCTTGTCGACGAATCATACGTTGGAGAACAAGTATCAACCAATCATACTTAGATAAACAAGTTGTACACATCAATATTGGCTTCAATTTATAATCCTTTACCAAAACTTGTACACGTCCAATGTCATATTCCTTCTTGAAAGTGAAGTCTTTTATTTGTGACTTCTAATCAGTTTGACATTCTTGACCCAAGGAAATTTCTCCTTAGATCATTTCAATCAATAGGTTTAGGTTATTAAATCATTATGTCTGTTGTGATCTACAGCAATAACATACACTACTCGGTAATTTTCAGACGCTCAGAAGTTTAAAACTATGTGGTGAAATTTGTGGATATTTTTTTGCATATGCATTCTGCAGATTCTTAACCCTCTGAATGCCATGAAATTTCCGAGTTGTATAGTGGAACTCCTTCTTCCTCAAACCTTGCTTATAGATATCTTAACGATCTTGATAACGAAATGCCTCGTTATTCGATGAAATCATACCAGTTATTGATGTCGTCAACATAAAACATATCGGTGATATCTTTATGATGAGGTATCTCGTTATAAGAAAATTTGTCAGATCTTAATGATGAGGCATGTTGTCATAAGAAAATTGGTAAAGTCTTGATTATGAGGTGTCTCGTTATACGAAAATTGGTCAGATATTGATGATGAGGTATCTGGTCATAATGAAAATTGATCTCATTTTGATGATGTGGAATCTTCTCATAAGAAATTAGGTCGATCTTGATGATGAGGTGTCTCGTCATTAAATATTGGTCAAATCTTGATGATGAGGTATCTTGTCATAAGAAAATTGGTAAAATCTTGATGATGAGGTGTCTCGTTATACCAAAATTGGTCAGGTATTGATGATCAGGTACCTCGTCATAAGGAAAATTGGTCTCATCTTGATGATGAGGAATCTACTCATAAGAAAATAGGTCGATCTTGATGATGAGGTGTCTCGTCACACATTAGAAAATTGGTCAGATCTTGATGATGAGGTATCTTGTCACAAGAAAATTGGTAAAGTCTTGATGATGAGGTGTCTCGTTATACGGAAATTGGTCAGGTATTGATGATGAGGTATCTCGTCAAAAGAAAAATTGGTCTCATCTTGATGATGAGGAATCATCTCCTCATAAGAAAATAGGTCAGATCTTGATGATGAGGTGTCTCATCATAAGAAAATTATTCATGTCTTTATGATGAGGTGTCTCGTCATAAGAAAATTGATCAGATCTTGATGATGAGGTATCTTATCATAGTAAAATTGTTCTCTTGATGGACGAGGTATCAAGTCATAAACAATATTGGCCAGATTATTATGGACGATATACCCTGTGTTAGAAGAGTTAATATGAAGAATCCTTGAATCCGACAAATCTCGGCAAATTGACATCGATAATTGAAAACACTTAACCTTGTAATCGTCTTTTCATTCCTTACTAACTCGACTACAGGCACAGCAAAAGTGTTACACAGAGTCAATAAAACGCTTTTCTTCCACCTTGCAGACGGGGAATCGGGATAAGAGAAGTTTGTAGCAGCCGATAGAAGTCAATTGGAACAAATGGAAGGGGAAAATCCCTTTTTCAGACTGTCACAAGGAGTTACGGGAACGACTGTTTCTGCATGAGGGCATCAGAGACCCCAAGGTATGTGAGTTTGAAGTGACTGTCGGCGTTCATTTGAGGCGTAGTTGTTACGGCTCTCTTTTGAAATGAAACGAGAGGTTGGCAATTTATTCGAGTATTCGTCAGGATGGTTATCGACGCCGTGGGCTGAGAAATTATATGTTTGCTTTGGAATCCATGTTGTGTGTAGTGGGAAGAAACTATGAGCAAATCTGAAGTGTTTGTGGAAAAATAGTTTCTGGAAGGTTTTCATGAACATTTGGGTATCTTGAAGAGGTATCTTGTCACTAGACAAACTGATTCAGATAATTATGATGAACGAAATGTACGAAACTGGCCTCATCATCATCCAGAAATTGGTAATATATTGATGACGAGATATACAGCAAGGATTGTGCCGATTTTGCTAATGATCATGCTACATTCATCATCAGCAAAAATTGTTACAAGACGGATGAAGTTCATCATCGAAGCTTCTTGAAAGGATAAAATAGTCATGCTCCATGTCCATGCCTGCCTTCAGAAGTGTAGAAGCGTATACATGTTTATTACCCTTTAAACTTCTTTGTGGTTGTTTCGACCAAATATATCGTCTTTAGCAAAGCTGAGAAGTTCTTGATGGGCGAAATAGATTTCATTAGAAGAAAACTAACCATATCTTGACCTCGTCGTTATTAACTATCGACAGTATCTTGATGAAGAGATATCTTGACTTTATCAAAATTAGTTGAATCTTGATTGACGAGGTATCTCGTCTTTATTAAACATGGTCAAATATCAATGGACGAGATGTCTAATTTTTATCAAAATTGGTTACATCTTGATTGGTTCGGAAGGAAAACATTCTGAGTATCAAGATATATCCAAGTTATGTGTGGTTACCTATTCCCCATAACGCATACTTAATGACTAGACAAACACGTTATTGATTGAAACAATCCTAGTAAACTTTATATTGATAAAGAAGGTCAAAAATCTTGGAAGTCAAGCATGAAAGGATGATTACAGGTTGCAGAACTTATATATGCATGTGAACCCCTCATAAAGTTTATTATGATGTAACCATTGCAATAGGTAATAATGGATTTGAAAATATGAAAAAATTATCCACTGAGTGCAAGAATATAATCTTAAAGCAAATTAACGCACTTTACTTACCAGGTACCCAGAATGGAAGAGTAACGGATTAGTAACCAGTGTTGAGAGTTTGAATCCAACCAATTACCTTCGTGCACAAAGGGGCCTGGTGCACGATTAATCTGTCTGTGACTCAAATGTCCTCACTTTCATGTAGTGTGGAAGATTGGAGAATGGTTCCAGCTCAGGTGTTACCTCGTCATCCGAACGAGGTTCCAAATTATGTGCTGTTGTCCTAGGATCAATCCCTTTGGTTTTTATCTTGGACCATAGGCAATAGCCAATTGCTTTGCCCCAGTACGACTTCAATTGATATACCTACCTATACGTGATTTGTTTATAGATTCTCGTATCTTTCTCTTCGAGATTGGTCTTGTGCGACATTAATTTAAATCCGTATCTACTTACACTCTTTATACACTCATGTAAATAAACACTATATGATTAAAAAAAAGGTAGAAACATTAAATCCAAAAAAGGTCTCAGCAGCAACCCCTAACACTCCAAAAAGGTTGCCTTGACGATAAATTTCATTGTTAGTAAAACTGACTAGATCAGATGGACGAGATACCTCTTCGTTGAATAAAATTACCTAATCTTGATTTCGTTATCATCAAAAACGATACTATCTTCATCCTTTGGAATTCACAACATAATCCTGATGACAAGATATATCTTACTAGCAAAACTGATCGGATCCTGATGCATGAGATATCGTGTCTCAATTTCTTTTATAGATCTTAGGGCCACTGACTACAACCAGGGTTAAACCTCCTGGTTGTGGTCAGGACGAAGTATCTTGTTATCAGTAAAACTGACCAGATTTTTATAGTAAAGCATTGACAGTATCTTCACGACAAGTTATCTCGTAGTTATCAAAATTGACCAGATTTTAATGAACGAGATGTCTTGTCCTTAGAAGGGTATCGACAGAATCGGATCTAATAATCATTAAAATATTAGTAATATCCTCATTAACCAACTAACGACTGACGTTGCGTTTTCGCAACATTAGTGAAAACATTTTTTTTCTTATTCTGTATTGCGTTCTTTTTTGTAAAATTTTTTTGTATATTGTAGAAAAAGCTTCAATGTCTCCAGGGGAAAAAATTGTTTTTCTCTCAATGCAAGATTTTGTACAATAAATTTCTAAAATTGTCATTATTTTGCGATTTTTTTACTCTGATTTTTAAAAAATCTCACATATTTCAGAATAATTCAAAGAATTTCATGAAGAGACTCTTATGTTTTAGAAACATAGGTCTGAAAAATGGCATAAAAAATAAGGTTACTATTTTGTCTTTGTACAAATAAACATTTTTTTTGAAATGTTGCAAAAACGCAACGTTAGACCAAAGCAGTGTCTTTATGAACAATTGTCCGAAAATAACGGATGAACAAAAATAATTATATGAAAATTTTGCATTAAAAAAATTATATTGCTTATTTCAAAAAAATAACAAAGCCAAAAGTATAAAATGGGGAGGGAGTTGTAGGTTAAAATGCAGTTATGGAATTAAAATGTGTCTTTGACTATATTTTTGAACATATTATTTCTTATGGCAGTTTTTATGTTTATATTTAAATCATGTGTACATTTTTTTATTTTGAAATACAGTTTCATTTTTCTGAAATATTTAACACTAGAAGAAGCTCTTATGCTATTTGATGAATTAAACTCAGAGTCGGACTTAGAAGATGTCTGCATTGAACCTCCTGATGTTGCAGTAGTATCACAGATGAAGACTCGGCAGAAGAATATATGAAGAACTTACAGATAATTTATCTGGTCGTCAGTTACGTGTAAATCTAGAAACGTTACGGAAAAACCCCACAGGAAATATTATGTAGATTTAGATTCAGAAGAGAGAGGGTCTGGCAAACTCTGCTAACGAAAAAAAGTAGCAAAAAGAATCAATAAGACTGCTATATATAAATTCAAAAGAAGTTTGGTTCAAGATGTGCTGCCATAAACTACACTAGTCGAGTTCAGACTATGTGCGTAAAATGTGACATAGGGCTTTGTATTTTTTTAGACTTTCACTCAAACATAATAACATTGCAAATAGATAATGCAATAAAGTTATTGATTGTATTTCATAAAAAATGCCAGTATTGTTGGTAATATTATTGGTATTACTATTTATCTTGTGCTTTCTGGATAGTAAAAATTTTCTCTTCTTCTCTTAGGATATTTTTTTTTACTATTGTATATTTATCAAAATATGTTCTTCTATGCCATACATTTGTATATTTGTATTAATTTCAAATCATAAACTGGTAAAAATATATTTAAACCACTTGCGTCAATATCAATAAGAAACTACATCACTTACAATTTGCTCCCTCAAAAGCCTAGCGGTACCATGCATTTTTGCCAACATTATTGAAATTTTACAACAAAAATAGGCTTTTCCTACATAAATAGCGCCGATCAACCGGTATAGTGGTTAAGGTGTTAGCCTCTAGATCGGAAGGTTCCTGGTTCGAATCCGGGTCCGGGCATGCATGTTTGTAAGCGTATGGTGTAGAGGCGGCTGGTGCACCTTAAATCTGTCGTGGCCGAAAGTCCTCACGTTGGGTTGGCGTGGAAGTTTGGAGAGTGGGGTGCCAGCTCAGGTGTTGCTTCGTCATCTGACCGTGGTTCAAAATTACGAGGTGTTGTCCTCGGATCTTTCCCTTAAGGGACTGATCCCGGACCGTAGTCAATAGCCCGTTGTGTTGCTCTAGTACGACGTTAACTAAAATTACCATTACCTACATAAATAGCATCCTATCAACTATATACTAAAAATAAATTGATATTGGAAAAAAATAATTAATTCAGGCTTTGCCGGGTTAAGTGGAAACGTCTTTTAAGTGTAATCGAAGTTCCTTCAAACCACTATGTATACTTTGACAACTTTTTACATTACATATGTTGTTGTCGAATTTGAGAAAATCTTGGTTTTATGCCACTGGAATGATCCGTGACAACAGATTACTAAAATGTCCTATTACACCTGTAATCAAAACGAAAAAAGAACAACGTGGAACATATGACTTCGTCTTTGATAAGGAGCAAAGTATCGCAGTAGTTCGTTGCAACGAAAATTCCGTTGTTACTCTACGGCCACCAACTTTGATTGACCAATCAATCCATCATTAAAGGCCAAGAGATTCTAAAGAAAATAAAGAAATCCGCATCTGTAAAGCAACCTAAACTAATCTGGGATTACAACAAACATATGGGGTGGGGGGCGTCCTGCTTGATAATTTACTTGCAATGTGCAAGTAAAGGGAAAGAAATGGTGGTGGCCTAGGATCCCAAATGTCATATTATCGAGAAATATCTAACAAACCAAAGAAAAAGATGCAAAACCTGTAGTAGCCAAACAATAACTGCATGTAAAAAATGTAATATGCCGTTAAATAGCAAGTGCTTCAAAGATTTTCATCTTTCCTAAAAGTAGTCGGTTTTGACTGACGTTGCGTTTTCGCAACATTTTGTATCTTTTATACAAATAAATGTTTTTTTCATGTTACTTTTTTTGTCTTAATTAGACTCTAATACGTCTAAAAAATAATTTTTGTTCATTTCCATCAAGCGAAAAGTAGTGCGGTCGTTAATGGGTTAACAAAATAAACAACGTATTTCCATTTAATAATATTATTTTTTGTCGCTGTTTTGGCCCATTGTTATTTAATAATTATAATATTTAGTATTAAAAATTTTGTATGTGTTGTGTGTATAGTGTGTGTATATGTGGTGTGTGTGTAGTGTGTGTATGCGTGTTGTGCATATGTGTCGTGCGTGTAAAATTGCAATTAGTGTAGCATGCTATTCTGTGCCATGCATTGCGAAATATGTTACAAAAATTGTAGCCTCTCTCTATTTAGCTTTACAGAAAAACATTATTTTAATATGATTGTTTATTGCAGTATTATTTTATTTTAAAAATTAATCTGGATCTTTATATATTTATTTTAACTTTTAATATTTTTTTTCAAGCTAATAGATGAAGGTGATAAGCAATGTGTTAAGTGTTTTAGCCTTGTAAATAGCCAAGGAAAAATGCTGTATGCAAATTTATGATGTACACTCATATTTTTCATTGGTTGCTGCCCAGTTGTATTTCCACACTAATATATTCATGCTGTTGAGAAATGTAAATAAGATTGAAGTATTGAAAAGGCATGTGCATGAAATTTTGTTTTAAAAATTACTTACAACGATAAAAGTTCAAAATTTGAAGAAAATTTAAATTGTTATCAACTTTTACGATTTCATACTTTGCATTGTTACAGAAATATTATTATTAGCAAACGCTTAAAATGCAGTCAAATTATTTCTTGTGTGACAATAAAGCTTTAATTTGAGTGCGTATGTCCATTTGTTTGACTGTGTTTGGCACAACTTGGCCGAATATGACCTAACGCCATAAAATCCAAGAAACCAAACTATGTGTATAAGTACTATGAAGTGTATATTCAATATCTAATTTTTCACATTTTGCAGTATTAAATCACTTAGAGGCTTATATTCGAGATTCAAACAGCCCTGTATTGACCACATCTAAAGCTAAACCTGTTACAAAATTCCGCCTATTGTATGAATAATCTGTTATGGTTTCTTGAATCTGCTTTCCCCTTGGAATTGGTATGCATGTTTAGAGAGTGGGGTGCAAGCTCAAGTGAAACCTCATCATCTGACCGTGGTTCAAAATTACGAGGTGTTGTCCTCGGATCTTTCCCTTAAGGGACTGATCCCGGACCGTCGTCAATAGCCCGTTGTGTTGCTCTAGTACGACGTTAACTAAAAATTACCAATTACCGAATCTGCATTGATGGATTCATATACTTGTGAGACCATGTTTAACGAACAACTCTCAACAGAAATATATTTCAAAAGTAGAAGCCTTACTTCAAAACTCATGACTTCAAAAACTACCAGCGGTCTATTGGGAATGATCCGGCATCAAACTCGAAGTAAAAGATCCGAATCTGCATTGATGGATCATATAACATATACTTACGAGGCCATGTTTGATGAACAACTCTCTCAATAGAAATATATTTCAAAAGTAGAAACCTTATTTCAAAACTCATGACTTCAAAAACTACCAGCGGTCTATTGGGAATGATCCGGCATCAAACTCGAAGTAAAAGATCCGAATCTGCATTGATGGATCATATAACATATACTTAGGAGACCATGTTTAATGAACAACTCTCTCAATAGAAATATATTTCAAAAGTAGAAACCTTATTTCAAAACTCATGACTTCAAAAACTACCAGCGGTCTATTGAGAATGATCCGGCATCAAACTCGAAGTAAAAGATCCGAATCTGCATTGATGGATAATATAACATATACTTAAGAGACCATGTTTAATGAACAACTCTGAACAGAAATATATTTCAAAAGTAGAAGCTTTATTTCAAAACTCATGACTTCAAAAACTACTAGCGGTCTATTGGGAATGATCCGGCATCAAACCCGAAGTAAAAGATCCGAATCTGCATTGATGGATAATATAACATATACTTACGAGACCATGTTTAATGAACAACTCTCAATAGAAATATATTTCAAAAGTAGAAGCCTTATTTCAAAACTCAGGACTTCAAAAACTACTAGCGGTCTATTGGGAATAATCCGGCATCAAACCCGAAGTAAAAGATCCGAATCTGCATTGATGGATAATATAACATATACTTACGAGACCATGTTTAATGAACAACTCTCAATAGAAATATATTTCAAAAGTAGAAGCTTTATTTCAAAACTCATGACTTCAAAAACTACTAGCGGTCTATTGGGAATGATCCGGCATCAAACCCGAAGTAAAAGATCCGAATCTGCATTGATGGATAATATAACATATACTTACGAGACCATGTTTAATGAACAACTCTCAATAGAAATATATTTCAAAAGTAGAAGCCTTATTTCAAAACTCATGACTTCAAAAACTACTAGCGGTCTATTGAAAATGATCCGGCATCAAACCCGAAGTAAAAGATCCGAATCTGCATTGATGGATAATATAACATATACTTACGAGACCATGTTTAATGAACAACTCTCAATAGAAATATATTTCAAAAGTAGAAGCTTTATTTCAAAACTCATGACTTCAAAAACTACTAGCGGTCTATTGGGAATGATCCGGCATCAAACCCGAAGTAAAAGATCCGAATCTGCATTGATGGATTATATAACATATACTTACGAGACCATGTTTAATGAACAACTCTCAATAGAAATATATTTCAAAAGTAGAAGCTTTATTTCAAAACTCATGACTTCAAAAACTACTAGCGGTCTATTGGGAATGATCCGGCATCAAACCCGAAGTAAAAGATCCGAATCTGCATTGAAGGATAATATAACATATACTTACGAGACCATGTTTAATGAACAACTCTCAATAGAAATATATTTCAAAAGTAGAAGCTTTATTTCAAAACTCATGACTTCAAAAACTACTAGCGGTCTATTGGGATTGATCCGGCATCAAACCCGAAGTAAAAGATCCGAATCTGCATTGAAGGATAATATAACATATACTTACGAGACCATGTTTAATGAACAACACTCAATAGAAATATATTTCAAAAGTAGAAGCTTTATTTCAAAACTCATGACTTCAAAAACTACTAGCGGTCTATTGGGAATGATCCGGCATCAAACCCGAAGTAAAAGATCCGAATCTGCATTGAAGGATAATATAACATATACTTACGAGACCATGTTTAATGAACAACTCTCAATAGAAATATATTTCAAAAGTAGAAGCTTTATTTCAAAACTCATGACTTCAAAAACTACTAGCGGTCTATTGGGAATGATCCGGCATCAAACCCGAAGTAAAAGATCCGAATCTGCATTGAAGGATAATATAACATATACTTACGAGACCATGTTTAATGAACAACTCTCAATAGAAATATATTTCAAAAGTAGAAGCTTTATTTCAAAACTCATGACTTCAAAAACTACTAGCGGTCTATTGGGATTGATCCGGCATCAAACCCGAAGTAAAAGATCCGAATCTGCATTGAAGGATAATATAACATATACTTACGAGACCATGTTTAATGAACAACTCTCAATAGAAATATATTTCAAAAGTAGAAGCCTTATTTAAAAACTCATGACTTCAAAAACTAATGTGTTTACCTTAAAGATCATCTCCAGGGGCTTCCCTCTAATTAATATCCAAAGAAATCGACCCACTCTGCAGAAAAACCCCTTTCACCCACATCCAGAAAAACACCCACTCCTGCTCCTTGTTTTCTTTGTGTGCCAGAGTCAACAAAGAAGATCCTTAAGAAAACTTCCACCCACTGCAACCAGGAGGCAGCAGTTGAAAAGATTTAAAGGATATCCTTGAGTCAAAGAACAAGGTCAATAGTGGAGCGAAAGCGTTTTCGCGATCCATTCATTTCTGCGATAGATATCACTCATGCCTGGATCCCGATGTGGACATCCGCTACCCTTGGATCTGAGACGTTTGTCTCTTTCTGGCGAGGTGGTCAGATGGACTATGGCAGATGGATTTTTATTCTTTAGGAAGACGTATAGCGGACGTCAGGGTATTCGGACGTGCGTTTTTTGGCAGGGGGTATTTCGATTTTATCACACTCAGGTTGAATCGGGGGGATGGTTTTAGATTAGCAGGAAGTTTGACTGATAGTTAGTCAAACGTGTCATATTGATATGATAATGTTGGTTGATGAGATTTTTATTCTTTAGGATGAGGTATTGAATGGACTTCAGGATATATGGACTTGAGTTTTTCGTGGAATGTATTTCGATTAGGTCTCAAAAATATTAAAATCAAGGGGGTACTTATGGGATAAGTAGAAAGTTTTACGGATTTTTTGTGAAAATGTGTCATATTGATAATCGTATTGTTGGTTTAGGAGGTTTTATTCTTTACGATGACTCATTGAGTGAACAACGTCAGGATATATGAACTTGAGGTTTTGGTGGTATCTATTTTGATTACATCTCAATTACGTTGTATCAAGAGGGTAAAGATGATTAAAAAGTTTGAACGATTGTAAAACACACACACACACACACATATATATATATATATATATATATATATATATATATATATATATATATATATATATATAGAGAGAGAGAGAGAGAGAGAGAGAGATTTGTATTCTTTAATTATTTAAGATGACTTTTATTGAGTAGACTTCAGGATATATGGATTGTGCTTTTGGTGGGATGTATTTGTATTAGTTATCGTTTACGTTGAATCAAGAGGGTACTCTTGAGATAAGTAGAAAGTTTGAGTGATTGTTTGTGAAACATATACTGTTAATCTTACTGTTGGTTGATGATTTCTTATTATTAAAGATGACGCATCTACTTGTCAGGATATTTGGACTTGCGTTTTTTAGTGGGATATATTTCAATTAAACCTCAATTAGGCTGAATCAGGAAAGTACTTTAGGAGTAACAGAGACTATGAATGATTTTTATGTGAATACCATCTTAGTGCATATTGATAAACCCATTATTGACACCTTCAGAAACATTAATCGAACCGATTTTCTTTTACCAAAATAAGATATGCAGATGTTAACGTTTACAACTTAAAACATTAGATTTAAATGCTAATATTTTAAAGAGCATATTATATTCATTGACGAGGTCTTATATAGCCTAGAATTGCGTGATTCTTATTCTGCGAAGTACTTTTAAATATAACTATATAACTTGTTTAACTAGCCTTGAAAATATTAATCGCATGCGTCAATTTTGACCACCATACGTGTTCAGAATAAAATACAAATACGTGTGTAAAATAATAACCATAAACTCAAGCATCTTTTATACCTTCTTACGTCCATGATCCTAGCATATCTTCAAAAACTTTTTAATAAAAGTGTAAGGTTATAAACATAATTAACATGTTTACATAATTTAACTATTGTATTTAAAACAATATCTATTAATGAACATAAACATTACTTGCCATTAAGGAAACTTTCGTGCCTGTTTGGATATCACTAGTCTTGCAATGCTTGGAGTGAAATATGTTACTGAGAGCAGAAAATAATTTTTGAAACGTGAAACAGTCATTCGCGACCTTGTTTTGCTTTTAATAAATTGTATGGATGAAAATGCTTGTTCACATCTGTAAATCGTTCCGAAACGACATATATAATTTTTTGCAAATTTTCTTAGTTCTGGAAAATGTTTACAGCAATAAACGCTAGAAATTAGAAATTGTGCTAGAATAATTTTGATCGGAATATAAATCTCATGAAATTTCATTTTAAATAATGAATTTTTTAAAATCAATATAAGTACCATTTGTGTGTTACTAGAAATCTTTATGACGTTTTTGTTAACTAAGAAAAAAATGGGTTTATAAATGCGAGCATGTGTTTTTCTTCTTTAGCTGAATAATAAAAACGGCTTTCAAATTAAACTTGCAATAACTTGACTTTTTAATATATTTGGTCAAATTGCTATTAGCCGCAAAACATTTACTCTGCTCTTTCAAGTGTGGAAATATTGATATACTTTTCTAACTTAGATATGAACAGCTCTAATTTTATTTTAAACGAACTGATGCTATTTATATACCAAGCTAGTTCACAATTTATTATTGCCTTGTAGTATCGAAATTAGGTCATTGAGATGGCTAGTAACATAAACTAAAAATGCCAAAACAAATATACAGTTGTTATCAAATAATATGGTTCTTCCATTAGGTATTTAAATTTCCTGTTGGGAACAATTATAAACAGAATTTTTCAAATTTCAAAATCTACTCAGAACCTGTCCTCTAGAAAGCCAGCGCACCTCAAAATAAAGAAAAGTTTAACCATATTAAAAATCTAATAATTCATAAAATTCTCTGAATTCGTGTCTGTTTAATGCTCTTGCCGTAATTTTATTCACGCACTTCACAACCGGTAATATAACATGCTGCATCTTTAAAGTTTTCCCACACAGTGCCTCTTGGTGTATAATGCAGTGATATATTAGTACAGGGCGTTATTAGTATGTCCGTTGATTCATACAAAGCTGGAGAAAAGAATGGAAAAGGTCTGCCAGTTTCTGAGATACATCCATACAGTTATCCTCGATACGTCTCGTAACTGTCTGTCTTGATATAGCAATTTCGTCTGCTTTCCTTTCAATACCTTTATTACCATGATAACGTACAAATACTTGGAAACAAGGCTTAACAATTTCTTCTTCGTCAGAATTTTTTTTTTCGCCATTGAAAGCAATTTTATTGGACGCTTCTGTCATCGCCATATCTTCAAAACATACTTTAGTAAAAATATTTTGTCTTATTCTGATGTCTTCCTTTTTAATAGTCACATATTCGTTACATAACTCTGACACAAGAACAAGCTTCATTTTTCCTTCTATGTTTGTCTGATGCTGTGTTTTATAGTGTATATTAAGATCATGACTTCTGTTATGTGAAAGAGTACTTTCACAGATCTTTGTGAAATAGTTTTCCCGATGGACTTGCTCTAAATAAAAACTCATTTCCCCACTGTTCATTAAATTCACACCTTCTAAACCTTTCTACACTTCTTTTCTTCATTTTCTTTTGCAATACGATAGATAACAGAAATTTTAAAAAAGGCATAAAAAGTACAAGAGTCTATATTGAAAATAAGAAACAGATCACAAACACGTACGACACTTGTAAACTGCCAAGAAATTGCGACGAACTGATGAGAAAGAAGGCTGTAGTGTCATACTTCTATCCCTTTATGTGCTTATTTTTCTCATTTTCTTTTGCCATATGATGAATAACAGGAAATAAAAATAAAAACGTAAAAAAGTACAGAACTCTAAATGTTGAAAAAGAACATAAACATTACAAGTGCGATCGTCGTGCCACTTATAATATGATTTATAAACTGTCCAAAAATTGCGATGAACTTATGAACAAGAAGGCTGTATGAGTTGCAATAAGAGCACACTATTATTGCAAATATCAAGATGGAATCACTTATGGCGCCTACTTCAAAATAATAAGTAGACGAAAGGATTCAATACGGCACAGGTTGGCCACTACTGGTCTATTGTATAAGTATACTATATTTCTCAGCTTCAGAGGCTGTTCGCACATTTTTTAGACGATTTTGGTTAGCGGTAATAAAAAATCGTTTGCTGCAAAAGAAATAATTGCAGTTGTAGTATGTTTTTCAAAGTCAAAATTATCATCTGCGGCTTGAGAGGTTTGTTTTTATTCAAAATGGCGTTTTTAACGAAGCAGTTGTTCGAAGGCTCTATTTATGCTCTTTCCGAAGAGAAATATTCATATTCTGTTATCCAAAAACGATGTGAGGGTCATGGTTTTGTGATATCCAAAGCGTCGATAGGTAATATCGTCAACAAGAAAGGAAAAAAACGTCAAACTGGAGCCTCAAGTGGGACAAAAATTCCAAACAAGTATCCAAGGAAGAAACGGACATCTTTGACTATTGCAAAGGTACGTTGTTTAATGTTAAAAGAAAATCCCCCTAGTCAAAGAACAGTTGCAAAATCATAAAAATGCTCGGTGTCCACTGTAAACAAAATGATAAACGTTGATTTAAATCTTAAGAAAGAGAAAAAACGCAATGTGCATCGTCTTTCTCCAAAGCATATCGCTGAACGTAGGACACGATGCCGAATTCTATATGAGAAACACTTATCCAAAGAAAAAGGGAAAAATTGTCACAATACATGAATCATGGGTGTATTTAAATGATTGCAGCAAAAAAAAGAGGCATTTATTATCATAAAAGAGGATACAAAAAATTAAATACATGGTTCACAGAATCGAAACAAAGTTTTTCTAAGGGATTCATGATTGTTGCTGGTTTTTCATATAGTGGCAAGTTAAAAATAAAGAGAGTGGAAAAAAATGTCAAGATTAACTCCAAACGCTATCAGGAACATATTTTATCGCCAATTTTTCTGAATGAAATACCATCGCTTTACCCACAGTACCATCAATCTGTGGAACTCCATCAATACAAAGCTAGCAGTCACACATCAAAATCCACTGTAAATTTCCTAAAAGAAATGGAAAAAAAAAATATGGTATCAAGGCTATACTCTTCACTGATATTTCTACTAAATATACCGATGCATCACCTATGTATTTTTGTGCTTTCGGTCTTTTAAAATCTGCATTGTCCAAACCTCGTCCCACAACCCTTACATGACTCTGGGAAGCTGTTCAGGAGGAATGGGATAGAATACCTCTTCTGACATTTCAAAAGGCATTATTATCCTGAAAATAACTGTGTCGAAATATACTTCAGAATAAGGTCTATCAAATAGAATATTTAAAACACAAGAATTTTATGCAATTTAGTTTTGTGAATACAATATACATTGTATAAATAATGTGTGAATAGCCTCTGTATATGTGAGTACTGAATAAATGAGTGCTATTAAGACGACAAAGAAAATTTTACTAATACAGAAGACACGACCACACCCAGAGATGAACGTAACAAACGGCGCTTACAGGAAGGACAGCCAAGACATGAAATGATTTGCTCTGTAAAAGCTTGATCTGAATTGAATTTAGAGAACAGAGACAACATTTTTGCAACCTAATTAGCTCTTTACTGGTCTCAAGTGTCCACTACAAACCTGGTAAGATCAGTTTGATCAGTTCTGATGTCCCTCTTTTCTGGATGAAACCAAGATGAACCAATCTTCTGTCGGAACCTCCCAGTTCTAATGATACTCACTGAAGTGTAGACGCAGTCTTCATGGGTAAATCTACCCCCCCCCAGTTAGGTGTTGAGGAATCCAAACCTCAGCCAAAAGGTTAGTAATTCCTTTCCATTGGACACCAAACTGTTGTAACATCCCGTCATCCTGAACATAGCATTTGCTAAGAGGCACTCTCTACCTGTCTGGCTGTGCAGATGATGTCAGGGGATACGTCAACAGGACTCTGTCTAGGAAGCAATTTCTTCAGATGACATCAGAGTCTGGTGCTATCGCAAATGAGTGCGTTTGCTCGATCTTTCCGCTGCTTTATTGTGTCGGGGATGGATCTCTTCTGTTATTTTTTAAACTGTAGCTTGTAAATAAATTGTAAATATATTTTATGTTAATATGAAATTTCTAATATAGAAAGCGGTCTTTTTTATCATCAATATGGTACAATGTGAAGGAACTGGTTGTCGTTTGATTTTTACATGGCGTCAGCCAAATTTGACCAGTTCTGTCAGATACGGTCCAGGAAACGTCAAGTAATTGACACAATACACTCAAAGAAAATATTACTGACACGAAGGAGAGAAATAAATCCAGGGAGGATTTTAACCTGACAGGAATTGAACCTGCACAGTCTACAACTCGAAGGCTTTATGGAATAAGACATACTGCGAGTATCCTTTGCATTTTGATATGCATATAGTATTAAAAATGTACAGTAGAACTCCAATTATCCGAACTCCGACTGTCCGAATCGCTGATTATCCGAATCGCTTTCAGAACTTCAGAAAAAAAAATTAAAACGGAAACGTTTTGCGATTTGCAAAATAATGATTCTGGGTTTCAAATTCTAAATGATGATGAACTTATTGAAAGTTTGAGAGAAGAAAGTGTCGTTGAAGAAGATGACTGTCGAAGTTGAAGCATACATGGAACCATCTGCTAGTGAAGCATTTGCCGGCTTTGAAACTGCGTTGAAGTCTATGGAGCGACAGCCCGAGTGTGACCACATGCAACTTTTCATTGTCAAGCGGATGTGCGACTTGGTTCCCCGAAAACGGATTAAGACAGTCAAACAGCTTACTTTGACCGAGATGTTTAGCAAGCAATGACTTTCATTTACAGTACGGTATGTAGATACTGTACTGATGCACAGCACTTGTAAGTATGCTTAACGTGTAAAAGTGTTCCCTTTTCATTTAATTAATTAAAAGCTATTTTTCTTTAAAAATAGTTTTTTTCCTCCCATTTTCAACCATACATACAGTAATTAATTAAAATACAAACATACCCTTTTTTCGGAAACAATCCAATTATCCGAATTTTTGATTATCCGAATGGGGTCCGGTCCCAATTGATTCTGATAATTGGAGTTCTAATGTATATGCCTTTATTGCAGGATTGATTTCAGTGTGGCATAATTACTAGGATATAGGACTAGTGGAGGAGTAAAATGCCCCTTCCAGGGAAGAAGCTGAAGTAAACCTACTTGTATATGAAGAGCTGAGACTCATATGTCTGCCAATTTCAAATGAGTATCTAGTAACATATTTAAGCCTTCTTGTGGTTGTCTCCAAGAGTTGTGTCGTCATTAGCAAAACAGACTAGATCTTGATGGAGGAGATATCTTCTCATTAGGAGAAAACTTGTCAGATTTTTCCATCTAGCCATAAAAAATAATAAATACTTGATGGCAATATATTTCATCGTTAGTAAAAATTGGTCAGATCACGATGGACGAGATATCTCGGCAATATAGCTTGGTGGGGTATGGACACTATATGACTAATGGAGGCGTTTGAGCAGAAGCTTAATAACCCCCTTAGAGGAGCATTACTTCTAAAAGGCATAGCTGAAACACATATGTTGCTCGCCTTGCAACATATGTCAATATACATAGTCAATGCAATGGAAATGATTTTCACGTTCATATAGAGAGCTAATAAATTTTTGCTAAAATATTCTTGTTAATGATTTCGAGATAATCATAGCAGATTTACCCATTGCAGAAATGAAAGATCGCGTTTGTGCTGTTATTATTAATCTGATATAATGACGAGAGAAAAATTATCTTAGGATTTAGCAAACAGGTTCTATGATCTCCAGTCATAGTGGCATATAATTGCTAGTAGGATATTGCACCAAGCAATTACCAAGGTAACTTTATCGTGTAATATAAAAACATATCTGATTTCGGTTTTTTTTGTATGATTATATATGAAGATGAAAGACAACCATAAAATAAAGTTATACATCTATGGAAACGGTTAAACAAAGTAATCACTTTAGATTTGAAACAAATTTAGTCGTTTCTTCCACGCTAACAATAAGAACAAAATCAAATCAAATCAAACAAAAATCAAAGAAATATTACACTGAAAACTTTTTATCATTTGTGGCGGCTTAGGATAAAAAAGAACAAAGGCAAAACTTCGTTCCGCATTTTGATTTCGTTAACAGGAACACAATTATATTGTTTCTTCATTAACGTGTCACCCTTGTTAATTTAATAACTAAATTGATTTAGCAAAGTGGCAAGTAATAAAATTACTGATCCATGTTTTACTTCAAAATGTGTATAAAAAGAAACCGTATGAGTGTAGGAGTACGAACTGCTTCCGTACTAACTAAATACTGCGTTCATCGTGGTTCAGCGAGCATGCCCACTGCGCTAGTAACCTTCGATTTGTAGGTAGTATTGTCCGATTTATGTAAGAAATATTTGATTATGGGTGTATTTCTCTGTTCTGATTCAGTAAATATTAACTGTGCGGGTCTATTACTTAATGAGGACATGATAGCTTGGTTAGAAGAATAACTTATCAGCAATCTGTATTTTGCTAGATCGAAACTAGGTCCAGTCAAAGACCGTCGTGTACTGGGTGTCTGGTACACTTTAAATCTATCGTGGCCACAAATGCACTCACGTTGGTGTGATGTGGAAGTTTGTAGAGCCTGGTGCCATATCGGGTATTGACCTCGTTAACTGACCGGGCTTAAAATTTACCTGGAGTTTTCCTCGATTTGGAACTGGGCTAGATCGAAACTAGGTCCAGTCAAATACCGTCGTGTAGAGGATGTCTGGTACAGTTTAAATCTACCGTGGTAACAAAAGTACTCTCGTTGGTGTGGTGTGGAAGTGTGTATAGCCTGGTGCCATATCGGGTATTGACCTCGTGAACAGACCGGGCTTAAAATTTACCTGGAGTTTTCCTCGATTTGGAACCGGGCAAGATTGAAACTAGGTACAGTCAAATACCGTCGTGTACAGGATGGCTAGAACAGTTTAAATCTATCGTTGTAACAAATGTGCTCTCGTTGGTGTGGTGTGAAAGTGTGTATAGCCTAGTACCATATCGGGTATTGACCTCGTGAACTAACCGGGCTTAAATATTACCTGGAGTTGTCCTCGAATCGGAAATGGGGAATGATACCGGACCATTGCCAATAATACGATTGGTTGCAAGAGTGCAACGTTAATTAACTGTCATTACTATTACTGTCAAGTATCTGAAATCGTATTTTTGTGTCTAGAACAGTCTGGTCGAATAGACTCTCACGGCATAAAACCTACAAACCTACCCGACCCACACTTATGCAGTGAAACCTCCAGAAAAAACATTACTTCTATTAATGTTTTTGAGGATTAACTCGTAGAGGCTTAAACAAAGAAATACTATATTTCAAAAAATATTACTAGTCTACAAAGAATCGCTACACTGTCTAGAAGAATGTTTCCATTGTGTTCTAGTTTGCTGATATCTGCAGTAAAAGAAGCGGATTAGCATCTGGAGCGGTGCGAGTATATAATAATTAGGTAGTAGATAAAGTAGGCGAGTAGATAAAATTATAAACACTATCCAACTAAGAATCGTCGGATATATGTGTGCTGAGGCACGTTAAATCTCTTGTGGCCTTAGAGTTGGCGAGATGTGGAAATTTAAAGAGGGGTGCGATCTTATGTGTTCACTTCGTTATTTAACCTTGGCCACTTAACCACTAGAATTTTGACAACACGCGTGTCTATAAATTAAGGACAGTCGGAAGGGAATTAGAAACAAGTGAGGTTACCTAATCTCAATCTAACAGAGCATGCCTGGCATTGCAGCCTACACAATACCAAGTATCTTACAAGATCAAAGGATTGATCCAGTATGCGGAATAGGATTCTTGACAAATGAACTTTTGGAAAAGTCTGCCGAAAATATATCTGAACGTCGCATTGTCACCATTAGAGACAGAGGTTTCAACACAGCAAATAAATTATTTTTTATTCTCAATAAATAAAACTTACAATGCAAGCACTTAAGTATTTGTGTGCATTAAGTATTTTCCCCAAGAGACGGGCAGACGGCGAGCGGGCGTTCCTATTCCATTCCGTACAGCTTGTGAAATTTTCATATGTCATCTAAAGTTTACTATTTGGATTTCCAAATTTTATACTCTCAAATTTTTACGCACATGTCCATGAATTAAGGGTCATGTAATCATAATCCTTAATTTCTGGACACATGCATGAATAAAATTGGATTTTCCCTTTGCAACAAAAAGCAATGAAATATTTAAATTATTAAACTCTTCAAGTGGTTCGCGTCTATTAAGATCTGACCTTATTAGAAAATGGCGAGAGATATGTTGGCATCAAGATGTTACTAATTTTGATGATGACAAGATCAAGATGTGGTCAGTTTTCTTCTAAAGACGATCTATCTCGAGACAACCACGAGGAGGGTTAAATTTGATTTTCTAAGACTTTCATCAAAATCAATTAACATTTCCAGTATTTAAGTTGTATGTATATACAAGAATAATTCTTTTTCAAATTTTGACATCAAAGATTCAGTTTTTTTATTCTTATATCATTTCAACAAGAAAAAAATTAGATTGTGCAGATAATTAATTATCTAATTAATTTATAATTAACAAAATATCATGCAATTTGAAACATGATAGATCAAATTCTAATTGTTCAGAAAGACGATTTATATTAAAAAATATTTGTAATATTATTCTTCATGTTTTGAGCCTCCATCAAGTTATAACAAGCAATAGTTTACTTTTTAAAAGTTTTTAATCAAGGAAGCGTAAAAAACACCATTTTTTCAGGAATTTCAATATTTAAAAATAAATTAACCATCCATTTCTTAACTACATACTCTGATTGAAGTTCAAAACATCCACTGTGTTTTATAAATTATAATGGTGTAAAAATGATTACAATAGGTGAATTCATTGTGGAGTAATTCCGTTTTGAACAAAGCATACTATTGCAAAAACGTAGTTCTTCAGGAATCGAGTTTAAAGTTTTGGAAACAATGGTGAGTGTACCTAAAGAAAATCCTTCTAACTAAAAAACTATTTCTAATATTTGCAAATACTTGGCATCTCTTGAAAGCTATCGTAAAGATAAAGCAAACTTTGGAAATATTTGAAATTAATAAAAAAATATTGATATTTTGGTCGATTTTCGTGATTTATAGTGCATACATACTTAAGAGGCAGGTAGGTATTCTAATTAACGTCGTACTGGAAAAACACAACGGGCTACTGACGACGGTCCGAGATCAATCCCAAAGAGAAAGATCCAAGGTACTTTACAGGAACATACAAAAATAAATATATAAATAATACTCAATGCCATTAAGCTAATTTAAAAACGTAATAACAGAGTTCACGTAATAATTTTTTTGGTTCGCTGTTCTCATTTTGAGAATACAATAGCTACGTTGAATGCCAATGTCATATGGAGTGGTGATTCTGATTCTGTATAGCTGAAAGAGAACGCCCTGCTTTTAAAATGCCTTTTCTGTTTCTCTACAGAACGAGACAAAATGTATGCTGTTTGGATCTGGATAAGTCATTGAATTGAAGAATTTGAATCTGAAGTCGTTTCCTTTCTCTAAATGCGACTGAATAAGATGTCATAAAAATAAAAAGCTTATAACTCAAAAATATTTATGTTACTATTATATTTAAACTGTTCCTACGCTGTCTCGACCATTACTTGACTGCAGCTAGCAGTCAGCGTTTTGTGTCAAAAATACAAGACAATTCATTACATCGCGAGAATTTTACAATTTTAAGAATAGTTTTGGGAGTGTATTTTATAATTATTAATTCAACAGATATTCAAGCCATTTCATCGCATTTGGTGACTTAATTTCATGTATAAAATTCAAGATATCTGTATTGCGACAACGTTTAGTAATTACAAGTTTGTATTGTATATTACCCTCTCGATTAATCAAAGCTGTACACACAAGCGCCCTTTGTTGAGAGTAGCTACTAACTAACCAGTTGTAAAACGGGCACCGAGGTGTTAAGTAATCTTGTTCATATATTCAGATTTAGGTTTATATTTGTAAAAAAATTTATTTTGTATTTCAAATATATGGTGTGCTTTCTTTCTTACAAGGAGGCAAGCACTCGCATCTGCTCCGCCCGAGGAACGGACATAACGGATAAGCCACTGGTTAGGCTGGAAAGGACCTATATTAGAACCAATAGAGAGGCATGACATCACGACGGCAAATTTGAGAATCGGTTTCTCTGAGTCCCTCACCAAGCCCAGCCTGACCCAAGACTTTTTGAACCATCACTCTTGTTCTCCACTCTAAAGCCTCCGCCACCGTCATTGGTTAAGCAGGGTACATAAGCAATACCAGAAGTGCAAGATAGTTGAGCTATTTTGCAGCATAACAATTTTGTAGTATAGCTTTTGTAGTATAAATAGTATAGCTACTTTGAAGCATATATAGTATAGCTATTTTGTAGTATAGATATTGTAGTGTAGCTTTAATAGTATAGTTTTTGTAGTATAGCTTTTGTAGTATAGTTTTTGTAGTATAGCTTTTGTAGTATAGCTTTTGTAGAAAAGATAGTATAGCTATTTGGAGTATAGCTTTTGTAGTATAGCTTTTGTAGTATAGCTTTTGTAGTATAGCTTTTGTAGTATAGTTTTTTGTAGTATAGCTTTTGTAGAAGAGATAGTATAGCTATTTTGTAGTATAGATAGTATAGTTATTTTGTAGTATAGATTTCGTAGTTTAGATAGTATAGATATTTTGTAGTATAGCTATTTTGTAGTATAGCTATTTTGTAGTATAGCTTTTGTAATATAGCTATTTTGAAGTATAGATAGCATAGCTATTTTGTGTCCCATACACTCCAGAGTCTCAGGGCCCCCGGCGGTACTTTTGGTAGATACCGATAGTCCGGTTTTGTAAGGCAACTAGCCTTCTTTCTTAGAGTCCACTTCCAGAATACTGGAGAGCCCCAATTTCGTCAATAGTTAATAATATGTCGTTGCTTGAGTCGGGATCCGATAGTCACCCTCAAACCGTATAGTCCTCTCCTGATCTCTACTGATATCACGGAACTCTTATACTACCACAGGGTTCACCATCATCCTTTCACGTCCCTTTGGACAGGACAGACTGGACTGAGCTTCACAAATTCCTTTATCCAATAGACCTTTCTTGTCTCTTCGTGCATTTCAGAGTGCACACACACCGTTACCACAGTGGAGTGTATTTCGCCTGAAGGTGATATTTTTTTCACATAATACATTTAATGTATAATATATAGCATTCATCTTACTACTTACTTGCCTGCTGTGCACAGAGAGAGAGAGAGAGAGAGAGGAGAGAGAGAGAGATGTACCATTAAGTGGAATTTTTTGATACAATACAGTCACATAATTGCCCAATCCAGTCAGGGTGTGATGTTATAAATATTACATCGAGTCCAAAGTTCGCACATCAGGAAGTTGCATATTCAAATCAATTTAGGATCATTTTCAGTTCTATTTTAACATCTATATATTAACAGTGACAGGACACTAACATAATGACAAGAAAACAAAGAGAATGGATAGGTCCATTCCAGCGTAGTCTTCCTTTGACCACGTTCCAAATCAATCTGGCGTTTTTCCCATCGGGTAGGGAAGATGCGAGTTTCAAATTCCCTTTCATAGGGATTATCGCAATATCTGTGGCTAAGTTGTCACACAGGGTTTGGAAACACTCTGGGCGTATGGAGCATTCGATGGGAATACTCCTTAAGAAGTGCAATCCATTCTTGAGGTGGCTAACAAGTCTGCATTCAAGTATGTAATGGAGGGTATAAACGTCGTACCCAGTTGCTATAATATACAGCCTCTCACAGTATATATATAAAGTATTCTGAGAAGTGCGTTCTGCATTACTTTAACTTCGAGCATTAGTTATATACGAAAACTCTTAGGAATTATTTCAATCCATATTTATTCCTCAATAACTGCTATGCGAAAAAAAGCAGCAGAGTAGTAGACTTCTCCGAAGTCAGTATTCTATAGGAATAAAACTACGAAAGTGTGAAGCATAGGAAGGAAGCAAAAAGTATCAAAGTACCTAATCTTGATGACTCCTTATTATTGTAGTTGCATTAGAAATTCAAAAAAAAAAGAGAAATGAACCCTACAAGATCATTTGAATATCAACAAAGTTGCTCATAACCGTTATTAGCAAAACCTGACTGAATCTTGATGCAGATATCTTGACAATAGATAAAAACTGATCGCATATTGATCTTTCCATCATCAAAAAATCGGGATGACGAAATTTCTCGTCATTAGTAAGCTTAGTCAAATCTTGATGTACGAGATATCTTGCCATTAGCAACATCGGTAAAATATTGATAGGCGAGAAATCTCGTAAAAAGAAGCTTTTCTGAATTTTGATAGGTGAGACAGATTATCATTAACAAAATTGGTGAATTCTTGATGGATGATATACTTTGTCAATAGTAATTGAAGATCTAAAGGATTTTGCGGACACATATCAATCAATTCGTAAAGAAAATAATAAGGTACTTACTTTGATGAGCATTTGTACACGTACTTTATTTTTCTTTACAAAATATGGTGACGACTGGGCAAAGAAATAATATTTTAGCTATCCATTTTCTTCTTTTAAATCTGGTTGAAAATTTTTTTCTAGATCCTGTGTTTTTTGGATTTTGGAAGTCTATAGTAAAGAAGTTCTTGTAGCACAATTTGGTTTCGTTTCTTGTCACTATCCAAGCCACTTGAATATGATTCATATATGTGGCATTCTCTCTGTAACCGTGCCGAAAGTCAAAAATCTCGTTTTCCCTATCAAAGCATTTAAAAACTTTTAAAAGCTATAGGAAAACACAAGATTTGCTAGATTCTAAGTCACAATATATATTTAACACTATTTTGTGAACCAAGCAAACAAAAGTTCTTCAGTAGAATAGGAATGTTAATAATAGTGATTTCAGAGTAACAGTTCCAACTGTGATTGTTACTGAAGAATATCTGTGATTCTCAACTGTGAATGTGTTTCTAAATTGTGACTGAATCAATATGCTTGGAAGGAAATGTTGTTATTTGTGATTTTAGAAAATTGTTGCTCTTATTCGTTAACGTCGAGGCCTACAACCTCCTAAAGATTACAACCGATTAGGCCTAAAAAATGACTGGTACTCACAGCAGTTTTCACTGCTGGCAGCCGCAGTCACTTAACAATATCACCGATAGAGACTAAATGGAGATAGAATAAAAATAGAGCCGCGGTAGCTCAGTCAGTAGAGCGTCGGGCTCGCATCAGAAGGATTGTGGGTTCTGTCCTCGGCGGAGCCTGCAATTCTGATGATTGCGAGATCGGCGTTTCAACCTGGCTAAAGACCGTCGTGTTCACTAATGGTGACTGGGGCACGTTAAATAGGTCGTGGTCACAAAGTCTCCCATACCAAATCAATGCCTTTGGGGGTACCTGATGAGGTGGTTATCGGCCTCTGATTGGTATCTAAATTACGATATGTGTGAGTGAATGAATGTATGAAAGGGACCATCCTGTAAAACGGATATGTCATGTATGTCGAGCAAATACGGACTTCCACCCAATAGGGCTCAATAACATGGAAGGCGCACCCCCCTCACGGACATACCATGGTGTTTTTCTAGTTATTAAAGATAATGACCAGAACTTCAAGAACAAAAATTATCTCGAGATTAGAAAAAACACGACATGATCATGAACTCGTCATCACAAAATATCGACAGTATCTTGGTGTCAAGGCATCTCATCATTAAGACACATGATCCAATCCTAATTGATTCAGTGGTTATGCATAGAAGTAGCTGGCGTTATGTTCTAGAGTACCTTCCAATATATCTTATATTTCTACTATAAAAGAAAATCTTTCTTTTTCAGGTTTATTCGCTTTGTGATTGGTAGATAGCGAGTCTTGTGGCACAACGGGCTAATGTATTTGGAGCACGTGCAGACGATAAACACAGTTATATTTTTTAATTATATCATTCATAAAATTTGAGAGCACGTGCTAGAAAGTTTGCAATGTTTTCAGAAGAACCGGAAAATTTGATCGACCGTTTCCATAGCAACTGTCGAATACTAAAATCCTAAAAAGTACTATTACAACAACAAACATGGATCAGCTAAAACATATCTTTGATTCTGTATTTCTATGCGGTAGCGGAGAAAACGGTTTCTTTTCTTCTCTTAGGATAGATTTTAGTGTCCTTTTTTCTCCTTAATGTTGTATATTCAATATTTATTCTTTAGATTTTAGTGTCCTTTTTTTTCCTATGATTCCCTTTATGATTGTGTAGCAATCACCTGGGGTTCAGCCATCTAGCCATCAGGGGGCGGATCCCCCTATTTATATATAATGCTAGAATCTGCTGTGTTTCAATGGCTATTAAAGTTTTGATTGGTTGTTTAACGTAACGATCATGCGGAGGTTTTAATTGTTTTGATTGGTTGCGTGATGTTACAAGCGAAATGAGATACGAAATATCAAAAATAATTATATTCCAAATCACCATAAAAATAACACTGAGTATTAAACTATTGCCTTACGCAGTTTATTGCTTCAACAGCGTTGATGAAAAATTAAGATATCTAATATAATATGGTGTTGCCAGTATATATATATATATATATATATATATATATATATATATATATATATATATATATATATATATATATATATATATATATATATATATATATATATATATATATATATATATATATATATATATATATATATATATATATATATATATATATATATATATATATATATATATATATATATATATATATATATATATATATATATATATATATATATATATGCCGACCAACCGGTATAGTGGTTAAGATGTTAGCCTCTAGATCGGAAGGTCCCCGGTTCGAATCCGGGTTCGAGCATGGATGTTTGTAAGCGTATACCAACTTAGGTGTTGCTTCGTCATCTGAATATGGTTCAAAATTACGATGTAATTGTTAGGGGCAATGATGGCCCTCCCACTGGGTGCTCCTTCACAAGTGGCCATCACTTCCGGCCTTGTAGTGGCCAATGACTTCGGTCAAAATGTGCCCGCCATTAGAAAAAAAAAATATATATATATATAGATAGATAGATAGATAGATATACATAAATACTGACCCGGTTTAGTACCAGGGTACCAGGAACCTTCCGATCTAGAGGCTAACACCTTAACCACCTGATCGGTTGGTAGGCCAATTTTTAAAGCACTTTCTCTTATCTGACAACTCTTTCGCAGTCTAGACAGTCAAACAAATGTTCCAATGACTAGCTATTGTAAACCGTATACAATAGGTAGTCATTGGAACATTAGTTTCTGGAGCGTTGGCAGCAACTATCCAATCTTTAAAAATAATCCTGAGGCCATTTACGAAGATTAACCTACGGAAACTTGATCCTGAAATATTTACCAAGCAAAGATATTACTTTTCAATCTACTGATGTAAAACAGTAGATGCTTTCAAATTATAGTACATTCCGTTTTAACGCTTCTTAGAATTCAAATCCCAGAATTAACGCCACGCTCCGTATAAACAACAAAAGAAATGCACCAGTTAACGAAGTCCCATTTTAATGCATTGCTTTCTCTGATTCGACAACTCTTTCGAACTCCAGCCACGCCACACAATAGCTAGTCATTGCAACATTAGTTTCTGGACCGTTGGTAGGAACTATCCAATCTGTGTAAATAGTCTTAAGGCCATTTACAGAGATTAACCTGTGAAAACTTAATCCTGAAACGTGGACAATTTGCTCCCTTGTCGCTCTGAAGTCGTAAGTTAGGGTACTTTTTTCCCTATTTTTTCCCCTTTCACTTCCTCTGTTTAGGTGGGCTACAGTGGGAGCCGTTTACAAGAAACATCTGATCTTGTTTGTGTTCTATCCTGATCCTGTTTTTTCTGGAGCGTGATTTTTTTCCCGTGATGTGTAATGCTGAAAGGTGGAAGAGGATAAGAAAATAGCGCTCGTTTTTTCCCTTTCGGTAAAAATTTCCCCTTTTTTTATCCCTCCTTAAGGTTTTTCCATCCTGCGGTGAGAATTGGGACTAAGTTAATGTACAGGGATTAGTGAGAGGGAACGGAGGGAAGAATGCATTTTAGCCAAATGGCATTTAACCTATTCTTGATCCTAACGACTCTTTTGGTGATCTCCTCTGCGGAATGCAATTTAACTGTTTTTTCTGTCTCAAAAGAGCGGAATTTCTGACTCGACTTACATTTTTCAACTCTGGGGCTTTTGGAGCAAATGATAATGCTAACACTAATATGTTCGAAAATACAAAAGAGGGATACTTTATTTTTTTGGCAGGTTTTGCAGTTTAAAAACATATTTTATTTGTTTTTAAAGTTACTTTATCATACGTGAAACGAAATTTTATGCTTTTTTTGTATTGCAGCTCAAGTTTTTGAGCAAAACATGATGTTAACAACACTAATATGGCAAAAGTACAAAGTAAATTTATTATTTTTTGTGTGAACTTTTCCAGTTTAAAATTTTTAAATTTCTTTCTAAACAGATATGTATCCTATAGGTGACACAATTTCTAAACTTATTTTTCTACTCAGGAATTTTGAAAAATGGTAAAGCTATCATAAATGTGTTGAAAATACAATATAGGAATGCATCATATATGCTGACATTTTTCAACACTGGATTTGCTTGGATCTAGTAACACTAATATGTCAAAAATACAAAAGTGGGAAACGTCATTTTTTGCGGTACGTTTTACAATTCAAAAGTAATTCATTTATTTTTAAAGTCATAATGGTAATTGGTAATGGTAATTTTTAGTTTACGTCGTACTAGAGCAACACAACGGGCTATTGACGACGGTCCGGGATCAGTCCCTTAAGGGAAAGATCCTAGGACAACACCATTTTTAAAGTCATACCCTATGGAGTAACACAATGGGCGTTTATAGATTGTCTGGAATCAAATCTTGTTGGGCTTGAGCCTGTAGCTGGTCGTCAATATTTGTATTTGTATTTGTATTTGTAAATGCGAAAGAAATATTCGAGGACAACACTTCAGAATGTTGAATGAGAATGACGAGGTCAACATATGAGCTGAATCTCCAATCCCCGAACTTCCACTAACCCTCTAAAAGGAAATTTGAGTTCACGAAATATTTAAAGTTGTTTGAGGCTGAAAACAGACATTAATTGGGGGATCGAGTTTCCAACTCGAGTTACATCTTCAGTCTACGTTTAAAGCGGTGGTAACGGCCTTGGTGCTTTTTTTTTGGCGCACTTCTAATGTCGCCAAGGATATAATTATTTCAAATGAACCAATGAAATCATACGGCAGTTTAACGATTTTCAAAAGAACTTTCAAAATCCGTTATCATGGATTGCATTCAAAATAAAAATTAAAACTTTCTTTTTTACCGAAATTGACATAAAAATCGCAATGACCTTTTACAGATGGGTTGCCTTAATTTGCCATAACTCGCTACTATAATTAACCTAAAAAGCGCCAAGACCGTTACCAACGCTATACATGTCGACTGAAGCTGTATCACCACTTTATGTAGAGTAGAAAAATGCAAATACAGAAAACAAATGTTTGAGGAAAATAATTTTTAATTACATTTTGATATTTTCATAGCTTAAACAATTTAGTTTAGACAAAATACATGTTATTGTTTTTTAATTTTGATGGACTAGATATCTCGTCCGAAGATTTTTATTTTACTAAGTTAAGTCAATTTATGTAGTAGAACAAATGCTAATCAAATTCAGTTTCCTTTTTTTTAATTATTTTTTATCGGTCCTTTGGGGATCGTAAGAAAGGAAGTACTGTTTTTAGAAACAAATATTTAACTTTATCGTATGTATTGTTTAGTTGGCATTTTATCTCCGAAACAAAATGCAAAAAACAAATCTTTGTGCAAAATAATTTTTAACTTCATTTTGATATTTTATACCTGTAACAATTTAATATAGCCCAAATAGATATTATGGTTTTTTTAATTTTGATGGACTAGATTGTTCGTCGAAGGGTTTTATTTTACTAAGTTAAGTCCCTTTATGTAATATAAAAAATAGCAATCAAATTGATTTTCCATTTTTAATTACTTTTTATCAGTCCTTTGGGGTTCGTAAGAAAGGAAGTACTATTTTTAGAAAAAAGATTTAACTTTATCGTAGGTGCCATTTTATTTCCGAAACAAAACAAAAAACGTTTCTTGTATTCGAAAACAAGATTTTTTTTTTCAATAATTGCTGATACCAAAATTAATATTAAGTGATCGAACAACAAGTAACACTAAACACGAAACCAGAATATTGATGATCTAGATTTTTTACAAATCATCCAATAATATTGATGCTTGTAATTAACAACACGCATATACACTGAAACGCGGATACTAGTTCACTTATAAACAGGGTACCAAAACTAAATCGGAGAACAATGTGTGGTAAGCAGAAAACTAAGTTAGGCCGAATCTCTACAATTCACTAAGTCCATAAAAGTATCATGTTTATGTTTGCAATTAACGCGCACAGACAATTAACAGACAAAATAACAGAAATGTAATGGCAGTGGAGGAAAAATGGCGCACGGGAAATATTATGTGAGGTAGCAGAAATCTACATAAAATTGAGTCATGGAGGTAACAAACCATTTGAACCGAAGATGGCATTCACTAAACTTCATATTATTCCTGAAGAATATAAAAATATGACACGTTAAAGAGACAATTAAACACATACACATGGCAGAAAATGACATAAGTTTTTATACTTTTTATAAACGTCTACGTTCTGTGCAATATATATATATATATATATATTAAAAATAACCATATCTGGTTTTATTTCAGTCATAGAGGTAACACAAAATTTTGACGCAAATTGAAATTCACTACGCCTCAAATTATGTCTACAGATTCTAGAAATGTGATCCTTTTTAGAGATAGTTGAATACAGAAACATGGCAGAAAAGGAGAGCTTTTTTTCATTTTATACATGTCTACAACTAGTGTAATTATTCACTCCAGCAGTCAATTTTGTCGACGACCCAGTATTTTACAAACAACGAAACTGAGATTTGTATAGGTTTGGAATATAATAGAAAATAACTTTTATAAAAAATAACCCTATCTGGTTTTGTTAAAGGTTCGTTAACTTTTCAAATTAGTGGCTTCTTTGTCTTCAGTTACGTATTTCAAAACGCTCACACTAACAAAATATAATAGACTCTTTGTACTGTGCCCTTGCAAACAAATCCTTCAGGGTTATTGAAAATTAAAATTTATACTTTGACACGCTTTTTAACAGATATATACAAATACAAATATTGTCGATCAGCTGCATACTCAAGCCCAACAAGGCTGGACCTTTGTTTATGAATTCCAAAATTCCCACTGACTATCCAATTGTATCTTAAATTCGTACACTCACTTTTAATAAACTATATTTTCTGGCAAGGCGTTCCAACTGTCTATTACCCTAATAATATTCATACATCTTAGATATACTTTAAGTTAAGTATGTACTCATATGAAATGCTTGTTTAATTATTTAGTTATGTATTTTAAAACGTTCATACTAACAAAGAGTAAAGTAGTCTTTTTATATTGCGACCATGCCAAAAAATAATTTAGACTTGATAGAAATTAAAATTCACAGTTTGAGAGATAAACGCTCTTACGCAATTATCGATCATTCAATCTGTTTAAAGTTCTCTAACTGTTTATATAAAAGGCTTATGAAGTTATTCAGTATTTAATTAATTAAAATCCACCACTCTAAGAGTAGAGTAGCCTCCACACTAAAAGTAGAGTAGTCTTATTGTAATATGACTTTGTCAAGGTTATTTTTATGAAGTTGTCTACAGTACTTTGCTTGTTTGTTTTTTGTAATCCGTCTGGCCTGTCTTTTTTCTATTGATGTGCTTTGGCCTTCACGTCGAGATAGTCGAAAGAAAAGAACCTCTTGCTATTATTATTAGTTTCTTGTATTTGTACAATGGAAATTTCTAGTACAATCTCCACTGGGTATTTTTGGTATTCAAGCTTTCTTAATTAAATTGTGCAACGTTACGCGATTACGTACTTTACAAAGCCTTACAAGGATTTTATTTTTGTGGTAACCAAATTAATGCTTTTCATGTATCATCAACTGCATTTCAAGTATATTAGACCTGTATCTTCTGTTGCCTTATAAGCAGGTTTATTTAAATTTTTGTTACGTAAATGGACTAATTTGAGATAAACGAATAAATGTCATTCAATTTTGTATAGTATGGTATGAAATGTAATAGGAGTTATATTTCCATACTTTGATGTATTTAATATATATGTTACCGCTAGAGCTCGAAAGCCGTTAATGTGCACATTACGTAGCTAATCAGCAGATTAACTGATTTTCTCCGTTAACGTGCGGAATCAAGAGTTTTCCCGCATTCAACCTAGGTAATGTGCGCATTAACGGTTTCCGTATCGTTAAAGTTCAAAAGTTTGTTTCACTCATTTCCTTTCACTACACCTTCACCTCTTCCACCAATTTAAGTTTTAGTTTGCTTTCACCAGCATCTTTATCGTCGATTGTTTTTATTTACCACAATTTGCGTCGGCTGCCAGTGAGCCGCATAGCTATACTCTGTTTCACCTTAACTTGTCAGTAGAGTAAAGGCTACGTTGACCGCATCACAGCCGTTGTCGTAGAAACTAGGGTTACAATGTCAGAAGAAGTCAGCTATAAGCGAGGAAATTCGCCCTTTTTGGCAAGGAGAGATAAAATGCACGTGGAAATTCTATACGTTTCACAGATCTTTAATTTCTAATGGCTCTTGCATTACATTTGTTAATTAAACAAAAAGCTACTCTATGTTAATATAAATGCGTTTTGATTTTTCTAAATGAGTATTATTTTTAGTTATTTAAAAATATATATATTTAAAATTTTTTTACAATAAATGTTGTTTAAAAAAACAGTCTATTTAAAGATGTGATGAACCATAAAATTCATTTTTTGAATTTACTTACCTGAAAGCTAAACACCTTGATTAATACTTCTTTTTTCAATTTTAATAATTTTATTAAAGGAAATTAATCCAATTTAATTACTCCTTTGGTCTTACATTTGGTTGGCCAAGGTAGGGGAGAGTGCGTCGTCTGCTAAAATATGTGTTTTTCTTAACAGCAAAATATAGTCTCCAAATTAAATCAAATTTATTCTGATATTAAAGAAAGTAAATAACAAATAAAAATACATATAACATAGAGGATATAAAATACATTCACAATAAATAAATAGAATATAAAAAATACAAATATAGTGAATACACATACAATAATAAAAAAAATGAAACCATTTTAAAAATTAGAGTTAAAAAAAATAAACCTTATATGTGTGAAACATATTCTGAAACTCGCGGAACGGTGTCGGGTTGATTAGTAGTAAATTATTAATTTTATGAATAATTTAAAATAGTTTACAAGAAAGTGTACAGAAGAAACCAATCTCTTTCATGAATAGTAGTTACAATGAGAAAACTATATTTACGTTTTACTTATTCATCACATGCATTTATACATCATCAATATATGTAAAACATAGCAAACATCATAACAAATCTATTTACATTATAATATACTTATTCATCACATGAATTTACACATCATCATCACTTAACATTTCCGAATCGCTATCAGACTCACTATTAAAAGAAATTACCAAGTTCTTACTTTCCCAAATATCATCCACAAGTCCATCTACTTCCCACATGTATTTCTCTTTTTCAGTAACATGGTTTATGCAGTTTTTCCAATTTTGTACAGAGACCTTTTCAATCCCTTGGATGACTAAATCCTTCACATCGTTCAGTTTAAAAGTCTTGTTTTCCCTGGCAACGTGTCCTTTTACTTGACTCCATATAATTTCAATGGGATTAAGCTCACAGTGATACGGGGGAAGTCTCAAAACCTTATGTCCAAATTTTTCGGCAATTTCTTCAACTCTGTATTTATCAAACATATGTTTGATTTCGCTAACTTTTTTCAACAGTTCAATCTTGATCATGTCCTGGTTCCACGTAATGTTTTTCAACGATAGCCATTCTTGAATTGCACTTTTTTTCCAAGATGTCGTCGGAATTTTTTCTTTCTTCACCGAGTGATAGGGGGCATTGTCCATCACTACAAAGCTGTTTCGTTTCAATTTAGGCATGATATCTTCAAACCACTTCTCAAAATGGTTACCATCCATTTCTTCGTGGTAGTCACCGGATTTTTTTCCTACAAAAATGTCAGCCGCATCAGGTACAAATCCTTCATCACTTCCGATATGGGTAATGATGAGTCTTCTTCCTTTTCCTTTTGGTGCAGCCAAGCCTGTTGTCAAACTTGAAGAGGAAGCTTCATTGGTGCTTTTGATGTTTTTGTCTTGCCATACTCGACTTTGTGAGTGTCCTTCATTCACCCATGTTTCATCTAAATAATAGATTGAAGCATTTTCATTCTTCAGTTCTCTAATTTTTCGTAAATAATTTCTTCGCCATAAAATTATGTCGTGTCTTTCTAAAAGCATAGCCTGCCTTTTTCGCTTTTCAAAGGAAAATCCCAAATCTTTCAGTATCCTGTACAGTGTACTTCGGCTAATGTTTGTCGAAAAAATATCCTTATCATTGTTAATTTCATTTAGAACTTTGTCCAATGTAGGAATTTCATTTCGACGAAAACAATCATGAATTTTTCGTCGGATGCACGATAAAGTAAAGTTGTCATATTTCATCATTCTTGTTCTTTTTCCAACGGCATAAGGTCGTTTTTTTCCTGGAGTACTCAAAGGACTTGTCGTCTTCTTTTCTTTTTTCAAACGAAAAACAGTTCTTTTGGAAACACCAGTTAGTTGAGACACCTTTCCGACGATTTGGTTAATGGAATCACTATGGTTTTCTTCTCGAAGTCTAGAATAAACATTCAATATGTTCCTGCGAGCTCCACTACCAATTGATTTTCCTTGCTTTGATGGCGTATACAGCTTGGATGGTGACGTTCCTTTTTCAGCCATGTTCAGAGTATCAAACACACTCCAATAAAATAGCACAAGAGAGATATGAACGTAAATACACACGCTAGCAAAGACGCAGAGCGAAATGGCGCAGACTTGGCCGGAAAGCGTATTTAGCTCGCCAGAAATGTTACCATGGAAACCGGTTTAGAATTCCGTTTCGGATATATTCATTCGCTTCGGTCAAAAAAAAATGCTTTTTACAAATAAATAACCGATTATAAAGGTTCAAAAATCACTCCTTCATTGTAGGACAATTTTTACACGTTTATATGCATTTTCTTTATTTTAAATTCCAAATCAAGTTGGAATTATTTTTCATGCGGATGAACATCATTTCTGCCTTTCCCAATACTGACAAGTTAAGGTGAAACAGAGTATAATTCTGTTTTCAAAATCGTTTCTGCCTGTTAGCGCGTGAATTCGTGTCGTGATTTTTTTTAAAGCAGATAAATTTAACTCCTAGTATGCAAGCAAGCACCGAATCGGTGAGTAAAATGAAGAAAAGATTCTGCGCAAACCTGTTTAGCGAAGATTTAAAAATGTAATAGTGTGTTAATGACAAAACGAAATTATTATTCCATAATTGAAGATGTAAAGCGAATGAAAGTTTCCAAGAAAAAAGAATCATCTCGAGATTATCGAATAATTCAAAGGCATGATGTGTTGACTGTACGTTCCTGTTGTTCCAGCAAATATCTTATTTTCACTTTAACGAGTGCCTAGTGGGTAATGTGCAGATTATCTAGGTAATTTAAGAAATGGAAACAATTTTCGGCACTTTAGCGGTAATATATATATATATATATATATATATTAATTCGTAAACTAAAACTGATCAATGTACAGAAGTAATTACAGTAGTAAACCCCGATTTTCCGAGCCCTGATTATTCGAGTTTCCGCTTTAACCGAGGTATCAAATATTTCTAAGGATTTTTTTTTTTGGTCCTATAGAGAGTTTCTATTTTTAAAACTCCCCGCAAAAAATTCTGAACTTGATATCACAAACGCTCAGGAAAACAAAATCCAACAACACTACCCCCTTTACTTTTCATTGTATCACGCACTAAAAGGTATTAAAAGTGTTATTGAATATATATAACAACAAGATAAGCGACATCATCAGTCCTGTTATCCTTAAAAAATGTCGAAACAATTTGTTTTATTTTGCTGCATTAAAACAACAAAGTAACGTAAAACAAACACACAAAAAAACTAAGGAATTTTTAAGTAAGAACTCTTTAATTATCGTAACAATATGAATTGCATTTAGTGTATCTGTATGACTTGCGTATTTGTTAAAATATACATTTAAACCTACACGATTTTTTTAATTACAATTTTCGCTTTAACCGAGTTAGTCTTGGTCCACATTAACTCAGATGATCTAGACACTACTGTACTTCATTTTATTTCTTGCTTTAAAACTATTCAAAAACATATAGGAAATGCCATTTTAAAAAGTATTGTTCTGATTTTTTCAAACAATTTTGTAAAAAAAAATGTTTTAAAATCAAGTTTGCTTGTGAATGCTTAACGGATGTTATCCATTCTAGCAGTTAGTTGCAAAAAGTTTGTTTGATGACGTGTTAGGGCAGTTCGCACAAGCTCAGTTAAAACAGACCGATACTCTTTTAGTAAATAAAAGTTTTGAATACAAAGAACTCACAACAATATGAAGTACCCAGGATTGAGATCAGTTTCAGCACACCTCCTTTAGATTTAGGATATTTTGGTTCAGGAACCAGCAAGCAAAATATGTTAGAAGACAACAATTGCTTACGTTTGTGAGCTTTGTTACGTACGAGACTCGTGCGACATACGGCGTCAAACTAGCTCTTTAATCGGAAAAGCGGTATTGTGATATTTTTCACCCATTTACTAAGTTTAATCTTGTGCTTCGAGTTAAAGTTGTCACAGTCAAGAAAGTAACATAGTTTTCTGTTTCAGCTATTTATCATATTAACATGGAAGGGGGTATCTGTGAGTAAACTTTAAAAAAATTAACTAATCTTCAGTTTCTCGTTGTTTGTCTTGTTATTAAATATAAACGAAAGACATTTTCAAATATTCCTTCCTGAAAGGTGGCTTCCAAAGTAAGGGTAACTGCCCATCCCTGATATACTTAATACTAGTCACTGCGTGACCAGCACGGCGTTGCCAGTAACAACTCTTTTCGTGGGGTTACGTGTGACCACTGCTTGCAAACGCTCGCCAACCCCCGGTGATTGCCACGCATTCCCATTTGGTTTGTTTCGTGTGCCAATACCACAGGAAACGCCGTGATGTCCTTAAAGTAGTTAGTAATAAATATAAATTCCAATAATTTAATTAAAAAATATTTTTGATTAAAATTTAAAAATAGGTCTCGACACATTATTTCTTACTGATACCGAATACATTAAAAAGAAAAACCAATATTTTTATAGCAATGATTCCCATCTCAATCCGACGTTAGAGGGGTAACAATTGAAATATTATATGTGTAAATAAAATCACATTTAAAGTAACGATCTGGTGTAAAATTTTCTGCGGATTTCAAATTGTTGGGATTTTTAATCCATCTGTAACGATCACGAAGATAGAAAACCTCAAATAGTATTTCCCCGTGACAAAGTTGAAATTGCTAGCAAGAACTTTATGTTAATCAATAACGTATATCAAAACTTGTTGTGATTGGAAAACTTACCATGGTTCCAAAGGCATGAGGACGAAAACCCCAGAATCCTTCCTTTCTTCAATGTGAGGTCACCTCTGTTTAAACTTGTCATAGTTTCGAGGCCGAAGAGCACAAAACATTTCCTTTCTTCAACTCATTAAGCTATGACGTCACATTCTCGAAAAAAAAGAGAGGAAGGTGAAAAAGGTAATAAGTTAGGTAATTAAATAGCGTTCTGTTCTATATTAAATATTAAAATTAGAGTTGGATACAAAAATTTCAAAACATTAGAACTACCAATATGCCAAATTTCATTATTGTAAGTGCCATAGAATCATCAGGACACTGCTTACATACAGACACGACACATAGACATAAAGTTCCTGGTGTTGCTCTGGTATTACGTTTATTTAAATTTACCATTACTAGTTACGGGAGAAAATATTAGTGTCTAGTATTAGATTGCTTATTGTTATGAGAATAGGAAAAGATAAACACAATTGATAGTCATCAATGTGTTTTGCTACTATTTGAAATTCAAAAGTCAAAGTCAATATATAAGTTACAATATATAGCTAGTCAAATATACAGGGTGGTCCCGAATTCATGGTACAAACTTTAATGGTAGGTACAGGACATTGTAACAATGATTTATTGTATAGGAATGTATAGTCGCAAGTGACGCGGTGAGGCGAAAACAGGGGAAATAACGGCCGAAAGGAAAAACAAAGATTTTATTGAAAGCGTTGTTGACAAGTGTCATGTTTACAGTAATTGTTCAAAATTGCGTCCACCAGTATCGATACATGCTTGACAGCGTCGGTGGAGCGATTGGCGTACACGTTCAAAGATGCCTGGTATTTCACGCACACCTGCAGCAGCTACAGATAAGCGAGCGACGAGATCCTCATCTGAGTCAACTGGAGTCTCATAAACAAGATGCTTTAGATGTCCCCATAAAAAGTAATCGAGGCTCGGGAGATCGGGGTGGCCAAGGGACTGGTCCACCACGCCCAATCCATCGAGTACCAAACGTGGCATTCAGGTAATTCCGTACATCAATGCTGAAGTGTGCTGGCGCCCCATCGTGCTGAAACCACATGCGGTTACGAATGGCGATCGGAACATCATGCAGCAGTTGTGGTAACACTTCTTTCAGAAAAATAAGATAGCTTCCGCCAGTGAGCCGCGTGGGTAGTAAGTATGGGCCAATCAAAAAGTCGTTCACAATACCAGCCCACACATTAATACTGAAACGTTGTTGAAACGCATGTCGACGCGTTGCATGTGGATTATCGGTTGCCCACACATGGGAATTGTGCGCATTAAAGACACCCTCGCGTGAAAATGTCGCTTCATCTGTAAATAGCACATAATCTACGAAATCCGGCTGCAACGCACATTGCTGCATCACCCACAGGCAGAAGTTCACGCGGCGAGGATAATCTGCCGGATTCAATGCTTGTACTTTCTGAAAATGGAAGGGGTGTAAGCGATTTTCGTTTAACACTCTGCATACAGTCTGATGACTCACACCTACGTCACGCGCAACAGTTCTTGTGCTTGACTCGGGTCTATCAGCCACAATGTTCAAGATGCTTTCTTCCAGCCTTGGAGTGCGTACAGCTCTTACTCGACCAGCGCCATGTCTGTTGACGTCGAACGCACCTGTTTCACAAAGTTGACGATGTAACCGTTGAAAAATTCTATGATCCGGCATTCGTCGATCAGGATACTCCGCGCGATACAACAGCTCTGCCGTTACCATTTGCACGGCCGTACATGTAATGCATGTCTGCTTTTTCTGCATACGTAAAGTCACCCATCGTCTACGGCAGCACAATTGTGAATGGCGCTTTTCCCTACTGCGATGCATCATGTTCAACAGCGGCTAGACATCTACTGCCCTCTACCGGCAATGATACCAACCGATCACTCCATTTCTCTTTCCTTTTATTTCCCCTGTTTACGCCTCACCGCGTCTTGCGACTATACATTCCTATACAATAAATCATTGTTACAATGTCCTGTACCTACCATTAAAGTTTGTACCATGAATTCGGGACCACCCTGTATAAGTTGTATATTTCAAGACTTATTACTAAATTTCTTGTGAAACCTGCATTGAATAGAAATGTATTTTTTGTGTTCATGACTACATAAATGTATAAGTGATTGTTGAATGGGAAATGCAAATTATTAAAACTAAAACAAATCGGATTTATTGGTACACGACCAAAAGCAAGATTAAAATAGTAATCACTATCTTGAAATTCCTATGTTCATAATAGCAGTACATATTCCTCTATAATGTAGAAGGTAGATGTTCATTTATTTTTTTCATTTAAAAATGTAGCATTCTTTCAATTTTTTTTAAAAACTATCTTAATTTCACCTTTAAAATGCAGTTGTTGTAAATTACAATTTAATGTTTTTGTTTTATAGCTTACATTAATACGCAAAAATGTTGTCCTTATGATAAAAAGTTTTTATTAAAAAGTTACATATTATTACAATTTATAAGAATATCAGATTCTAGGAAATTAAATTGCATAAATTATAATTCATTAAACAACAATCGTAGCCTACATGAAGTATATCGAACTATTCACGCGACACAAAAAACTAACACACCACATTCACATCAGTTCAATAATCCTAAAACTATTTCCTTATGCTATAAAAATGTAGTCTAATCATTCAATACCTCTATGTGTAATAGAATATAATGAGAAACTTAAGATTATTACTACAATATCATCCTAAGTCTCTCGTCCCACATTTTATAACTACTCATGAGGTATTTAAACATATAATTATAAATAAATCATTAGTTAATAATTCCAAGATGAAATACCAAATTACATCATAACTAATTCACATTAAGTGTCCACAATCATATATTATGAGACAAAATCCATAAATCCATCTCAGTTAAAGCTCACTTTAAATAACTAGTATACATTCCACGGTGCTTATGAAATATCGTGTATTTAATGATAGCATCCCGGATTATAATTTTAAATGAATGTCCTAGTATCTTATAATGCCTTCTCACTAGTAGACTCTCAAACATCTTATTTAAATAAATTAAACCTATTGCAAAATATATTAACTTTAGGGACAAGACTTTATTGACAAGAGCATTTCTTAACCCTTCAAGTGTTTTAGCGATATATCTTGTATAAGATCTGGTCAATTTTATTCAGAACGGGGTACTCTTAAACACTGCTCTATTACTTCAAATGGGAATCAAGATACAATTAAGAAAGATAAATTATCCCAAACTAATGACAGTTTGTAACAGATTTTTGCAACAGAGGCTAGATATTACAAGACAAATCTCGACTTGAAGGTAAGCCGCAAGGAAGGTTGGCAAAAGTCATTACAATCTCATTAACTAACTCTCAAAAGAGAGCATTACTTAACCCTCCAACTATTTCGATGATATATCTCGTTTAAGATCTGATCAATTCTATTATGGAGGAGATATATCTTCGAATAAACTGCCCAATTACTCGAAATTGAATGAATAGCCAAGTAGGGAAAACATATTATCTATCCCATACCCAGAACTGTTGACAGTTTGTAACAGAATGAATTTTGTACCAATAGCTGGACATTACATGACAGTTCTCAACTCGAAGATAAACCAATAAAAGGGTTAAAGAAATACTAGGGGGCTCGCCCCCTGCTCGCAAACGCTCGCCAACCCCCGGAGGATTTCTTCGCAATCCTCATTGGTTCGCTGCGCGAACCTATGCTCTCTTCGCTCGCATCAATGAAGACATGTGTCCTAGCAGAAGGGATTGTTTACAAAATATAGTATTCCAAAAAAAAACTTTTTTCAAACCTAAATTTTTTTGCTATTTTTCAGAAAAGATATATACAGTACCGATAGAATCTGAATTCAAGCGAAAACTTTGAGAAAATTTTGACTCGAAATGTGAGGGCGGATTTGGAAATTGAATACCCAGCATGTTGTTTGAGTGTATATTTACCCCTGCACTCGAGCCACCCACGAATTTTCATTGAGTTTGCTGTCGAAAGTTGTAGTGCAAGCGTCTTGTTGAACTATAATTGTTGGCCCTGAAAAGAACCTTTTTTAAATGGCCCTGAAAAGATCCTCCGCTTTCTTTGATTTCTATTATTAACTGAAACAGCTCGATGAAAATTCATTTTTTTTTCAATAAAATTTTATCCGATAACGCTATAAATTCAATTCAAGCGCGAGGCTTCGTGAAAAACAAATAATCGTACAATGATGCCAAAACGCGATAGCTAATAACGTCTTTTTTGCGTGCCACGTAAGAGAATTATATATATAGATTTAATCTCATACCCTAAAATAGGATTAAACTCGTAGCATTTTTTCTTTAATTTTATATGCTAAATTTTAATCATATAATTATTTCCTTGGAAATATGAAACACACTTACGGTGTAGACTTTCAGCGGATAGCACTCTAATTAATATACTCCGAAGAGAAAAGCCGTTTGAAAAATTCAAGCAAGATAAAATAAAGGTCACTTATTTGCCAGTCTAGCCAACCTTTTGGATAAGAGCCAGCTTAAGAGTTCTCAAGTAGAATAAGTTCCGTTGGCTGCATACGTAAACGGTTCTTGAGTTTTCTTCAAAAACAAAGAATGATCAAGATTGCAAAATCCTGAAGTCAACATAGGCCGTGAAAAGGCAGTTTTTATGGCTTTTTCCTGTTGTTATTTTGCAATGTGTCATGTTAACGAACACCAAAAAATATTTTACCTATATTATTTTTGCCCAATTTTTTAAAATTCCACGTTGCTTGTAAATTAGATCCTGTTTACAAAAACAGGGTCTGGTCGATCCAAATAAGTTTGGATCCAGTAGAAACTTACTAAGGTTGATTCGGGTTCATTAAAACGGAATGATCTGGATTCAGATAGTGCGAATTTCTTAAACTCCCTGGTGGTTGTCTTCAGAATATATATCGTCATTATCATTCTTGATGGACGAGACAGCTGATCATTTAAAAAAAACGTACCAGATCTTGAGATCGTCTTCATAAAACAATCGGCAAATCCCATGTCAATATATCTCACAATTATCGCAATTGCAATCAATCAGATCTTCATGGACAAGTTATATCTTCGAAACCACTTGATGAGCTTAGATGTACAGACTATTTCTTATGCAAGTTCTCTTCAGAATCGCCGTTACTTTCAATTCTGGTTACATATTGATTCGGATTGAACTGGATTATGTCAGTGAAGGGGCCCTTAGCATACACGTTTCAATTCAGTTGAGTTGTGTAACTTCGTTCCTGATGTTAGCATGTGTGGACTTAACGTTTTGTCATCATACACCCAATGGGTGTAAGTTCTTCATTCTAATCACAAATAAACTTGTCCATTAAACATACCCTTGTGGTAATTAGTCGTAAAATCGAATAATTTTGCATTTATTCGATGCATACTTGACCATTTAGGCTTCCAATAACTAAAAGGAAAGATTACAAATGTGAATTGAAATGAAAATGGTAATGTAAAACACATCGCGTTTGTTTCATGTCTTAAGCAATGACCAAAAAATTCTGTGAACATTCACAGATGTAAATCGCTGTCATAATAAAGAATTTTGTTCTTATTTGCATTTTTAATAGCAAAACGAACGATGACAAATGTAAACCGGAAAGAAATGGCTCAAAAGGCCCAAATGTTTACCACTTTTTGCCTGTAAAATTCGGGTTTATTGAACATTTAGAAATGTGAATTCATGGTTACGATAAAACATTTTGCCCTTATTTGGATTTCAATATGGAAATTAACGCTTCTAATATGTGGACCAAATAGAAGACACCTTCTCTACGATACGAATAAGCCCTTCATAAGGGTGAGTAATAAGCAATTACGTATATAACAAGGTACCTAAACACCACATTTTATCTTATTAGCTTTTCATTATATTTTTGGGCCGCTGTGGAAGCCCAGTTGGAAGAATAAACGATAAGCAAACGGAGGGTTGCAAGTTTGAATCCAACCAAAGACCATCGTGTACAAAGAGGGATGGTGCACGTTATATATATATATATATATATATATTATGTCCTCAAATATTCTCACTTTGGCGTGGTGCGGAAGTTTGGAGTGTAGAGTGCCAGTTCAGGTATTCACCTCAATTAACAAAGTAAGGATTGATACCACACCATCACAAATACCCTGTTGCGTTTCCCCAGTGCAACTTTAATTTATTAATTATATATTTAAATTAAATTCACAACATTAATATCAAAATAAATTTTTGTTATTCATTGGACTAATTTATTGTTATAAATTGGCTATTTTTTGTTATTAATTAGGCTAATTTTTGTTATTAATTAAGCTAATTTTTGTTATTAATTGGGCTATTTTTTTTATACATTGGGCTAATTTTTTGGTATTAATTGGGCTAATATCTTGTTATTAGTTGGGCTTTTCATTTTAATGAGGCTAAGTTTTAAAAACATCTTTAATCTGTAAGTGAAGTGTTCGTTTTAATAGCATTAAGGTGCAATTTATTTAGAAAATCAATAACTTTGGCTCGTAAATTTTTTACTTGTATAAAAAAAAATTAAATGCAATTTTTGGTCAAGATTTTTGTTGTTTAAGTTTCACACTTGCATTTTGAAGATTTTACTGGATTTAGATGGAAAATTAGTAAAACATATATCCTTATTATATATCCCATCACAAAAAGCTAAAATAAAAAGTTTCAAATCTCGATATAACTTAGCATTATAAGTACACTGTTGTTATGAAACACATAAAGCTGGAAAAAAATAGGACTGTGTAGTCAACATTTAGTCGGTTTTCTATCTGACATTCGATAGGTAGACATTAGTCAGTTGCAAAATAAAGAGCTACATATTTTTATGCAATAATGCACACATAATTTATAGCTGTAACCTTCTAAACGACGAGATATCTCGTCCATCAAGATCTGACCATTAAGCTATAACATTTACCATAACATTTACAAATTGTAAGACACCTCATCAATACGATATTGCCAATTTTCTTTTGATTATATTCTGGTCAGAATTTTTCTAATAACGATATATCTCGGCCATGAATGTCTCGATAATTTTGCTGATAACGAGATAACTGCCCGTGACAACCACTAAGAACGTTAAGGAGGAATGCAATTTTTGTCATACTAAATATACGAGGGTCGTTCGGAAATTAATACCCGTTTTTAAATAAATACAGACCAATTAAACATTGTCAACCACACATTTTATTTTACATTTTTATACGTTATCTTAATTTTTTACAAAATCCTCTTGCAAATTTAAACACTGTCGTATATAGTGACGAGCTTTTGAATACCAGCGTCATATTCCTCGGCCGCCAGTCCATTGAGATAAGTAGTAACGTCTTTAAGCTTTTGTGATCGTCATTGAGCATGCGTAGAAACCACCTTGAACAAATTTTTCTGAATTTGAAATGATCTGTTGCCTTTTTGTAAATGATAGTTCGAGATAAATGTAAACATTTTTCATGAATTTCATCCAAGGTCACACGCCGATCTTGTTTGATGAATTTGTCGACACACTTGACAAGATCATCCGTAATGACACTTGGGCGGCCACATCGTACCTCATCATGGACTTTCTCTCTTCCCTCATTAACATTACGAGACCATCGACACATACATGATTCATTCATCACATCACCATACACTGCTTTGATTTCACAATAAATTTCGCTTGGTCGCACATTTTTTTGCGTTTAGAAATCAGATTACACGATTTTCTTGGACAGTTTGTATGCTTACCAAAATAACAATTACCGTTACAATGCGATGTAATTCTGCAAACAGCTGCAGACGAGTCACTAAAACTGGTTGACCTTGACCGGTGCAACCGTGGCAACTGTTACAGTGGTGCGCATGCTCAAACGGGTATTACTTTCCAAAATGCAATGGCTGTGGTTTTTCTACAGTGATATAAGTGGCTCTGTTACATATTTCCAAACGTGACATCGCATGGTTTTCTTGTCAAATACATTTTCGATAGAAATTTTAAAAAGTTAATTCCGAATCAATATATGGATACTTCAATAGCATTGATGTATCAATAGGAAAACTGACGAGACGCCTCGTCAACACGACCATCAAGAGGGTTAATACAAGGCAATAAAAACAATTTGCCACTTTTAGTCAATTCCAGGATAATGTGCCTTCTTCACTCAGAAAACTCGCCAAACCTCGATAGTATGACGCTCGATTTTCAACACGTTAATCTAACATCGTTTCAACCAACTATTAGATCGGCGATCTTTTTTCCGCCCATTCCACATTAGATGGGCAACCCATTAAGGCTATCCCCGCCCTTTATATGATCCAATGTATATAGCCCGTCCAGATCGATATGAAGTGGTCGTATTGCATGACCAGATTTATAGGGTGATAATAAGGGCCGGCCTTTGAGTGAGGCTGGAGGGGATATGGCATGTTTTTATTTTTACCTCGCCCGCTTCTTTTAGAAGGGCATTAAATGTGTTGCACCACGCAGGTTACAGCGGTAGTTCCGCTGTTCATTGTTGAGAAGTCGATGTGGGTATTAAGAGAGATTGGGTAAAACATTTTTGCGGAGGGACGGTAAATGAGGTATTAGTGTGTGAGAGCAAATTATTTTATATTGAAAACCTTTTCGCGTTTGGGAATTGGATGAGAATAAAAGGTACTGGAGAGTAAAAAGATTGAAAGGAACATCGTTTTTTATTGAAAGTGAATGTAGTGCTGAGAATATGCAGGATGTTTGGACAATATCAGGTGAAATTATAAATTGTAGGACAAGGGCCCAAAGCAAACATTTTATTAAAGGTTGGTAATTGAAGTATTATAGTGTGACCTCAAATTATTTTACATTGCAAACCTTTTCGCGTTTGGGAATTGGATGAGAATAAAAGGTACTGGAGAGTAAAAAGATTGAAAGGAACATCATTTTTATTGAAAGTAAATGTAGTGTTGAGAATATGCAGGATGTTTGGACGATATCAGGTGAAATTATAAATTGTAGGACAAGGGCCCAAATCGAACATTTTATTAAAGGTTGGTAATTGAAGTATTAGAGTGTGATGTCAAATTATTTTACATTGAAAACCTTTTCGCGTTTGGGAATTGGATGTGAATAAAAGGTACTGGAGAGTAAAAATATTGAAAGGAACATCGTTCTTTATTGAAAGTGAAATGTAGTGCTTAGGATATACAGGGAGTTTGAAAAATATCAAGTCAAATTCTAAATTGTGGTAGAGAGGCCCAAATCAAACATTTTATTAAAGATTGGTAATTGAAGTATTAGAGTGTGACGTCAAATTATTTTACATTGAAAACCTTTTCGCGTTTGGGAATTGGATGAGAATAAAAGGTACTGGAGAGCAAAAAGATTGAAAGGAACATCATTTTTATTGAAAGTGAATGTAGTGTTGAGAATATGCAGGATGTTTGGACGATATCAGGTGAAATTATAAATTGTAGGACAAGGGCCCAAATCGAACACTTTATTAAAGGTTGGTAATTGAAGTATTAGAGTGTGATGTCAAATTATTTTACATTAAAAACCTTTTCGCGTTTGGGAATTGGATGTGAATAAAAGGTACTGGAGAGTAAAAATATTGAAAGGAACATCGTTCTTTATTGGAAGTGAAATGTAGTGCTTAGGATATACAGGGAGTTTGGAAAATATCAAGCCAAATTCTAAATTGTGGTAGAGAGGCCCAAATCAAACATTTTATTAAAGATTGGTAATTGAAGTATTAGAGTGTGACGTCAAATTATTTTACATTGAAAACCTTTTCGCGTTTGGGAATTGGATGTGAATAAAAGGTACTGGAGAGTAAAAATATTGAAAGCAACATTGTTCTTTATTGAAAGTGAAATGTAGTGCTTAGGATATACAGGGAGTTTGGAAAATATCAAGCCAAATTCTAAATTGTGGTAGAGAGGCCCAAAATAAACATTTTGTTAAAGGTTGGTAAATGAAGTATTCGTGTGTGATAGCAAATAATTTTACACTGAAAACTTTTTCGCATTTGGGAATTAGAGAAGAATAAAAGGTACTTGAGATGAAAAAAATAGAATGATACATCGTTCTTTATTGGAAGTGCATGTAGTACTCTTGATATGCAGGGTGTTTGGACAATATCAGGTAAAATTAAAAATTGTGGAAAAGTGTCCCAAAACTAATATTTTGTTACAGGTTTTAAATGAAGTATTAGTGTGTGAAGACACATTATTTTACATTGAAAACCTTTTCGCGTTTGAGAATTGGAGAAGAATAAAAGGCGTTCTGGAGAGTAAAAAGATTGCAATGAAAATCGTACTTTATTAAAAGTGGCTGTAGTGTTGAGGTCAATTGAAAAATATCAGGCTACATTATAAAGGATGTAGGGACCTAAACCAAACATTTTCGTTGAAGGATGGTAAATGAGGTATTAATGTTTGAGGGCAAATTATTTTACAAAACAAATATTTTCGTGTTTCAAAATTGGAAACGAGTAAAAGGCACTGGGAATAGAAACGCTGAAACATATTGAAAACCACATTTTATTTATTGGAAGTGAATGTAGCGGAGGATGTATAGGTGTTTCGAAAATATCTGTCCAAATTGTACACAGAGGCAGATGCCCAAAACAAACATTTCTTGTGGAAGGTCTTAAATGAGGTATCAGTGTGAGGGCAATTGATTTTATATTGTAAGTTTTTTCGTGTTTGGATATTATAAAATAATAAATGGTATTGAACTATAAAAAAATTGAAAAGAATACCGTTCTTTATTGGAAGTGAAAGTAGCTGAGGATATACAGGGTACTTTGAAAGTATCTGACTACAATGTAAATGGTGATAGAAGGATCAGAATAAACAATTATCGTGTAAGGATGGTAAATCAGGTATCAGTGTCTGATATTCGACCTTGCAGTAAGTACTATGATCGATAATACTTGTTTTCAGGATATACAAATAAAAAACATTCCAAACAAAATTTTTTAGTTTGCCTTGTTTTATCATACATGAAATATATATTACAATGATCATTTTATCTAAACCATTATTAAATATTCAATAAAAATATTTTGAACAGTTAAAAATTTCTACTGTAGCAAATTAAGAATGTTTAATGCCTTATTTTCCTTTACGCGTTTTTGACAATTTCGTACATTGTTTGGTAATGTTAATTATTTATATTTAAAAAATATTTTTATAAAAGACCCTATGAAAATCAGTCTTAATTGATTCCATTATATTTTACATAAAATTAACTTCTTCGAAATGCTTATTTTATGAACGAAGTAATAAAATACATTAAAAAACAACCATCAAAAATTCCAACAAAAAAGCATTATCATTTTAAATCTATTATAGTCATGAAAAACAGAAATCTGGGAAAAATGACTTTATAGTTTAAAAGTTAATCGGCCTTACACGTATTGCACTCAATGGAAAAATTTTAGAACACTCTAGATAATATAGCTACAGTAATGAAAATTGCATAAATGTTTTAAAACTGTAAAACTATAATATAATACATTAAAATATTCTGATAATTTTGTTATTTTTGGTCTGTGTCCCATTAACTACAAGTAACTTTAAAGATTAGTTATTTTTGACATAAATTCACATTTTTCAAAGTAGCGCTTAAACGGTACTGGGCTTATTTCCTTTTTAGAATAAAATACCCTTTCTATTGAGTCATCAGCATTACTTTGAAGAGTTTAGCTATTACTTTTTATCTACTTAACCTTACGAATTTATTCTTTGTGCCCTTATAATTATTTATCTCCATTCTTATAAAAGTACTCGTCCGCATTTTAATTAATCTAAGTCCTTAATTCCATCTTTATACCATTCTTACACTGCTTTTTGTTATGATTTCAAAAAATACTCTACGATCACTTTCTATTAACATTACCGAGTGTAGTTTTTTTAACATGAATGTTGTCGTTGATAAGTTTTACATAATAAACATTTATGATGATATAGCATTATAAGGGTAACCTCGATTTGGAAAGTTGCCATCTCATAATGTCGATGTCTAATTTGTTTAACTTTTCCAAAATATGACCTCTAGAGCGCTGTCTCATTTATTTTGATAGTCACTATAAGGCATTATAGATGGTACATATTATATTATAATATTTCTAAACCTATACTACAGTAAGATTACAAAAGAATCATCCTCTATTTTGATAGTCACCATATCGCATTGTTGACGGCATATTTATCTCTTCCTAGGTGCCTAACTGTTATATTGGTCATAGCGTTTGTCTGCTCCCTAGTAGGTTCAGAGTTTGTAAACGCATCGGTATTTGTTATTGTTCCTGAAGGAAGTAACGACGTATATCCACCTGGTTACCTCTATCACAAATAGTCGTCAGATCACCGATTGGTGGACAGAAGACTGAAGAGGTAGCAGATATATATATATATATATATATATATATATATATATATATATATATATATATATATATATATATATATATATATATATATATATATATATATATATATATATATATATATATATATATAATTCTCTTACGTGGCACGCAAAAAAGACGTTATTTGTTTTCGCGTTTTGGCAATATTGTACGATTCTTTGTTTATCCCAAAGCCTCGCGCTTCAATTGAATTTATAGCGTTATCGGATGAAATTTTATTGAAAAAAAAATGAATTTTAGTCGAGCTGTTGCAGTAAAGAATAGAAATCAAAGAAAACGGAGGATCTTTTCAGGGTCATTTAAAAAAAAGGTCCGTTTCGGGGCAAACTATTATAGTTCAACAAGACGCTTGCATTACAACTTTCGACAACAAACTCAATGAAAAAGCGTGGGTGGCTCGAGTGCTGGGTAAATGTACACACAACCAACATGCTGGGTTTTCAATTTCCAAATCAACGCTCACATTTCGAGTCAAAATTTGCTCAAAGTTTCCATTTGAATTCTGATACCAGAGGTTCTGTAAATATCTTTTCTGAAAAGCAGCATAAAATTTAGATTTGAAAAATATTTTTTTGCAATATCATATTTTGTTAACAATTCCTTCTGCTAGGACACATGTCTTCATTGATGCGAGCGCAGCGAGCATAGGTTCGCGCAGCGAAGCAATCCTCTGGGGGTTGGCGAGCGTTAGCGAGCAGGGGGCGGGCCCCCTAGTATATATAATTCTCTTACGTGGCACGCAAAAAAGACGTTATTTGTTATCGCGTTTTGGCAACACTGTACTACTGTTGTTTACCGGGAAGCCTCGCGCATGAATTGAATTTATAGCGTTATCGGATGAAATTTTACTGAAAAAATGAATTTCAGTCGAGACGTTGCAGTTTATAATTAGAAATCAAAGAAAGCGGAGGATCTTTTCAGGGCCAACAATCATAGTTCAACAAGACGCTTGCACTACAACTTTCGACAACTCAATGAAAAAGTGGGGAAGGTGCCTCACATTTAGTCAAAATTTGTACTGAATTCTGATTTTAGAGGTGCTGTATATATATTTTCTGCAAATTTAGATTTGAAAAATATTTTTTGGAACATCATATTTTGTAAACAATAACTTCTTCTAGGACACATGTCTTCATTGATGCGAGCGAAGCGAGCATAGGTTCGCGCAGCGAACCAATGAGGATTGCAAAGCAATCCTCCGGGGGTTGGCGAACTATATATATATATATATATATATATAATTACAGAGAACTATATATATATATATATCTATCTATATATATATATATATATATGTTGTTTGCGTGGTGTGGAATTCTTGAAGCTATCATAAATATTTCTGAACGTATAAACTATTATTATGATCATCGTTATTGGTTTTGGTGGTAGAGGTATCATGTACAGCGTCTGTGGAAAGTATTTACTATATTTACTTTTGGTATTTAAAAAAGTAGGAACCTTGACCTTATAGGAAGTACTTAGGTAGGTGAGCCGCGGTAGCTCAGTCAGTAGAGCGTCGATCTCGCATCAGAAGGGTTGTGGATTGTGTCCTCAAAGGAGCCTGCAATTCTGATGATTGCGAGATCGGCGCTTCGACCTGGCTAAAGCCCGTCGTGTTCCCTAATGGTGACTGGGGCACGTTAAATAGGTCGTGGTCACAAAGTCCCCCATGTTCCCATACCAAATCAATACCTCTGGGGGTACCTGATCAGGGGGTTATCGGCCTCTGATTGGGATCTAAATTACGATATGTGTGAGTGAATGGATGTATGAAAGGGACCTTCCTGTAAAACGGATGTGTCATGTATGTCAAGCAAAGTCGGACTTCCTCCCAATGGGGCTCAATAACATGGAAGGCGCACCCCCCCCCTTGCCTCTTGCCGTCTTCGACGGGCCTGACACTCCTCTGGTCTGCCAGTGTGGGCAGGAGAAACAACAATAACAACAAAAACTTAGGTAGGTACTTTAATTAACGTCGCACTGTAGCAACACAACGGGCTATTGACTATGGTCCGTTATCAAAACCGAAGTGAAAGATCCGATGACAGCGCCACGTAATTTTGAACCATGGTCAGTTGACGAGGTCTCATATGAGCTGACATCCCACTCTTCAAACTTCAATGAACTTAGAGGCGGATTTTACTCTTTGAGAGTAACAATATTTTATTATTATGAAGACCTCTCTATTGAGTAAGTTGACATCTAGTGACTTTGGTGGTACGTTTTCATGTATCATACCTAATGAATAGCTTTGTATATCATATATTTCTACTTTTAACGTTTAATCATGTTCGTAATAGATTATCCTTCGTTATTTTGACTGCAATCATATCAAATAGATCTGTAATCGCCCAAGCATCGCCTAGATTGTAATAATCCAGTAGTACTTCAAAACACAGCCTTCTTAGATTTACAACTTCTCATATTGAAGATTTACGATATGAAATGTCCCTTACTTATGCTTCTAATTGCGTCTTGATAGTCTGATTTTTCTCCTTTCGAGAGGTTTATCAGCAAGACTTCATTATTGATTACCTGAACAAATACGTAGGAGGGCATTTAAAAATAAAATTTTTCAATAAATTACGTCTGGAGAAGACAGATTAAATAAAAAAAAAGTCTTTATGGGTGAGCGTGATTCACAATCGTATATTTTCTAGATTGATTTTTCATTTTACCATACCGATCATTGTCTCCACGAGGCATAGGAACATTAGAAAGTACGTTAGCATATCTTGATAGCAGATATATCTTCTCATTAGAAGAAAGCGGTTCGGATCTTGAACAACGTGGTATCTCGTCATTAGAAAAACTAAGGGGATCTTTATCGACGAGATATCTTGGAATTAGAGGAAAATGAACCAGATCTTGATCAACGAGATATCTCGTCAGAAAAAAATAACGTTATCTTTATCAACGAGATATCTCGTCATCTGAAGTAAACGGGTCAGATCTTAATCGACGAGATAACTCATCATTAGAAAATACAGACGGGATCTTTATCGACGAGATATTTTGTCTTTAGATTAAACTAAGCATATCTTTATCGACGAGAAAATTCGGCACTAGAAGAAAAATGTTCAAATCTTTATCGACGAGATATCTCGTCTATAGTAAAAAACTTACGGGATCTTTATCGATGAGATTTTTCGTCATTTGAAGAAAACGGGCCACATCTTTTTTGACGAGATATTTCGTCCTTAGAAGAAAACGGGTCAGATCTTTATCGACGAAACAGCTCGTCATTAAAAACAAACTGTCCCATACTTGATGGACGAGATGTTATTGGATAAAACTAACGTAATCTTTATCGACGAGGTACCTTGTCATTAGAAGAAAAATGTTCAGATCTTTATCGACGAGATATCTCGTCTATTGTAAAAAAAATTGGGATCTTTATCGACGAGATATCTCGTCATTAGAAGAAAACGGGTCAGATTTTGTTCGACGAGACATCTCGTTAGTAGAAGAAAATTGATCGGATCGTCATATCGTAATCATCAAAAAATTTGAAAATTTCCATTTGGCGAGATATTTCGTCTTTACCAAAATTTGTCTCTTGTTGATAGACTAAATATATTTTCTAAACCACCTAGAAATCACCTTACAAACCACCTAAGGAGTTAAGGGCTCCTTGAAAAGATTTGCGTCCTATCCGTGTCTCCTTGAATCTAAATAAAAACTGAGAGACGAAGATTAAGGAAAGAAGCTTCCATTAGAAATAACTCGTTCGTTAAAAAAACCTTTAACAATGCTTTTATCTGGAGCTTTTTGCTTCAATTTAGGAGGAATGTTAAGACAATAGAAAAAAAAATTTAAACGTCTGTTATAATTTATTTCATTAAAAAAGTTAGCTTCAAAAATTTACATGATGATCCTTTTTTTTTTTTTGAATTTTTTATGTAAGCAAATATTATAATTATCTGATGTTATTTGAAACTAAAGTTTTTATTAATATGTAAACTGCCGAGAATTTAAATGCGAGGTTTATATACGAGGTGTATAACATGAAGGAATATGAGTGATATATCTATGTAATGAATTGGAACAAAGATATTTTTTAATTATGAAATGAACTGCTTGGCTTACAACTATTGCTCAAAACATTTTGTTCATAGAAAGACTTCTGTATATGAATCTATATATGAACATATGGTTACTTGTACTAAAAAAGTTATCTATTCTAGTAGTAATAAACCTGTTTAATCAATTTGATGGTGAAGTTAAACAAAATTTATTTTATCAATATACTAAGGTGAATGATTCTACATTGTCAAATCTTTCTAGGATGAAAAGTTTCAAGAATATATCAATGTTTAAAATTTTACGAAACAATGTTTCGTACAATTTAGGTAGATCGAGATTAATTCTCAAAGGGGCGTTCATACATACATCCGTTTAGAAACCTGCAGATATTGCTGCTTGATTTGTAATGTTTTAGACTTATATACCACTGAATCCTTAAGGATACTTTTGGTTCTGGAATTCTTTTAATCAATTAATATATCTATTTCGTCATTATGCATGTTGCAGCATGAAAACAGTAGTTAAACACTCAGAAATCTCATGAGGCTCAGAGTTTTACTATGTGATCCTGACGTGAACTTATGTGATATGTGAAACATCTGTGCCGTTTATCCAACCCAGCGGATACGATGAGATATCTCGTCTATCAATGTATGATCAACATTTCTGTCTACGAGATATCTTCTCCATCAAGATCTGAACAATTTTTATAATTATGAGATATCTCCACCATCATAACCTGACTATTTTTATAAATAGCAGAAATCTCCTCTATCAAGATCTGAACAATACTTCTAACTACGACATATCTCCTCCATCTAGATCTGTACAATTTTTCTAACTAGGAGATATCCCCAATATCAAGATTTGAATAATTATTTATAAATAGGAGATATCTCCTCAATATTAAGATATGAAGAATTTTTCTAACTACGAGATATATCCTCCATCAAGATCTGAACACTGTTTTTAACTACGACATATATCCTCCATCAAGGTCTGAAAATTTTTTTAACTAGAAGATATCTCCAACTTCATGATAAGAACAATTTTTATTAATAGAAAATATCTCCTCTCTCAATATCTGAACATTTTTTCTACAGACAAGATATCTCCTCCATCAAGATCTGAACAATTTTTCTAACTACGACATATCTCCTCCATCAAGATCAGAAATTTTTTTTAAGTAGGAGATATCTCCACCATCAAGATACGAATGATTTTTAATAAATAGAAGATATCTCATCCTTATCAAGTTAGGAACAGTTTTTCTAACTACGCGATATATTATTCATCAAGATCCGAACACTGTTTCTATCTACGAGATATATCCTCCATCAAGATCTGACAATTTTCCTAACTAGGAGATATCTCCACCATCGAGGTGTGAATATTTTTTTTAAATAAGAGATATATCCTCCATCAAGAACGGAACCATTTTTATAACAACGACGCGATATATCCGCCATCAAAATCTGAACAATTTTTGTATTACATTAGAGATATCACGTCATATGGATTGAAGCATTTTTCAACCATCTGGCAAGATGACTGGTCAGTCTTTTCTAGTGACAAGGAATCTCGTCTATAAAAACTGGCTAGTTTTGCCAATGACAAAGCACCTCTTCGAGACAATCACTTGGAGGTTAACGGTTGTTCATGAACCTTGTGCTCTAAAAGTAGATCCCAAGAGAAGGAATACGTGTTCCATATTAAAAAAGCAAATAAAAACCAATCGAACAATAGTACTCTCATATAGCACTCATTCAAAATGAACAAAACTCGTTTGCATTCATTTCCCAAATTGATCATTAAGTAAATCGACTTTTGATTCCAACGTAAAGACCTTGTAATTGTCTTTACATTCCAACCCCCATTCAGGTACCATAGCACTCAAACTACTAACGGAATGTACTCAACTCCGCGATTTTAACACAAAGGCAAGCTGATTCCTCGTCCCAACATGCACACTAACGGCCGTTCCTCAGAACGGTATGGCCTTCAGTTCCAATTAAGGCTTGTTTTAATTCAAAGGCGTTTCATCTACTACAGAATCACTCTTGATTTTAATTGGACACATGTTTCGCAACATTTGTATTCGAGATATTTAATGATTCAAAACTAATTTGAGGAGGGGAATATTCATAATTATGGGGCTGCATGTTTACCGCCGTGCACTTGATTAAAAGAGAGGCCCCCCGTTCACTTAGCAAACGTTAAAACCTTTCCAATTTAATGAGAAACAGGCGACTCGTTAATCAATTTCGCCCATTAGGAAAACCAAATCTCACATTTTGAGTTATGTAAGCCATTAGGTACGTCCCGCGAACAGTGGTAAATATTAACTTTTGGTTAAACAGTTAATGCTGTTTTAATGTTTACTTTACTTATCTTAATGATTTACCTCTGAGATTCGAGTGGTGAAATCGCTGCTGCAGGAAATGCTATTTTGAAGGGTTCGATAGGGTATTTTAAGCGTTTCTGAGCGAGTCCTCCCACTAAAAGCTCCCATAGTTGAGAGAATTATTCCGAATTATTCTTTTGAATCCAATCCCTTTGAAAAACGGAGGTTCTGAGTCCAAGAAAAGGATGCATCAGTTAGTACCTACCATCAGTTTATTTCAGGCAGCTGGGCAAATGGATAAAAAAGAATTTATGTTAACCTACCAAATGCTTCTCATTCTCACCCAAGATCTTGTCAGTTTGGCTGATGACGAAATATCTTTTTTTTATGCCCCATTACTCTATGGGGGGATGAAATTCCAAGTAAGAATAACAAACAATATTCTTTGTCTAGTACTGTTGATAACTTAAAACGCTTTTCACACTACATGTTGGCCACGGTTCTCATTGTTAAGGACATCTTAATCTCATTGTTAGGGACAATGATGGTCCACCCACTGGGTGCCCCTTCACAAGTGACCATCACTTCTGGCCTTGTATAAGGCTAAAATGACCTCGTTCAACTTTGTACTGTATTGTATTTGTTTTCGCAATTTTACAGCCTTGCCATTGGAAATAAAAAATAAATATTATATATATTTATTTATTTATAACAATATGCTTGTGATATTTCTATTTAATAAATGAAAAATATTTCCAAAATGTATTTATTGTAAAAGTTTACTCGGAAGATGACTTAAATGGTTTTTTCATACAAATGAAATTTATTTTCTGCAGTCATTAACCATCTCATTCGCTTTAAAAAACTTTCTTTTAACTTTCTAATATATCTTTCTATCCAATTTATTTCTGAAACTGGTTTCATATTGTACGGTATTGAATGTATCTATGTTTGCCAATAGTTCTTAAATGTCTACGGTATTGAAAAGATTCTAACCTAACTGGACATCTAACAATTTAATCCCGTCAACAAAAGCTTTATAAGCCAAGTTTTATTTTTAGAAACATAAATCTTATATAATCAGTCATGGAAGAAAAAGGAAATAATTATTTCTTTCAACAAGGTATTATTCTTGGTCTGTCCTTATCATCTATTAAAGAATAACAAAGCTTAATTTCAAAAGATTGGGTTTTTGTTATAATATAGTCCATTACTAGTAGTACTATTTATTTCTCATTCAAAATTTCTATTTATTGTTAAGTACTTAGCTTTAGAAAAATAAAAATAGTAGAACTTTGATATGTTAGCAACTCGTAGACTAATAGATTTTTAATTCCATATTCATGGTACATTTAAAGCAGAGCGGAAATAATATGAAGGCTTATGTTTATAGAAAAAAGATCTAAGCTTCATCTAAAAAGGAGCAGACAAAAGAGAATGAAATAATCCGCCTCTGCTCAATTTCCTTTAACAATAAAGAGGAAGACTATTTAAAATTGTAGTAACCAATTATTCTCAATTATTTTCAGGAATAAATTTCTTTCTGGGACACTTCCTGTTTTAATTTTATTTTATTTATCAATCAAAGTTTTATATTACTTTTATAAGCTGCGTATTTTATTTAAATTAAAAGGCATAACTATTATACGCATTATAATACGTATACCATTAGGAGCATTGTAATCTTTTCAAAGGCTTCTCTTATCAAAAAAAAGGAAAATAATAATATTTCAAAAGATTCTATTAAAACTTAGAACTTCATTCTTCTAACTGAGACACTTCACTTTCTAAACTTATTTTGTTTCTTGATTGAATTTGTAAATTATTTTTAAGGTATATCTTTCATTTCAAACTTATGACCATTGACAGGACATTCAATCACGTCATTAGCATAACTGACTAGATCTTGTTGAACGAGGAAAGATATACCATCAAGATCTCGTTGTCTCTTCTGAGTAGATGAAAACTTGCTATTTTGATTAAGTCAACACAAAACCCTCGGTAATATCTTCATGACGAGACAACTCATTGTTAGGAAAAGTGGTCATATCTTGCTGAACGAGATATATCGTCGACACCACTTAGAGGATTATTTTTAAATATATGATTACAGTATGTATGAATATATGAATGACGTTTTGACTAAAAAGAGCTTAGGCCCGTCTCGTAATTCTCAAAATTGACCAGATCTTGATGGGCGAGTTAAGATATGCTATCAAGATCTCATCGTCTTTAGATACTATAATAAACTACATCATGATAACCTCATCACAAAACCTTAGGCAATATCTTGATAACTGGCGGCGTTCTTGAAGCAGGAATGGATACAAACACCCGTAGCTGTGTATAAAAACCTCGTTGAAAGTATGCCCAGAAGGGCTGCTAGTGTAATTGCAGCTCGTGAGGATCAACCCCCTATTAAAGCATGTAGTCTTTCCCTTATACCATCACATCTTGTTGTCCGGTCTATTGCAGGGTAGTGTATTTGGTAGTGTATATATATATATATATATATATATATATATATAGGAGTGAAACTACTAACCTCCCCAGTCCTCACCAACAGCGCCCTCTACCTTCTATGGGCTGCGCGAGCAGTGAGCGACAGTGGAAGGAAGTCCAACATTAATGAGGAAGGTTATTCCTCGGATGTTCTGAAAGGACTTACTTGAATGAGCAAGACGTGCTCACCGATGTTTGTGGCTTAGTTTGTGGTTTGTGCCAGACGGGCATAAAGTATATTTTTCTGTATATATATTCATCTGTAACTATTCATCAGCTTCACCTCAATCATTAATTAAATATTAATTTACCGGAACCGTGTGTGAACTCAATTATTACAAAATGGGAGCTCGGAAGGGATGCACGGACATTCCGGTGTGAAGTAGGTGTTTTGATGATAGTTTTAAAACAAGTGCAATCATTTCTAGGATTGACGGGATACCTTCCGTAAATTTATTCCACAATACTCGTTAATCGCTTAGCCATTGGGCGACTTATTACGAAAAGAAAAAGTATTCACTATTGGAGCAGAACAATTAGAATCGTTTAACAAATTGAAGGACATTTTGTCTCATAAACCTGTTTTACATATTTTTAAACATGGAGTACCTTTGGAATTGCATACTGATGCAAGTAGTCTCGGATCTGGATCTGTATTGTTAATGAAAACCGATGATGGAAATTTACACCCGATACAATACATGAGCAAAAAAACAACACCCCAACAGGAAAAATATTGCAGTTACGAGCTTGAAGCGTTGGCAGTAATTGAGTCTCTGAAAAAATTTAGGAACTATTTGTTAGGTTCAAAGTTCAGAATTGTAACTGACTGCGCTGCTTTCCAGAAAACACTGTCAAAGAAAGAGCTTGCACCAAAAGTAGCTCGTTGGGCCTTGTTCCTAGAATAATTCGATTACGAAATTGTTCATAGGTCAGGAACTTCCATGAGACATGTAGACACTCTTAGTCGTAACGCCGTTTTGGTCATTACACGAGCACAAGACGAATTAACAACTAAAATAATATCTGCTCAAAATGAGGACGAACAGATAAAATTAATCAAAACCTTAGTTCAGAAGGGTGAAGAAAAGTGTTACTTCGTTAAAAACGACATTTTGTATAAATTTGAAAACGGAAGAGATCTCGTAGTAGTACCAGAAGCGTTACAAAACGAAATTATACGGAAAGTGCACAAAAATGGAATGAAAAACAAAGAAGACGTGAGAATCAACGAAGTACTGAATGAAGAGTATTTAAATCATCTGATGCATGAACGTGATGAGATGAGGAACGACGCTAAAAGAAACGTCCTACAGCTACAAGAAGAAAATAGAAGACAGTTTAACAAGAAGAGAAAGAAACCCTATCTCTACAAGCTGAATGACTTAGTTGCCATTCAAAGGACTCAGTATGGGACCGGCTTAAAACTGAGAGCCAAGTTTTACGACCCTTACAAAGTCACATCTGTCAAACTCAACGACCGGTATGATGTAGAAAAGGTCGGATGCCATGACGGACCTAACCAGACATCTACCGCTGCCGATCATATGAAACTATGGTCGAATAACCTGCACTAGTGAATGTACATAGAACAAGATACCTTCTTTCCTTTTTTTTTCTTTTGTATTTTTCAGGTTCATCTTTCTGTATACCTTTCATTTGATGTGTTGTGGAGTTGCCAGCCGAGGACGTCTGTACGCAGGACGGCCGAATCTGTAGGAGTGAAACTACTAACCTCCCCAGTCCTCACCAACAGCGCCCTCTACCTTCTATGGGCTGCGCGAGCAGCGAGCGACAGTGGAAGGAAGTCCAACATTAAAGAGGAAGGTTATTCCTCGGATGTTCTGAAAGGACTTACTTGAATGAGCAAGACGTGCTCACCGATGTTTGTGGCTTAGTTTGTGGTTTGTGCCAGACGGGCATAAAGTATATTTTTCTGTATATATATTCATCTGTAACTATTCATCAGCTTCACCTCAATCATTAATTAAATATTAATTTACCGGAACCGAGTGTGAACTCAATTATTACATATATATATACTACCCATCTATAGCGTATTTGCACACCATCCGACTACTTGTTGGCGGTGTTTTTTGTAGTACGGTCTTGGCCTTTTCTATGTTGTTCATGGTAAATTGAACACCTTCGCTTACATGAACATTTTGGACAATCATGAACAATCATGAACAACATTTGGACAATCACTCGGAACCGAGTGTGAACTCAATTATTACATATATATATACTACCCATCTATAGCGTATTTGCACACCATCCGACTACTTGTTGGCGGTGTTTTTTGTAGTACGGTCTTGGCCTTTTCTATGTTGTTCATGGTAAATTGAACACCTTCGCTTACATGAACATTTTGGACAATCAGGTTCTTCCTACGCTTTGGCAATTTTATGGAATGGACGGATGTTACTTCCAGGACAACAACGTTCCATGTCATGTTACATCCTCTATCAAGCAGTGGTAGCAAGATATGGATGTAAAAAGTCTTCTCAGCCTGCTCAGAGAGTCCCGACCTAAACCCCATAGAACATTTGAGGGCCGAATTAGAGCGACGCTTACGGACCGGGTAACCACGTCCGAAATCTGTAACTGATCTGACGACATTCGTGTAGCAGGGATGGGCACAAATATCCATAGCTATGTATCAGAACCTTGTCGAAAGTATGCCCAGTAGGGTTGCTAGTGTAATTACAGCATGTGGGGATCATCCCCATATTAAAGCATGTAGTCTTTCCCTTATACCATCACATCTTGCTGTCCGGTCCATTGTTGTAGGGTAGTGTATTTGGACATTTCTTAAATAATAGCAACACTTTACACATTTTTCGCACTTTGATTCCTGATGCTCGTTACAAGTTGTTAGTTATATGTACTATTTATTCTTATTTTGTTGTTAAACATGTACAAAAATCAACACTTCCCTTTACGTATTCACTCATCGGGAAACAGAACTCTACAAATATCCGTGCACGCGCTGGCTATCTCAAATTGGTGGCTATCTTGTTTGTGGTTATGACGTCATCAAAACGTCACTATGACTTTATTTCCATAATATGATTTAAAGTCTTTGTTCTTTCTTCTATTCAATGATATAATTAGATTTGCTAGATCTGTTTAATTATAGAAGTAGAGCCGCGGTAGCTCAGTCAGTAGAGCGTCGGGCTCGCATCAGAAGGGTTGTGGGCTCTGTCCTCGGCGGAGCCTGCAATTCTGATGATTGTGAGATCGGCGCTTCGACCTGGCTAAAGACCGTCGTGTTCACTAATGGTGACTGGGGCACGTTAAATAGGTCGTGGTCACAAAGTCCCCCATGTTCCCATACCAAATCAATACCTCTGGGGGTGTCTGATCAGAGGGTTATCGGCCTCTGATTGGGATCTAAATTACGATATGTGTGAGTGAATGGATGTATGAAAGGGACCTTCCTGTAAAACGGATGTGTCATGTATGCCGAGCAAAGTCGGACTTCCTCCCAATGGGGCTCAATAACATGGAAGGCGCACCCCCCTCGCCTCTTGCCGTCTTCGATTGGCCTGGCACTCCTCTGGTCTGCCAGTGTAGGCATTAGAAACAACAACAACAGTTATAGAAGTTATAACCAAACGTCTCGTAGTCATGATCGTGACAATCGTTTCGTCGTATTGACCCTCTTCCTAAGATATTTTTGGTGAAAACAAAGGTATACCTCCACTTAGTGTAGTTACGTATTATTTGGGGTAGTTATATAAATAACAACTTTTATATTAAAACCAAAGTGATGTGTGTGAATAACTGTTTTCATAAAAATAGAACTTTTATTTTAAGCATGCTAATTGGTAGTATGAACTTCATATTTTATCAAGCCTCATCCCATCTTGTTAAATTGTGGGTTATACATATAGAACCATTTTACTAAAACGAACATTTATTTATCCAATATCTATAAATTATATATATAATCCCTTTTCTAATTAAAATTATGTTAAAAAGTAAGTTAACTAATAAGTTAAAAAACAGTTAGTAAGGCAAGCAATTTTATATATTTCAGAATTCAGTTGATTAAATTAATCAAAAATATCACAATAAATTGAGACGATACATACTTTAATATATGGCTGATATTTGCTTGGTTTTTATATTTTGCTATGCTCTTTGTTTGCTAAAAGCGTTCCTGATTATTAGCTATTTTGATAACTGGAGTCCAGATAATTGTGCTACTGTAGTTAAGAGTAATGTTAATTCCAGACTGAAACTTTTGAATTAGAAAAAATATAATCGCATAAAAATATAACATAAATTATTTAAATAAGTTTACATCTATAGAACCAATATATTTCACATAGTTAGACAACAGCCTCATTATTTATAAAAAAAGTAGTTAATATACCGCATTCCTATAGTAAGAAAAACATAAATACTTATGTAGATGAAGTACTTTACTAGGTAGTATGTAATAATTAATGAACTCGTTGTCTAGATTAGGTGAAATATGAAATGCACAAAGTTTCTTAATGTCCGTTTTCAACAGTATCCGTATCATTAAAAAAACAAATATTAATGCATATACTTTAGTTAAATAATAAATTATAATTTATCATCCGACGAAAGTGCTCCTGTAATGTTCCCCATGGGCATTACCTTACTTGGAAAAACACTGTTATAAAAAAAATCACTCGCCTTCTTAGTAAAGCTGTTGTTCTGTATTAATATAATTTAGGAGCTTGTCATTCGTATTATATCGCTAAAATACAGAGCATGTCCACTTTGGATGTCTATCTCTGAATTTGTGAGTTTTAAATATAAGATAACTCAAATACTTTACAAGTACTGCAGTAAAAACAATTTTTTTAAAATTTTTTTCACAATTACTAAATTATAATTCTTTAAGTTTTAACTTATATTTATTTTTCGAAAGTGTAACTACCTGCGATTACTTACAAGACATAAAAATAATCAAAAACATTAAATATTTCGAGATTAGCAAAATCATTTAAATTGTATCAAATTTTACCACACATACTACTTTAACTTGCATTTTATGTGGAACTGATCTTTATTTAATAAGAGAAGTGCTAGTTATTAATTCGTTAACACTCCAAGTGGTTTTGACGAGATATCTCGTCCAACTTGGTTCGACAAATTTCTATAATGACGAGATATCTCGTCACAGAGATATTGCCGATTTTGTATGATATCGAGGTCAATATCTGGTTAGTTTTCTTCTTCTCGTCTAACGAGATCTGGTCAGTTTGTTTTGCTTATGGAGAAATACTTGTTCAAACAAACACCAGACAAGTTATTGATAGGGAAATTCGGAAGTGTATCCTAGATGCAAGAATACAGCAAATAAAAGGTATAGATAGGACAACTGTGTTCAAGTCATGATGTGGTATTTTAACCTTTGCACTTTGGCGATTAGATTTTTTCAATCGTCTCCAGGAACTGCTCTTTCGCCTGCATGTCCAACCCCCATACCTGCCGACCAACCGGTATAGTGGTTAAGGTGTTAGCCTCTAGATCTGAAGGTTCCTGGTTCAAATTCGGGTACGGGCATGGATGTTTGTAAACGTATGGTGTAGAGACGGCTGGTGCACCTTAAATCTGTCGTGGCCGAAAGTCCTCACGTTGGGTTGGCGTGGAAGTTTGGAGAGTTGGGTGCCAGCTCAGGTGTTGCTTCGTCATCTGACCGTGGTTCAAAATTACGAGGTGTTGTCCTCGGATCTTTCCCTTAAGGGACTGATCCCGGACCGTCGTCAATAGCCCGTTGTGTTGCTCTAATATGACGTTAAGGGGGTAGGCTCACGAACCAGAATCCCTATCTCAGTAATGTTAAAAACTTACATTTTTAAGGAACATTTAAAAAATTTCTATTGATTATATGTCTCTAAATTTTTTATTGTGTATTGCCTGGACTATAATTCATGCTTTAACCATGGCTTTTATAATTTTAATGTCCCATTATTTTTTAAAATTTTTTTATCTGGAACTATGTATGTATTTTCTCAAAAACACTGAAATTTCAACATATTTAATCTTATAAATTCTTTTTGAATTAATTTTTCCAAAATCCCTTGGTTAAAGTGTGTAGCATAGTGTCATTATTAAGTATGCCAAGTTTTAAGTTGCTGAGTGTAGTGGGTTTAGAGAAAATGTTCCTTATATGGCGAAAAACATGGTTTTGAGAAAACGAGTTTTAAAAGAAACACTTACTTGTAGTTAATGCATACCAGCACCATAGCTGGGATTTGTTGTTTCCTCTTGTAGGCTATCTTCCAACCTACAATTTTGTTGCCTCTTTTTTACCCTTGCTTCTTTAGTGTTTTTTAAAATGTCATGTTCTGCTTTGCGTAATCTATTCTGATCTGCTGCCTTCATTGCCCGAGCTGTGTAGAATCCAGGAGAAATACCTAATGTTGAAAGAACATTGCATTTTGTAATGTTCCCCTGGTTATATGAGGCAATAGCTTCCATTACACCACTTTTTAATGTTTCCAACTGTGCAAACACATTTTTCGGTATTCGGGACCAGATAATACTATTTACACTCTCATTGCAGTTCTGAGTTTTACCGTGTAAGCATTTGGCAAGCAGATCAGGATCTGCCAAGTCTCTATAAATATCTTTTATGCAGTTTATGACTTCTGCTGGTAATGCATTTTTATGTTAATAATTTTCACCTAATGCAGTTGCTCGATTATAACCGCACCAAGTGTCTTCCTTTGTTGGGCAAAGACCATGCTGTGGGTTTTCATCTGTTGATGCCTTGTGAAAGAAAGTAGCCCATACAGCTTGTTTCATAGATTTTATGCTATCGGTATTGTTTCGTATGGCTAAGCCATAATACCGCTGCAATTTGTCAATTTCGGCATCCGTTAATCTTCCACGTCCACCCAACGACTTTTTATCACATAATTTTTTCCCTTTCATTTTCAGTTTTAAATTTCTGAGTCGCGTTCCCATTCGCTTTTCAACATGGCCAACACATTCCAGCTTTTCAACTTCCATATCTCCTTACAGCTTCAGTTCCTTTACAGCTTTGTAGGCCCTAGAATCCCCGTCACCTAAAAATGTGGAGTACCGCAGACCATGCAAAATTTGTGATCGTTGAAAGATTTTGATCGCACTAGAAACTTCCATACTGCCACTGTTTCCAAAATAGTTGGCACTACAATTTTCTTTGTGTCTCTTGTTGGGGCATTTGCAGAATCTGGACAAAATTTCTGCATCCAACACTTTGCCAGTGTCGACACTTGTAGCTATAACAGCGCCGTTCAATGATGCATGACCGCGTTTTTGCCAAGTACCATCGATAGCAACGGGTATGTCAGAATTTCCAGATATGTTCTTCGCTTCTTCAGCAGCCACTTTCATGCTAAGTGTAGCAACAGTCTCTATTGCTGAGTTCAAACCAGAAACATTTTCATTGTACCTTTTCGGTGGAGCAGGCAAATTCATCACACCGCATAAAACATTTGCAGAAGCTTGGCCCTTTCCAATGCACCTCATTGCATATGTTATTCTGGAATTAACCTCATATATGTTAGTATTCTTGCCATTGCAAGAAGTTACAGTATAATTGGTATTTAGAAAAGGTTGGTTAAAACCACAAGAAATTGAGAGTTCTGTAGCCAAACCTTGAACCTTTCTTCCAAACTTGATCGTGATGTTATCTGTTTTGCACTCTTTGCAAAGAACAGACATTTTAATGCTTTCTGACAATAATTTTATATTTATAATTCCATTAAAAGCACTATTATTATCATCAAGATAGTCACTGTACTCCATACGATGGGGTTTCAATTTCTTATCAGAAGCGGAAACATTCAAGTCGTCATTGCATTCAATCCTGTTAACGGAATCTCGAAGTATACCGCTACACTTTCGTCTTTTAAAAACATGATTACTAAAACGTGGCATTGGTTTATTTACTTAAAATAGAACGTATTAAGCAAAAAATAACAGAATAAGCGAAACTAAAAGGATATCCAAACAACAATCGCAGAAATAAAATCAAAGTTAGAAGCAAATCCTTGAAACTAGCATGAAATGAAAACAGCGTGGTTCAAAATAAAAACACAAGAGTTAATTCACTTCATTTCTTCTGCTAGACGTTGTCACTCATACAATTTAAAAATAAGTGTTTAAAAAAGAAATAGAGAGGCTTTGAAAGCAGCAAGATGTTTGTTTTGGTTTGAGTGGGCGTGGCACTTAGCATATGGCAGATCGTAAACAATTTAAAAAAAATATTTAAAAATACTTCTGTTATAGCTAGAGAAATAATTTCAACACCATTAGAAGTACAAAAGTTCATATTTTTCAAAAATATAAAAACTGAAAAATGGGTTTTTTGGTCAAAAAGTGTGAGCCTACCCCCTTAACTAAAAAATTACCAAATTACCAACCCCCATACCTGATTACCTTACTTGTTCGATAGAGCATTGAGTGGCATTTACGACTGACGCTTTCCTTTCATACTCTTGTGTGGAGTACATCACAAGAGCGACCTTCTGCCTTTCCCCAAAGCGTTCGCACTTCACGGCCGACAGGGTAGGGTACCCAACAAAAGGAGGGATCCTCTAGATAGTCAGTAGCTGACAGCTGGTAAATGCTGATCGATGCCGGCGATCACATAAAAGGGGGATAACATCCACCGTACACAGATCTATACCATGCTTCTTGTGTAAAAGAAACTGTAGTGCTAACAATTGTCTACCTGCCGCAGAGTAAAGGTTAATTAACATAGCACTGGAGCACCACACAGTGCTATGATCGACGCACAGTGATCAATCACTACAGGAAAGATCCGAGGACATTACAACTTAATTTTGAATCGCGGTCAGTTCACAACATCTCACCTCAACTGACAAACAAATGTCCAAATTCCCATACCCCGCCAAAATGAAGACATTTCAGACCACGACAGATTTAACGTGCACCTTCGTACACAACGATCTTTGGTTGGATCCGAACGCACAACCATCCGATTGTTAATCCATTACTCTTCTCAACAATCTACAAGGGCCACAAACTGGAATGTTAGTACAAGGCCTTTACCCCACCAACCCATGTTAATATTGTGCTAGTGTAAAATGAAAAAAGCTGTATAGTAGGGTGGGCCGAAATAAGTTTGTTTTTTGCTATCACATTCTAATAATGTGGAAAAGTTGGTTTACGTAGCAAAACTAATGTGTAAAAAATTTCATCCCTATATATTGATATATTTTGCTTCCCCAAGGGGTTCAAACTCTCCAAAAAGATACGCATTCAGACATTTTTTGTAAAAAAAAAAAGGATTACATTTACGTTCTAATAGAGCGTAAATGTAAGCTAGTACATTCAATATTGACGGTAAAAAAATTGTTTACATCGGTACATATCTTCTGTCATCCCAACGGGGGCCAAATAGCAGAAAAACTAATCACCAGTTTCTATCGTAATTGCAAAAATCGATATTTTGCAAAAATGTCGTTTTTTTTTACTACACTCATGTCGATAGATTAAGGATAATTCAGAATCACACGGAATTCGACCTCTAAAGTAAAAATTTCACCTGTAGAATTATCGAACACATCTTTAAGAATAAAATCCAAATTAATGGAAGCCATCAGATGACGCCGATAGTACGTCACAATGACGAGAGTGTAAGAGAGGTGTATACAAGGAATGGTTGCAAAGAAGTAAAATTGTTCACAAGCCTTCTGTAAGCCGCTCAGGGCCACAATCGAATAGTTATGGCACAGAAGACGCATGTCGATGATTTTTTACGCTGTAGAATTATCGGCCGCCTGGAATGTGGGTGTAATCAGACGGAAGTTTCAGTGGAACTTGAAATCGTCCATCAACTTGAAGTGTCATCTCTAGGCTTTGGCAACGATTCCAAAATAATGAAAACGCCAGTAGACGTTACAGTACAGGTCACCCCCAAGTTACAACGCCGAATGACGACGGTATTTGGCAGTAACTGCAAAAAGAAGCAGACGGAGCACAGCATCCGACCTTTCTCGTCAGCTATCTTCAGCCACGGGTACGACAGTTTCAAGGCAAACCGTGTACAGACGTTTGGGACATGTTGGTATATGATCGCAGGCCTGTCAGAAGTGTTCCGTTCACGGCAACTCACTGTCTCCAGCGGTAAGACTGGAGTAGAGAATATGCGATGTGTACATCGTCACAGTGGACTTGTGTGTTGTTTTCCGACGAGTCCAGGTTTAGTTTGTAGTCTGATTCACGGCGGACGGTCATATGGAGAAATCCAGGTACCCACTACCACCAAGACAACATCATCGAACGAAACCGTTACGGTGGTGCAGGATTGCTCATTTGGGGCGGAATTATACTGCTATCCAGAACAGATCTACATGTTCAAATCGGAACCATGAGAGGCCAAGTTTATCGGGACATCATTCTGGAACAACATGTACGTTTGTTTAGGGGTGCCATGGGCGCAAGGCATAATTTGTTTTTATGGATGACAACGGCCGTCCTCACCGTGCAAACATTATAAACAAAATGCCTTGAATCTGATGATATCACCTGTGTGAAATGGACAACACTCTCACCTGACTTGAATCCGGTAGGGCATGTGTGGGACATGCTTGGCCGACAAGTTGCAGCCCGTCAACCACCTCTTACATGTGTACGGGAACTTCGGAGAGCATTGCTTGCTGAGTGTTGTGATCTTCGCAAGATCAGCTCGATAATTTGATCCTCAGCCTGCCTAGATATTGTACAGACTGTATTTCATCGTCTGGGAGACATACAATGTATAAATAATCATACCAACCATGTCATGTAAAGTTTTTGTAAGGTCGATATTTTTTGTAATTGCTCTAGTGAGAAAAATCGTAGTTTTTATGAATGTTAACATACATACACCATCTTTTTTGTTCTTTATATTTTGTTTAATAAAAGGGCTTGATTAATAAGTCACGTTTGTTTTGTTTCTGAACCTTTATTTAAGCTGGTATTATCCTTAATTGATGGATATGATTGTATTTTTTCTGCAGAAGATATATACTGATGTAAATAACTTTTTTACCGTTTATGTTGAATTTATTACCTTACTTTTGCGTCCTATTAGAACGTAATTGTAAAAACTTTTATATTTTATAAAACATTACTTGAATTTTGATCTTTTTGAAGGGTTTGAAATCATTGAGTAGGCAAACGATATCAATAAATCGGGATGAAATATTTTACACATATGTTTTACTGCATGAACCAAATTTTCCGCACTAGTAGAATGTGACAGCAAAAAAAAAACCTTTTTTCAGTCCGCCCTACTGTATTGGCTCTTCGAAAGAGTTATTTCTACTTTTCTAACTTTATCTATACATTTTTCAAAATATATACTCAAAAGTACTCTAGTTGCGAAAAGGATAACTTATGAACTGTTTATTAATGTTATAAATTTATGAGTCTACATATTAAATTCTTTTAATTAATATATGAGCTGTTAAGTCCACTTTGAAAAAAAAATGTTTCTTTTCTTTTACAATTTTAATATTTCTTATTGCATAAGAAAATTTAACTGGTTTATAGTGTTAAAAACATCATCCGAATTTAGTAACGTTTGCCAATATTTGAAATTAATTGATACACAAAATCTTAAATTTCTCGATGTATGGAAAAATGGACTTGTACCAATTTCAAAAATAGGGGCTCATCATTACCGTCGCTTTTCTGGTATGGTTAAAAGTAGCTAAGAATTTTGCCTTAGTAATTTGTAAACCATTTCAACTTCAAACATAAATTTTAAAATGTTAAGTTAAATTTGCTTTTAAAACTTTTATTTAAAATTTTTATTTTATGAATATTATGGTTGGTGTTACATTAGACAATCTGCATATCATATGATAACACATGTTGAGTATCAATTATTCAAAGCAGTTATATGACATCATAATAGGAAAGAAGTGAAATGGGGCTATGCGCTATTTATCAGTAATGGATTTTATTTACATTTAGCACCTAAAGTCGTTTCGATGAGATATCTTGTCTAATTAGATCTAACCAATTTTAGTAATGACGAAATTTCTCGTAATCAAGATATTTACGAATTTTTTGTGATGATGAGATCTATATCTCTTCAATGTTCTTCTAAATATGAGATATGTCGTCCAACAAGATTTGGTCAGTTCATCTAATGAAAATATATCTTGTCTAAACAATGATGGGATCATCAGTATTTACTCTTCCCAGTCTATTTAATACGGTGGTTAACCGACAAAGTTATGAATTTTTATATTGCGTTGATGGACATGAACTCAAAATAATTCCAGTAAAACAACTTGCTGTTTGTAAAATTTTGTATTTAAAAATATTTTCAAACATAAATTAAATATTTTTAGTTAATTATTTTAGCTAATTATTTCCATAACCTGTTTTTGAATTGGTGGTTGTAGTTACACCAGATACCATATATCATACTGCACTCCGACAAGAAAAGTGACACAAGTCAAAAAATAAAAATTTTGATGGCATGTCGTATAATATATAAAAATATGTATGAGGTGCTCATACTATTTCAATTTTTGTTTTATAGTATCCTTTAAGTTGATGTTTCTCTCAAATTCTGCAATTTTAAGTTTTGTCGCTTTTTTTATTGCCAAATTGCAATGTATCAATACCAAATAATTAGCAATAATTAAAAGTAACGAGAAGGCAACACAATGGAATAGAATGAAACAGAAACACAAAATAAATACGAGAATCAATGTAATGTGGCATTGAATTGAACATGTTAACGTAACCTGTAACAGAGCGTGTGAGGATAGTGATATTTTGGTCTAAAGATTAGTGCTTAACATATGAGATTAGTTGAACTATTAGCTACTATGTATAATTCTGTATCGCAAGTTAATTGTTGTAGTGGTGGATAAGATAGCTACAGTACTCCCCTTTTACAATTTAACTGAGGTTGAATTCGATAGATCTAAGCTCTAGTTGACTGATTGTCGTTTCAGTGAAGCCTTGTAGTATTAAGGCAGTATTAAGATACTGGTTGCACGACAAATTGTATGCTAGGGCAATATATTATTATGAACTCGGCTGGCATGCCTTACCTTTAATAGTCGAATTTGAATGTGAATGTCGAATGTGAGTGCAGACCACAGTTTTGAAGCAAGACTGAATGACAACGAAGAGTGCAGCTGTAACAGTAGCAGAAAATGTGACGTCACACCACGTGACTGGAAGTTTGATTGTCTGGATGACGTCCTACATTGTGACTGGATGTGATGATATGAAATACCGGCAGTCGAGTTCAGTTATTTGCCGTTTTATCACGTAAGAGTACATGTATTTTTTGTTTAGTTTATTTTCTTCTGCTGATAGGTGAACTGTTTTTTTAAAGTTTTCATTTCAAGTAATGACGTTTGGTGTATATATATATATATATATATATATATATATATATATATATATATTTGTTTCGAATTGGGGCAATTCTCAACTGTTCATTAATATATTGAACAATCCATCAAAGTGAAAGACGATATGGCTGTATAGTATTTCTGGGAGGCGATTTAGCTTGTTTATATTATTTCCTTGCTCCTTATAGGTACATAATTAATTCAAATACACAAAAGATCTTCATCACGGCTGATTTCGTGGAAGTGACAAGTTACTGACCAAAGTTTGACAGTGAGCATCTGTTTTTCCTAGAAGATTTGACCTAATTATATGTATTGCTACACGTGTGATATTTAAAACATAAAATTTGCGAAGAGAAAAAGCTTTTTCCAAATAAATTAAAAATTAAATTTTTAGGACTGACCTTCGAAACAAAGCGAAAGCAGGTTTTGAAACATTGAATAAAGGACAATATCTCGATACCTATAGAACGGAATAGATTTGACATTTTTTGACACTTACGTTCATAACATTGTTACTTAAATTGCACTCACAATTCATGAAACATTCAAGTAATTATGTTTCAATTATTTATTAATTAATAGTTGAAAAACTTTTGTAATAAACAAAAAATTATCACTTGGGTTGTTTTGAAACGTACGGGTTTGTTTTCATTTTCCTCTTAGGATTACATTATGATTTTGATGGACAAAACTCCAAATATTCAAATGATTTCGTTTAAATTTAGAACTCTTCAATTAAGAAACAATGTAATGCCTTAAAGGAATTTTTCCTTCACTTTTAACGAATATTGTTTTCAGAAAGTTTTATAAATTTCGTCTTTCCATACAAGCGAAAAAAAATTGTTTAAGAGCAAATCTCTTTAATCCTTTATTACGTGTATCACCTCTATTAGGTTGGTTTGCCTCATTTTTAAGCCTGAAAGACCTCAATGTTTAAAATTTGATTGTCCGGCGTTATATACTGAGAATGCTGCAGTACTTAGTAAGAAAATAAATATGTATGAGCAAGGTTTTAAAATTCTAGTCTCTGGATGTGACAGTATGGGTTATTTATTTTTAGGTCGTGGTCTCCATGGTTTCTCTTAAATATTATGAAACACAGTATACTCATAGAAGTTGTGTTCCTATCTAAAGTTTATATATATTCTGTTGTGTCAGTTACATTTATTTCTTCTTTATAACACAAGTTCATGCATTAAACAAGATCATCTTGGGCTATAGACCCTACGAAGGGTTTACGGTAAACAAAATTTTGCATAATCATATCCATGCCATTTATTTGTTCTATCATAAATAAATAGTACATGTTATGTATACAAGATCCTGGAACGTCCCCAATTGCCCGTTGTGTTGCTCCAATGCGACGGTAAGCAAAATACCTACCTACCTTCTCTGACTTAAGGATATTTGAGAAACCCTAGGTCAAAACTTAAATCAAATTTAATCTACTAGTTTAACATTAAAAAACTCAACAAAAAAACTAATGTTTTTCTGTTGCTTCAAATTATTTTCAAAGATCTTCCTAACTTTAAAATTATACCAAGGTATCCTACTATTTTGCGTTACAAGTGTTTATCGCTTCTTTCTTTGGAAATATGTATAAACATGTTTTCAAAACTTTGCACTCAATTTCTGAATAGCTTTGTTTTGAGATATGACGCTTTGTTCAAGCGCTGATAACTAAATTATGAATTTGTAACGATTTCACAATCTAAAACTAATTTTGATTAAGAGTGTACGAGGGCGCCACTAGTCTCTATTCTCTATGCGCCTGATTGAACGAACCAATGAGAGAAGGCGTCATTGCGTGGGTGATCGAGACAAAGGGTGTGGCGGATGAGATTCGTCCAAAATTTTGTTTTAACCATGCGTTAGAAGTTGTCTTTGTGTTGAAGTGTTTTAAATGTTTTTGTGTCGTAATTTGTAGTGTGGTGTTTTGTCCCAGAAAAATAAAAACGTTTTTCTAATGGAATAATGTGTCTGTGGATTTAAAATCGCTACCTCACAAATTGATAGATTACAATTATGTGTGTGTTATGACAATTTATAAAAAACGACCTGTGAATCTTACACAAAAAGATATTCAGGATATATTGTTGATAATTGGTCAGAAATAGAGCACTGGGACAGTGAAATTTTGGATAATATTATTGAAAGCGAACACGAAACGGATTCGGAAATGTATGCAGATTAAGATGGAGACATTTCAAGTACGTCTTCACGAGAAGAATATTTCTACGGAAAAAATAACTTCAAATGAGATGCCTGGGGGTAAACCAAATCGTGCCGTTAGAACACCAAAACATAACATAGTTTTACAGTTTCCAGGGTTGAAATGTCGTGCAAAATTAAGTCCGAAAGTTGAGCCTGAAGAGTCATGGAATCTACTTAACTTATATAGTAGTATAAAATATATTTCATCTTAAGCATTGAATTATCTAAATTTAAAATGTATAAATAATAATTATCTAAATAATCTTTCACTAATAAATTATATTAATCAACTTTATGCGCATTTTAGTGAGTGAGTTCTGAGAGACCCCTCCACACTAATTACGAGACGGTTTGTGACACAGCAGTTAAGGGTTAACTGCATCTGGTGCACATAAGGTTGTGATTCCAGGATACCAATATTATCTTTATCTTCGCTCTTTCTTTTCTTTTCACGATTTTTTGACATTATCTTGTTTTGGTAGTTAAGAAGTCAAATATGGCCCTTGCGCCATAAAACTCCAAACCCGACCAACCAAAATACCTCGTTATATTCGTGTTAACAGGTCCACCGAAGAGTTTGATATTCTTGCAGGATACATCTGTTATTCTCGACTCATATCCGGCACCATGTCTACTAGCTGTCCGCTCCAGTTTACTATCACTGTCAGGAAATCCACCGGTCGGACATAACACCCTTTCTCCTTGAAATCCTAGCTTCTCGCCCTCCTCTCTTTTCAGGACTCTTTTCCCCAAACCACTTGTTAAAAATGTCCAGCCGTCAAAATAAAAAACATCTCACTCCATCGCAATTGCACAATTTACATCACAGCACAAAACGGAAGGTAGCAATCAAATTGGGATTAATATTTTCTACAAATATCAATGCTTAAAATTTGTCTAAGGGGCCGTCTTCATGTTAAATCGGGCGCTTGCTCCAATAATTTCAATAAGAATCCCCATATTTTATCACAAATTTGGATTTTACACACAATTTCAAGCGCAAATAAAAAAAAAGTTCAGGAATTTTATTGGACTTTTCACCGATTTGTAAGTGTTTGAAAATTAGAACTAATGTTAAATTGGTGTTTCACATTTTTTGTTATATTTGCTACAAACATTTATTTTTCTTGAAAATTGTTTCTTCGTCCTTTCCAACCGAAAACCCCAAACACAATTTATCAGCATTTTAATCATCAAACTAAATTTATCATTTTTTTTCAATTATGAAATTAATATTCACAAAAATAATGAATAGAAACATAGGCAATTTTGACACAATGTAATTCAACTGTTACTGAACATCATAATTCCAAATTCCAGCTCATTACTGGCATAATTGGTAGCGCAGTAAGACCTTTTGCAAAATTCGATGATTATTATCGTTATTGGGGATTGTTCACAAAGTCAAAGCAGAAATGTTTGCCAACAGATCCGGGAATTCAGTCAGACTGGATTCTGACTTTGTCACCATCTTAATGGACTCTATACCAAGACGCCTGCAACAGGTCATTAAGTGCTACGGTCACTACACCCCTTTATTAATATTTATGATGTGATTGAATTCCGAACATTTATACATTCCCTCAATGGTGTTTATGGATTTTCTCGGTCAATTTTACGCTATTTTACATTTTTTTTTCATCAAATCCGCCTGAAATTGCGTGTAGAATCCGAATTTGTGATAAAAGTTGGTAGTTCGTATTGAAATTATCGGAGCAAGCACACCATTTAATATGAAGACGGCCCCATAGACCACTTTTAAATATAGATATTTGTAGAAAACAATTAATTCTTATCGATTGCTATCTTCCCTTTTCTTCTGTGATGTAAACTGTGCAATTGCGACCGGGTGGGTCGTATTTTTTTGACGGCTCTACAGAGGCTGTTCGCACATTTTTTTATACGATTTTGGTTAGCGGTAATAAAAAATCGTTTGATGCAAAAGAAATAATTGCAGTTGTACTCTATGTTTTTAAAAGTCCAAATTATCGTCTGTGTCTTGAGAGGTTTGTTTCTATTCAAAATGGCGATTTTAACGAAGCAGTGGTTCAAAGGCTATATTTATGCTCTTTCCGAAGAAAAATATTCATATTCCGTTATCCAACAACGATGTGAGAGTCATGGTTTTGTGATATCTAAAGTGTCGAGAGGTAATATCGTCAACAAGAAAGGAAAAAACGTCAAATTGGAGCCTCAAGTGGGACAACAATTCCAAACAAGTATCCAAGGAAGAAACGGACATCTTCGACTTTTGTAAAGGTACGTTGTTTAATGTTAAAAGACTTTCCCCCTAGTCAAAGGACAGTTGCAAAATCATTAAAATGCTCGGTGTTCAATGTAAACAAAATGATAAACGTTGATTTAAATCTTAAGAAAGCGAAAAAACGCAATGTGCATCGTCTTTATCCAAAACATATCGCTGACCGCAGGACACGATGCTGAATTCTATATGAAAAACACTTATCCAAAGAAAAATGGAAAAAAAATTTGTCACGATAGATGAATCATGGGTGTATTTAAATGATTGCAACAAAAAAAGAGCCATTTATTATCATAAAAAGGGAGAAAAAACTTAAGTACATGGTTTACAGAATCGAAAGATAGTTTTTCTAAGGAATTCATGATTGTTGCTGGTTTTTTTTTTTTTTTTTTCATGTAATGGCAAGTTAAAAATAAAGTGAGTGGGAAAAATGTCAAGATTAACTCCAAATACTATCAGGACCATATTTTATGGCCAATTTTTCTGAATGAAATACCATCGCTTTACCCATAGTGCCATCAATATGTGGAACTCCAGCAAGACTAAGCTAGCAGTCACACATAAAAATCCACTGTAAATTTTCTAAAAAAAAAGGAACTAAAAACCGGTATCAAGGCCATACCCTTCACTGATATCCCTACTAAATCTCTCGATGTATCATCTATGGATTTTTGTGCTTTCGGACTTTTAAAACCTGCATTATCCAAACGTCGTCCTACAACCCTTACAGGACTCTAAGCTGCAGGAACAATGCTGTTCAGGAATAATGGGATAGAATATCTCTTCTGACGCTTCAAAAGGCATTATTATCCTGGAAATTACGGTGTCGAAAGATAGTTCATAATAAGGTCTATCAAATAGAACATTTAAAACACAAGAGTTTTTATGTAATTTAGTTTTGTGAATACAATATACATTGTCTAAAAATGTGTGAACAGCCTCTGTACATTTGGCTTGAGGGTTACTCCCTTCCCTGAGCGCTTGTAAGCACTGCGAAAATATTCATTATTTTTTAAATCCCTTAAGGATTTACATTCGCATCGACAACAGCCTTGTTGCAGCCAATCTCTGATATAAAATCTTGTTCCAAACAATCACCAATTCTATGCAAGTGTCAATTGGTTTAGTCTACTTGCACCTTCGTTCCCCTTGGAGTAACATGGAAGATTTATCTCTACGAGATACTCCACCATTCACAAAAACGAAGAGATCTTGATAGATCAGATATCTTGTAATTAGCAAATTTTACCAGATCTTGGACGGGATATCTTGTTGAAACCGCTTAGAGAGTTAAGAGTATAATATCCCGAAACTAAATACTAGAGTTTCAAATAAATGTGTCTCGTTGAAATCCAGTGCATCAGCTATAAAATCAGGTCACTGAACCTACACTTTACAAGCAATTTACTCTTATATTGATTGTATAACATTTATATCATTAAAGCTGTATTTAAGTACTGTATAGTTTATTTATAGTTGCAGAAATAATTTCTGTTTTACTAATAATGTATACTATAACAAAGTGTGTTGCAGTTTAGATTTACACTGCCTAAATTAGTCTGCATTTCTAATGAAATAAAACAAACGAAATAGCTTTTTATCTTTAGTATACTAATTTTCACATATTATTATATTACACTAAATATGTCAGTAGCAAACAGAAACTTAATGCAATTAGTAAATGATTGTATCATTTTTGTTATTTGAACTGATAGTGAAGTATATTGAACTTTCAAAAACGACTAACATATATGAATATGGAGCATAACATTTTGTTTCAGTACCACCAGTTCTTTTAAATTTAGATTAACTTAAAAGTTAGACAAATCATATACACGGTATCAAAACATTTGTTATTAAAGCTAAATATAGAACACGCTGGTGTTCCGACAGCCTGTTTAACCAGAAAACAAACTGTCCCGTACTCACAACTGGTGACAGTTTAGAACAGATTTTGGCTCCAGAGTTTGCCCCTATACGTACGGCGACAATAAGTCCCAAAATAATCGAGACAGTTCCGATTTCAAGAGATTCGTCTCAAATAATAAATTAAATGTCCCGAAACCTGTTGTTGACAATTCTGTCCAGCTATCGTAATGAAATGTTATTACTTCTATTTGGAGAAAATTAGTTTCTCAGCATATTTAGACTTAATAATATGATAATATGTGATAGACAAATGTGGGGGGCATAAACAAGCGAGTTGACATTGAACAATCCAATCAGAGACGAAGCTGGAATAACGAAGTAGATAAATATATCATCCCTCTTTTATTATAATTTTACTTTTTAAACAACTAGACTGTTTTTGATACAAATTTTAGATGCTTAAGATGATTTTAAAACACTTATAAAGGAGAGACATATGAGAACACATATGAGAGACAGATTCTTCCCCCCCACACCTCTCCCGGATTGGACATCACTGTCCCAGTTTGCACTGTAGGAAATATGGTCACTGTACGTATAGGGCAGTTTTCGACGTGTTCCTGGGCCACCGGGATTTTAAAATGGTCAAAACTGCTTAGACGTCACGCAGATAGAACATGTTTTTCAACGATTAAATGTATCCGAACTCCTAAAAGGGTTAAGTAACCTGTAATAACACCATAAATTTAACAACATGCTCGCAACAACAGTACATACACTACCCTGCAACAATGGACCGGACGCAGCGGATTTGCATAAAATCCGACGACTTGTTTTGGGGTGTTTTTCGTGGTATGACCTGGGACCTTTGCATGTTGTTCATGGTAAATTGAACTTCTACCCTTATTGACATTTTGGACGATAAGGTTCTTCCTATGCTCTGGTGATTTTATGGAATGGACGAAAGTTATTCTATGACGACAACGATTCATGTCGTGTTGCAGCCTCTGTCAAGCAGTGGTATCAAGATATGGGTGTAAAAAGTCTTCACTGGCCTGCTCAGAGTCCCGACCTAAACCCCATAGAACATTTGTGGGCCGAATTAGAGCGACGCTTACGGACCAGGGAACCAAGTCCGAAATCTACAGCTGAGCTGGCGACATTCTTGCAGCAGGAATGGACACAAATACCCGTAGCTGTGTATCAAAACCTTGTTGAAAGTATGTTCAGAAGGGCTGCTAGTGTAATTGCTTCACGTGTGGACCATCCCCCTTTTAAAGCATGTATTCTTTCCCTTATACCATCTCATCTTCTTATTCGTTCCATTATTGTAGGGTAGAGTATAAGTGTATGAAATAAACATGTCACCAAACAACTCATAGCATTTGGAAAGCAGGATAAACATTGTGACAATATATTCTTAGGAAGAAATCTTATCCCTAACATAATACGTGAATGGACAGATAAGGGTCACTCTTTAGCAATTGTTGTATTTAATATAGTTACGAATCAAAACATTTCTTAAAAAAAACAATTATAAGAAGAGCTAATAGCGTAGTTTCAATAATATACACATTAGCAACACTACATAGTATTAACCCTCGAAACGGCTTTGACTAAATACTTTGTCAATCAAGATCTGACCAATTTAGCTAGAAAAATATATTTCATCATCAAGGCACTGACTTTTTTATGATCACGAGATCAAGATTTGGTCAGTTTTCTTATAGTGGTCTTATAATATAAGTTTTCTTATTATCTTGATCATTAAAATCTGCTCAGTTTTGTTAATATGTTGAAGCATAATTCGACGGGAGAACAAAATAGAGTGTTACACTGTGTATCAATATATTCTTAGGAATAAATTTCTTCTAATATAATAAATACACGAATGTGATAGTTTTAGTATGCTGCTGTTTTGCAACTTTTATGTATTTGAAATTTTGTTACAGTGTATAAACAGATTTTTTCTGAAAAGTTACGTTATAACATCTATATATATAATTCTCTTACGTGGCACGCAAAAAAGACGTTATTTGTTATTGCGTTTTGGCAACATTGTGCGATTGTTTGTTTACCATCACGAAGTCTCGCTCCTCAATTGAATTCATAGCGTAATCGGATGAAATTTTATTGAAAAAAATTAATTTTAGTCGAGCTGTTGTAGTTTATAATAGAAATCAAAGAAAACGGGCTATCTTTTCAGGGCCAACAATTGTAGTTCAACAATACGCTTGAACTTCAACTTTAGACAACAAACTCAATGAAACAGTGAGTGGCTCGAGTGCTGGGGAAATGTACACACAAACAACGTGCTGGGTATTCAATTTCCAAAGCAGCGATCACATTTCGAGTTAAAATTTGCACAAAGTTTTCATTTGAATTCTGATTTCAGAGGCACTGTATATATCTTTTCTGCAAACAGCAAATTTAGATTGAAAAAAAAAAGTTTTTTTTTTTTTTTTTTTTTATATCATATTTTGTAAACAATCCCTTCTGCTAGGACACGTGTCTTCATTGATGCGAGCGAAGCGAGCATAGGTTCGCGCAGCGAATCAGTGAGGATTGCAAAGCAATCCTCCGGGGGTTGGCGAGCGCTAGCGAGCTGGGGGCTGGCCCCCTAGTAATTGCTATATTACTCAGTTAGCAGTAGATGTAATGGACGATGCTCAATTTATTACAATTATGAATCTCTTGTATAATATACAAATGAAGAGCACTGTTTTGCAAGTGTTATAAATACTTACTAACTTTCGTTACCACGAAGAAAAGTTTTTTTCTAAAAACACATAATAGGACTCTAGGGGTCTCATACCTTTTAGGCATCAAAAAATCGAATTAAAAAAATTATTTTATAAAATTGTTTCAACAATTCTGAGTTAATAAAAAAAACGCGTAAAAAATTTCTAAAGGAACCGATGTTGTAGGGAAAATAAAAATGAACCGCATCACGATTTTCAGTTTGTTTACATTTTGCCAAACAGCTGCTTGCTGTCAGTTTACGAGCAGATGGTTTGGGTTTGCTTTACATTCGAGTGTTATAAGCAAAGGCTTAAATTATTATATATTTTTCTGACTCAAACAATTTTAACTGTAACTGCTACTTTTGATTAATAACTTTAACTTCTTTTTCATTTACTTTTGGATCATTCTCACTTTGTTTTTGACCGTGCAGAACGATAACTTTTTTTCTGATTACATTTTGAAATCAGAAGCGCATTTGTTCTTGATTTACTGGTTTTTTCGATTTATTAGTTGATATGAGTACTTCAGCCAAACGTACATCTGGTCAACGGCCCAGAAAACGGAAGTTTACTGGTAATGTCACACCAGGAGCAAAATTGAAAGCGTTTCAGGTGCTCTTAACCACCGTGTCTCGGGAAGAAAACTCTGGCTTCTAAATTCCTCACTGGAAAGCAACAACTGTTTTAATGGTTACAGAATCTCTGACAAACATATATTGTTTTCAAATATTCAAAATAATCTGTCTTGTAAAAAGTGTGGTGAAGATGTGACAGTTTTGGAAAATAATACCAAAGGTCTTTCAAACACATTTTCTTTTGACTGTAAGAACTGTAGTTTTCTGTGCTCTTTTTTGCAACTCTGAAATGTTAGGAAAAAAGAAGGATATTCCTGAAATTAACAAGCGTTTCACGTATGCTATGAGCAGCATTGAACGAGACCACACAGCGATTGAAACCTTCTACGGTGTTATGGACTTTCCCCCGCCTAATTACGTTAAGTCCTGCAATGCCAAGGTACACACACAATTCTCGTGTTCAAGGGAAGTTGCAGAAGATTCAATGATGTTTGCTACTCCAGAGGAAATTGCTCTGACTAATTCATCTGACTTAGTGATCAGTGGAGATGTAACGTGGAAAAACCGTGGTCATACATCTCTTGTCTGTGTTTGCACTATTGCCGGTGATAAGTGTGGGAAAATCATCGACATTGAAGTATTATCATCGTATTGTAAGAGCTGTGATTCCTGGAAGAATCCCTTGGATGATCCAAAGGATCCCTTGGTTACAAAAATTGGAGTGTGGAGCACGAGGGTTTGTGTCTGAGAAACCATACCGGGTCAGCAGGAAAAATGGAAATGGTTGGCGATGTGCGAATATCTCAAAGTTCTGAAGATAAACGTTCAGCAAGATACATTTCATACATTGGTGATGGGGATACGAAAACCTTTCTTGCTGTTGTAGAATTACAACCGTATGACGACATTTCCATAACCCAATTAGAGTGTGTTGGTCGCATACAAAAAATAATGGGCACTCGTTTGCGGAAATTGAAGCAAACTTGTCCAAAGCTGAGTGACGGAAAATTTATCATTGGAAGAGGGAGACTGACGGATAAAGTGATAGAAATAATGTCTAATTACTATGGAAATGCCATCAGATCTAACAAAGATAATTGGACAGTGTTCTTTCACATGAGTTCACTGATGAAGAACCATTGCACAGTTTTTGCCCTTTGGGATCCGATTCTTGGTGCAAATATCAAAGAAAAGTTACAGAAAAAAGTGTCGAGACCCTCAAACACGAAAGAAAATTTCCAGCGGTTGTAATGCAAGCAATAAAGCCCATCTTTAATGATTTGTCGCAACCAAAACTTCTGCAAAGATGTATTAGAGGAAAAACGCAGAACAACAACGAGTCCATAAATTTGCTCATCTGGAAATTATGCCCCAAAACTCTTGGTTGTAGATGAAAATTGTTGAGATTGCTACAAATGAAGCAACTGTACTCTTTAACGAAGGAAACTCGGGTCGACCTTCATATAATGCAAACTTTTGGCTTGACTATTGTATCGAATGCCAGGGAATATTTCTTCACATAATGGACAGGAAAAGAATTGATACTGAAAAACGACATTTTAATATGAATACCAGAGAGGTACATCAAGCCAAACGAATGAGAATGAGGGATGGGAACAATACTTTGATTGCACAGGAGGGGACCACATATGCGGCAGGAGAATTTTAGGGTAAATTTTATTAACTAAACTATTTTTAACTAAAATGTAATTTTAAATTTTAATATTGTCAATAAATAGGATAAAATTATTATACATTGAATATACATGTAACTAAATTACTAACCAGTGTGCTATTAACCGTGCAAACACAATATGGAAAAAATTCCCATGCTTCTAACCGTGATTTTGTCTAAAATATTAAGGTTTTATTAATTAAAAAAAAATTGTATTTATACATTTACCAAAGTATTTTATTATATTTATTTTCTTATTTCTGATTATTTTCTAAACCATTCTCATATTCTGATAAATTTTTATGTTTGACTTCAGTTTTCACAAACATCATTTTCTTGTATTACGCGCATGATTTATCCAAAACCGTTTCATAGAAATGTATGGAAATTTTACAGTATGGTCTCACTATGTATTTAGATAAAATTATGAACGTTTATGAATTTCTGTTAAAACCATTAACAATTATTGGAATTATTTTTAAATTTTGAACGTTGAAATTTGAACTTTTTTTAAATTATATAAAGACTTTGAACAGAGATTTTGTTCTTCGTTATTTTAAAGAGACAGTAATATTCTATGCAGAAAAAAATATTTGTGCAAAAATATTGAAAACTTTAAAAAAAAAAGTTGCGTGTAACAGAAGTTATACAGACATTTAAAAAAAATTATTAAATTTGTTATAAAATTTTATCTAAAAATATTTAGTTCAAATTTGAACTTGATTTTAATCGTTCCATGTGTTTTCTTTCGCATCTTCAAATTTCCCATTCTTATGAACTGTGTTTTAAAAAATACAGACGTTCGCAAAATATATGTTTTTTCAGCATTTTGCAGTCTTTAAAAGACCCCTTAACACAGTTTTAAGGTAACCCAATTAACGGCATTTCTAGCAGATGATATTTTACTTAATACCATTATAATGTCATTATTTGCAGAAAACCTTCATCAAAGAAAAGGAATGTTGCTCTATCAAAAGTTTTAAAAGCTCGTTGCATATTAAAGACAACTAAAGTGACAAAGGTAGGATGTAAATTACTGGTATGAGAAACACTTGAAACAGGAAAAAGGAAGGAATCAATATGACATGAGTGGTACGTTACCTAAAAATAGGTATTCTGGAGAGAAAATTTTCTCGACTCGAAACTTTCAAAGATGAAGGTTGGCAGGCAACCTTCACGAAGAAGGAATTTTCATTTTAGTTTGGGTCCAATTAAAAAGTTTTGAGGACATTATAGAGTAAAAACGAAAAATATATCTCCTGAATCTAAACGTATTTATCAGATTTTTACTAGTTAATAAGAGTTTGAGTATCAGTTGAGATTTTATTATTAATAGTATCTACTCAATGTACCTTTCGTATTTTAACTAATTGATTACCGTTTATTGATTACTTGCATTTTTATTACAGATATTAGTAAATTAAAGTACTTTTCATAAGTTTTGTACTTTTTGATAACAGCTTGTAGATCAGTTGCAATGTTACAGCAGATATAGGTATCTCAAAAAAATTTTCATCACAATTTTGCTGTTAATAACATTTTGTGCAGTTATTATTACAACTGATTTATGCTAATCAGCTTCATATAAATAAATAGCCGTAATTCATCATAAATTAAAGCATTTGCAATGCATTTCAACTTAAATTTGTAAAAGCTATTGTGTTTGTGAATTTAATTTAAACATTAACATATTATAACACGCTTTCAAATGATATATTTTAACCTAAGTTATTCAATACATATTCTTAATTTTATATTATGTTCTATTAATGCGTGATAGTGCGATTTTTAATAAATGTATTTGTTTGAAATACAAAGTCTGTTTTTTGAGTTCATAAGCATGTAATCCTATTATTACTAAATAGTTTTATTTACGGCGAATTATTAATGAATAGACATGTGCAAGCAATTGAGCTTTTTAAAAATGTCAGTGTTTATTATCTTACTTGATACTTTTAAAAGCATTCAATGCATTAAATAATTTTCCTAACGAAATACTTATGCCTATTTGTTACACATTGGATCTAGGCTGCCTTTGAAAAGTAATATCGTCGACTTAGAGTAAAAACTCGTACACTAGAAAAATGACTTTTTTTTACTTTACAACTGTTTAATGATTAACTATAAGCTTTTAGTTAAAAACGAATAAACCCTAAACGGTTTCACAAGACTATATGTATTTTACACAGATCGCAACATAAAAATGCTATTGTCGTCAGTATAAAAATAGGCATAGAGTATTTCCGAAAAAATCTCTGTTAGCCAGTAATATGTACTTTTCAGACATCTTTTTTAAAAAAAAGCGAGACAGACATTTTATATTTTTTTAATGTAAATACTGTCTCGACTTTTGTCTACATCGTTTGCAGGAAAAAAGAATAAATAATCTGGAGTCGAGTAAATTCCATATGTTTTTCCTTGAGTAAATAATTCATCATCCTTAGCTTAAATACTATTACGAGCTATTGCTCTAGTCTTAAATAAAAATTATCCTCTTATTCATATTCTTTTCACAATACTACAGAAAAATCTATTTGAGGCCTGAATCGCAATCATCTGGTGGATCCCAAGAAAATTTTGGGTTTACCACCAGGATTAAATAAAAGATGTAATCATTTCAAAACTAGCATTTAGTTACATTTACATGCCTAAACTTACATTATTTTCAATCAAATTTAAATTTTTAAAGTTTATTATGAATAGATTCAAAGTTAGGAAATAATTCAATTTTCCAGTAAACTTTGCGTTTTAAATGTTATTTAGTTTGGAGTGTATTAAAATTATTCACTTTAAAGAATTTTTTTCACGCTTACCCAGTTAAACCAGCTTGCTCAGTTAGAAGATAATGGATTAGCACCTGCATAGCTGCCAGTTCGAACTCAACGTCGTATAAAAAGGTGACTGCTGCACGTTAAGGTATCTGTATACGTTCGGAGCACTTTAAAAAAAATGAAATTCAGAAGTAATTTATTATTATTTTTATAATTACTTGTGTTCAAAATTAATTTTAAACTATCAATAATTAAAATTTAAAAAAATATAATTAACAAAAAGTGAAATATTGTGTGTAAATGTTAATTTTTTTTCTCGAAATTATAAAAAAAGATACCGGTCATACAATTTAAATTAGCAGCAAAATGATCAGAATAAAATTTTTGATGGTATCTAGTACTTCTACTAGAAGTAGAAAGATATTTAAAAAATAAAGGTTTTATGACTCATTGAAAAATTGTTGAAGGATTTTTAACCATTTTCAACTATTGATATTCAAATGCAAGTTTATAAATAAGAAAAAAAATAAAGATATAAATTTGATTCTAGTGCATGCACTTGCAAACACTATTTCGAATGTGTATAAATTTTTTTCTTAAGTAAACATCAATAACTTTATTAGTTATCATTTCTGTAATACAGAGGCTGTTCACACCTTTTTTAGACAGTGTATATTGTATTCACAAAACTAAATTACTTAAAATTCTTGTCTTTTAAAGGTTCTATTTGATAGCCTTTATTCTGAAGTATCTTCGATCCTTTTTTAATGAAGTATCTTTCGAGTAATTTTCAGGATAATAATGCCTTTTGAAGTGTCAGAAAAGGTATTCTATCCCATTCCTCCTGAACAGCTTTCCAGAGTCCTCTAAGGGTTGTGGGACGACGTTTGGATAATGCAGATTTTAAAAGTCCGAAAGTACAAAAATCCATAGGTGATACATCGGGAGATTTAGTAGGGATATCAGTGAAGGGTATGACCTTGATACCTGTTTTTTGTTCCATTTCTTTTAGGAAATTTACAGTGAATTTTGATGTGTGACTGCTAGCTTTGTCTTGATGGAGTTCCACAGATTGATGGCACTGTGGGTAAAGCGATGGTATTTCATTCAGAAAAATTGACGATAAAATATGTTCCTGATAGTATTTGGAGTTAATCTTGACATTTTTTCCTCTCTCTTTATTTTTAACTTGCCATTATAGGAAAAACCACCAACAATCATGAATCCCTTAGAAAAATTTTCTTTCGATCCTGTGAACCATGTACTTAAATTTTTTTTCTCCCCTTTTGTGATGATAAATGGCTCTTTTTTTTGCTGTAATCATTTAAATACATCCATGATTCATCTATTGTAAAAAATTTTTACATTTTTCTTTGGATAAGTGTTTCTCATATAGAATTCGGCAGCGTGTCCTGAATTCAGCGATATGCTTTGGAGAAAGACGGTGTACATTGCGTTTTTTTCGCTTTCTTAAGATTTAAATCAACGTTTATCCTTTTGTTTACAGTGGACACCGAGCATTTTAATAATTTTGCAACTGTCCTTTGACTAGGGGGATTTTCTTTTAACATTAAACAACGTACCTTTGCACTAGTCGAAGGTGTCCATTTCTTCCTTGGATACTTGTTTGGAATTTTTGTCCCACTTGAGGCTCCAATTTGACGCTTTTTTCCTTTCTTGTTGACGATATTACCTATTGACGCTTTAGATATTACAAAACCAAGACTCTCACATCGTTTTTGGACAACGGAATATAAATATTTCTCTTCGGAAAGAGCATAAATATAGCATTCGAACCACTGTGTTCGTTAAAAAAGCCATTTTGAAGTTGGGGGTTAAATAGATTAATTAAGAGTATCTAAAACGTCCTGCTTGTTTTTAAGGTACTACCCACTTAATGTATCCGAACACGTACGAGACCCTTTTTTTAAAGGTAGTAGAGAAATATTTAATGACATTATTATATTTAGTGTTATTAAACAATAGCATTGGCTATAAATATTTAAAATATATATTAATAATTTTGTATAAATTATATTTATGTAGGACATTTTAAAGAAATTTGCCACAAACTTCAAATGTGCTAGATCTAGAAAATTTTGTTCTTCACTTCTCTTTAAAAATGTTCACATTATTCAAAAAACAGAAACCATTTAAAGATTTGAAAATCATTTCTAAAATTATATTTGGCATTAAAAAAAAAACTTTAATTTAAATTTTTACAGATTTTTGGTCTTATAATGGCCATATCCGGTGTTTCCCATACCTACTTACTTCGGGTTTACTCGCCTTAGTTAAAATCTTAAAATCTCTGCAATTAATTAACATAAAGAAAAAAACTATATATACACTGCTGTTTGTAAAAAATGCAACACAATGAAGGACTCATCCGAATGAAATGAAATTTGCAGCAAATGTCAATTATAGGATGTTATGCAAAGTAGTAAAGTTTCAGAGGCACCACGAATGCGTGGTGTGAGCAGCGCCCTCTGAACTGATGCTAAAAACGTATGTATAGAGAGCTGTAATCGGACGTTGAAAATAGTGCATGGTTATTTTTTAGTGGCAAACGTTTAGCGAGACCTAAGTATGCCTCCACGACGAAATAGCGTGAAATTTCAACAAATTACGGAGTTTGAACAGGAGGGGGAATCATCGGCCTTCGTGAAGGAGGATTTTTCTATCGCTCAATAGAAGCTCGTGTGCAGTGGAACAGTTACACAGTGGTGCGAGTTTGGAATCAGTGGACCGACGAGCACCGGACAACTAGAAAAACTGGGAGGGGATGACGGAAGGTGACGTCAACGCGTGATGATAGACACCTGGTCCACATGGCGGTGAATGACCGTACAGCTTCCTCCAGGCAGTTGGCAGCACTTTGGTCTACTGCTACTTGTGTACTAATATCGGCTTCGTTAATTCGGCGAAGTCAGCTGCACCGTGGACTGCGTGCAAATATTCCTTTACACAGGATTTAATTCTGATAATTCATTTAATTCTGATGACTCCTTCATAGTGTTGCATTTTTTACAAACAGCAGTATATATTGGAAAGTCAAATACATTCTGTATCAAATTAGGTCAAAAAGTTTTTTGGAATTTTTCGTCAAAAATGACAATTTTAATGTGTCTGATTCTTTAAATGTACGCTTGTTGTAAATACATTTATTTATTACTAGCAAAATACCCGACCTTACTCGGTTTGAATTGGTTTACTCTAGATTGAAGAGATGATGAAAATATATAATGACTTACGTTTTTTGAAGAATGAAATAATATTTTAAACCTTTCGTCATCTTTATATTTTCTACAACTTACTTTGGACACAAATCCTACACATGCATATATATTCATGTAATACATTTCACATACATCGCACAATTGCTGTATGCCAAAGCTACAAAATGACGAAAGGTGATACTAAGGTTACTACTATAAAAGACGATTTTGAGGGAGATTTGTAATTCCCTTTCTTTTGTTCTTTTCATGTTCAACTCAATTAATTAAAATTACGATTTACGGCGAGTGCTCTCGCACTCATAGTCAACAAAACAATATTTTTTTACTTGTGGCACTCTTGCCTCCGGTATGCGACACTGTGAAATTTTGCAATCTTCTCCTGTCATTACAACGATTTGTCGAACGACCTGTCGAACCCGGCATTACAACAATTTTTTAATGTTGGAAAAAGTTCCAGTTTGGATTAATAAACATTATTATTCTTTCAATAACGGCATTATTCTTTCAATAATGGCATAATTACACTTAAAATTTACTGAAAATTTATACTGACTTACCTAACATTTTTAAGTCTAATACTTTGTGGTGCTGTTGCGTGTGATGAGAAGGAAAACACATTTATTAAAATATTAAATATTTAAAACAGGAAACAGCGAAGTAAAACAAAATAAAAGATGTCGCAAAAAATTGTTCTAAAGCTATTAATTTGTGATTCAATTTTATCTCTTGATCTCGCACAGTTGCCACAACTTACAACTAAAAGTGTACAAAAAAATTTAGAAATATGATATTAATTCAGAGCGAAAGAACCAGAAAAAATATAACTGCTCGCGCGATCTTGTTCATTCTCGTTTCATTGAAAAATATCGTCTGTCCCAAATATTTGGAAATCGTTTTCATTGCGCAAAGAATAAAAATAAGACTCGAAATAAATGAAGTATCAGAGCTAAAATTTCACCAAAAATTTTTTTTTTGAAAAATAATTGGTTTTCAGCATTACTGGTAAAGCAAATGAAAGTAATCGTAATACTCAAACTATACATTGCAATTTTTCGAAAACTATCAAATTGTGGCTGATTTAAGTATACTTACTCAGGTGTTTTAGCATGAAACTCTTCTAAATATAACAATAAAAAATTTTTAATACTGCATTCACTAAACTAATAAATAATGTATATAAATAAAACACATTGTAATCAAATATCTGGAATACAATTCATGTGATGTCTACACAAACACACAAACACAAAATCGAGCATAGAACAGAAAGACGGACAGACAGACTTTCGCAACCAATGCCAGTCACTAAATGAAGATAAGTACTCACTGTATGCAAATTTCCATGAAAATATCTTAAACCACGTGGACGTGTATAGGGCACAACATACAGACAGACAGACAGACGGACAGACAGACAGACAGACACCAAACGAGAAAAAGGCGGATTCGGCATCAGAAGGGTCCAAAACGGATAGAAAACTTGAAATGGGTCGAAAATATTGAATGTACAAACAAACACTCCATTCTTATTTATATAGATAAGTTTGATAATATGATAAGAGTACATACTATAGGCGTTAATAATCTTTTTTATGATAATGCAATTTGGCACACATATGCGTAGCAATCACCGGAGGTTGGCGAGCGTTAGTAAGCAGTATTCATAACTGACCCCACGAAAAGAACTGTAATGGGTAATACCGTGCTGGTCACGCAGTGGCTGGTGTTCAATATGTCAGTAGTGAAAGTACTTATACATATTACACCAAAAGTACTTATACATATATTACCAAAAAATGTATTATATTAAGATTTTACATTCAAACCTAATCACAATCATATCTAAATTTTTAATGTCTGATTATGAAAACTGTTATATAGATTTTCTCCATTTAAAAATTGAAGAAAGAAACATTTTGTTAATGGATAACGAGATAAAATTCTCAAAGCACCCACAGTCGCAGTAGCCTTTTACTATACCTGGAAATCTCCACAGAGGGTAAACTAATTTTCAAATTACCGGTTCCAATAAATTCAGGAAATACAAGGGAACCTGTCTTACTCTGATCTGAAACCATCAGTGCACTTTCATCAAGAGAACAATATAATGCACATAATGGTTCAAAGCTGTATTCACTAAAAGGCACACTTTCTAAAAGCTTTCCGAACTACCTTTAGTATATAGGGATAACATCGGTAATTAAAACATTTTATCGAATTATGTCTATGCTGAAAACGCCAATGCCTTCCATTGAACGTATTGTACATGGTGAATTAAAATTGTTTGAAGAGCTCTTTCTCCGTGTGCAATCCTATTATATTTGTTAGTAAACTTTTGGCAGAGTGGAATTATCAAAAATCTGCGAAATTCCATCAAACGAATAACAAATTTTGGAATTTTTTTGTACATTTAATCTTAATTTTGTATACTTAATCTTATTTTTGTATATTCAATATTAATTTTGTATAAATTATCTTACTTGTATATTTAATATTAATTGTGTACATTTAATCTTAATTTTGTAAATTTAATCATAATTTTGTAAATGTAATCGTTTTTTTCGAATAATTAAACTTAATTTTGTATATTTTATGTTACTTTTGTAGATTGAATCTTAATTTTGTATATTGAATCTTAATTTCGTATATTGAATCTTAATTTTATATATATAATCTTAATTTTGTGTATACCTAATCAATTTTGTATATTTAATTAAAATTGTGTTAACTAAGTTAAATTCGTTTGATTGTGTTCATTGTGTTAACTGTGTTTAGTTGGATTAATTGTGTAAATCATGTATAAATGTGCTAAATGTGTTAAATTTGTTTAATTGGGTTAATTGTATTACATTTTAATCAATCTTAATTTGGTAAACAAAACCCTTATTTGGTGTATATATATATAATCAGTTTTCTTATAACGACGATATACCTCGTCAAGATAACCATCAGTAGGGTCAGGAGATGATAACAAAACAGGCGTTAGTAGCGTTTATTTAATGTGGTCAAAACTTGTGGTTGATAATATTATGCTTAAATTGAGAAATTTCTAAAAAGTATTACTCTGCAAAAAAACTTCGGTATTCTGTATAAATAATGTATAAAAAATCAATAAAACGGTGCGTAGTAAAGGGTATCAAATTATTTTGTGGCACAAATCAAATGTAGAAATTAGTAAATGCAAAATTACTCATTTCATGTTTTACAACCGGGTTGTGTGTATATCTGTTGTATGCCATGTAAATAATCCAAAGCTGCTTTCTGTGTGTATAAAAGATTAAATTTAGTAGATCCGTTATTAATTCAACCAGGAGGCACGTTTGATTTCGAAAAGAATTTATGGAACCAACCTTCTCAAAAATTGCTTAAGAAAGGTGCATCATTCTACCAAAACATACTGTACCCTTTACTATATTACATTAACGCTAGAAGTGTATCAGGTTTTACAGATTTATTTTTTATTGTTCCCCACAAAGCATTACTATTACGTAAAATGGTGCACTGTAAACGTAAACCTTTTGGTATATACGGTCTCTGATTACTCTAATTGCATTACGACGTATTGGGCATTCCTCAAGTTTATTGAGTTTGCCGAGAAAACAGTTCTATACAATCAACTAACCAAAACAAAAACCTTCCGATAAATTACCATATTACCAATAAATAATACGTGCTTCACTGCATTAACGTAACACTAGTAGTGAAACGAGTTTTACAGAGTAGACTTCAAGAACTGTGTATCACCATTGTATGAAAGCATATTCCGACAGCTAATATATTTGATAAACTATATACGGTCTCTAATGAATATAATTGCATTTCGACGTATTGGACATTCTTTGAGTTTGTTTATTTTGCAGAGGAAAGAGTTCTATATAATCAATTAACCAAATCAAAAATCTTCCGATAAATACAACAAACTGCCAATAAATATTACGAGCGTCACTGCATTATTTTGAAGCTAGTAGTGAAACGTGTTTTACAGAGTAGTCTTCAAGAACTAAGCATCACCAATGCGATAAAGCATGTTCCGAAAGCTAATATATTTGATATACTACTATTACTATACGGTTTCTAAAGGCACGTTCTCACGAATCAAGTTTAATTTACCGTTTATACTTGATCAAAAAATTAAATGGAAACTATCTCGAGAACCTTTGTCTTAATCGAGTTAATCAACTTTTTAGTGGATCAAGAAAAGTTTGATCCATTCAAACTTTATCATTCAAGTGATGAATCATCTGCTTTCAATTTGAAACTTGTCTTGAAACGTTTGAACTTCAGTTGACTGTCAAGTTCTCTTTTATGGTCACGTCACGCGTGTCTGTGTTTTGTTTTTAAATGTTGTGTTTAAAAATGAGCTTCAAGTGGTCTGAAAGTGTGATGCTGATATTTTTAGAACTGTATTATAACCACCGACTGTTTAAGTATAAATGTAAAGATGCAATTGATGAACTTGATAAAGTAGTGCAAATTAATACAATTAAGACTGATTATGAATTCGACATCTATGCCAAATCTGTCGCAGTCTTGTTAAAACGGGTGCCTCTCTACTAAGCAGTCATATGCCAGGAAGAAATTCCATTTGTAATAAGACAAAAGCGATTGAAATTCTTAAAAGCATCACCAGCGTTTTCACTTTTTCATCATACAACTCAATGCTCGCCGTCAGTTTGAAAGGAATCATACAACAGAAAACAATGCGGATATGATTCTCAGGAGACATTTGATATACTTGCTTTTGCTAGATTTGCTGAAGCGACGTGTCGTACAATTTCTTCTTATGTTAAATAAAATAGTATTTACTTCTTTTAACAAAACTTACTAACCGTACAACTTCAATCACAGCTGCTTTCAACGCCATTTTAAAAATGAAACTTGATCAGTTTCTATTGAAGTATTTGAACAATAACTGATTAAAGTCGCATTGAACTTTTATTTATCAACTATAATCGGTCATTTAAACTTGATTCATGAGAACGCGCCTTAATGAATCTAATTGCATTTCGACGTATTGTACATTCCTCATAATTGTTGAGTTTGCAGAGAAAACAGTTCTACAAAATCAACTAACCAAAACAAAAACCTTCCGATAAATACACCATTCTACGAATAATTACTGCTTATAATTATTAATAATTACTTATATATATATATATATATATATATATATATATATATATATATATATATATATATATATATATACTGTCTTTAACGACTCTAATTGCATTTCGACGTACTGTATATTCCTCAAGTTTATTGAGTTTGCAGAGAAAGCTGTGTTCTACAGAATCAACTAACCAAATCAATAACATTCCGATAAATACACCATATTGGCAATAAATAGCACGAGCTTCACTGCATTAATTTAACTACAGTAGTGAAACGTGTTTTACAGAATACCCAGAACTATGAATCGCGATTGTGTGAAAGCATGTTCCGAAAGCTAATATATTTGATATATGTACTATATAATGTCAATAACTACGAAACTCGATACTGTATTAAGCTTCATAAGCATGTATCCGTTATGAAAGCTGTAATCATCCTTGCATGACTGCTCACCAGTTTTGAATTTTTTGACAAAGGTTATCCTTCTTAATCTTCCTTGAAGTGGTTTCGACGAAATATTTGACAAATTTTGCTAATGGAAAGATTCCTCTTCATCACGGTATTGTCAATTTTTCGATGACGACGAAATAAAGATATGGTTTTCAAGATTTCAACACTTTAAGCATATCAACAGTTAACATCCTAAATATGAACAGTTTTAATAATAAATATCAACAGTTTTAATAACAAATACCAATTAAAACCAAGTGTGTTACATCAGGTGTGGGAGAGGTCAATTTAAGCATATCAACACTTGATGTAATATATATCAACACTATTTAAGCATATCAACGCTTGAAGTAATATAAATTAACACTATTTAAGCATATCAACACTTGAAGTAATATAAATCAATACTATTTAAGCATATCAATACTTGAACACTTAATATATCAACACTTGACGTAATATATATCACACTTGAAGTAATATCTATCACACTTGAAGCAATATATATATCAACACTTGAAGTAATATATATCAACACTTGAAGTAATATCTATCACACTTGAAGTAATATATATCAACACTTGAAGTAATATCTGTCAATCAATATGTAAATCAATACTATTTAAGCATATCAATACTTGAACACTTAATATATCAACACTTGAAGTAATATATATCACATTTGAAGTAATATCTATCACACTTGAAGTAATATATATCAACACTTGAAGTAATATATATCAACACGAAGTAATATATGTCAACACTCTAAGCATATCAGCAGTTTACATACTAAGTATTAACAGTTTTAATAATAAATATGAACAGTTTTTTTAATAAATATGAACAGTTTTTTTAATAAATATCAACAGTTTTTTTAATAAATATCAACAGTTTTTATTAATAAATAATATGAATAGTTTTTTTTATAATAAAATAACAATTTTTAGTAAATATCAACAGTTTTACTAATTGATAATAATTAAACCAAAGAGTGTTACATTATCTGTGGGAGAAGTTAAGGATACCTCTTCCACTTAAGGTATAAAAAAGATTTAGGTGAATGCGAAGTCGCTACAAAGGTCGATAGCTCGCCAAGCCCGGCAACCATGCTCTCCCGGGTGCTAATAGCGGCGAGCACTGCCGTGTAGCAGCGCCTCAGCGAAAGAGCGCTTCTGACGTTGGGGTCATATGTGGCCGTACACCGTAGTGCATAGGGTATCCGTCAATCGTTCCGGCCCCTCTACAACTGTGTGAACCACAACAACGCAGCGGGGGAAAGTTTCGACCCCGCTAGCTCTCCGGCCGCTCTCTCGGCGACTCTCTCGTCTTTTAAAAATTTAATTCTAATAATTAAAGTTTAAGTGAAATAAAATGAAGCAATGCTTGGATTCTCCGCCGGACGTCTAATGGATTTCGTAGGCAGTGTGTGATCCGGAATTCTGTTCCTGTTTGTGAATACTCATAAGTGGCGGATTTGTTTTTATGCTCCTTGCTGCTTACTACACCTGGGGGAAGTTGCAAATGAGTGGGAAAATGTCGTTTCAGCATTCGTCAATGATATTCCTCGTAGCGATTGGAATTTATTTGGTTAATTCTGCATTCAGTGTGGTGCAAGAGATAACAGGTAGGATTGATTTTGATTGGGTGACTCTTTTTCTATCTGCTGTTCAAACTTAAATGTTGTTTTCAGGTGTTTACGAAGTGATTTTAGAAGAAGAATTTCAGTGGGAAAGATCGTTTCACTGCTCTTTTTTTTACGTTTTGGGTCTTGGTTGAAATTTAACAAAACCCTGAATATTCTGGATAATATACTTGCTCTTTACTGTATTTATTATATGTTTGCAATTAAAATTTCAATTGTTCCTACTTAATTTTCTGAAGAATGTTACTTTATTTGTTTTTCTCATTTTGGAAAAAGGTTAAAATTTTGAAAAACACGACAAACATTCCGGATATTTTCTTTATAAGTAAACAGTTTTTTCCGGATAATGTGTGCGTATTTGATCATTGTAGTATTATTACAAATTTGTGGGATTGTAAATTAAATTAAGTAAGAATTTGCAGCATATTGCAAAAATTGAACTTTATTTTTCTCTTGTGGAACAAAGGTGATATATCATAAAGCCATGAATAGTTGTTCTCTAGTAACCAGTTTTTCCAAAGATAAAATATTTATTCTTTGCAGCATTCATTCTAAAATTGGGACTTGCACACTTAATGGAATTATTAGTTTTCTGCGGAGTACAACAAAAATTCGTATTTATTTTTCCCTTTTTGGTTATGGTTAAAATTTAATGAAACCATGAAAAACATATTATGAATCGGTTTTTATTTTAGTTTTTCCACACTAATATATTTGATCTTTGTAGTATTTATTCCAAGTTCGTGTATAGTAAATTTAATTATGATTATTAATTTACATTTTCTCTTATGTGGAATGCTACAGAAATTGTACTTTATTTTCCTCTTTTTGGTCATGGTTGAAATTTGAGAAAGACATACATATTATGTATACGCACTTTAATATAAACAGGTCCCCCGGATAGTATATTTGATACTTGAATAATTTATTGTAAGTCTATAAGGAGGGATTGTAAATTCGATTACGATTATTAGAAACATTCTACTTAATTTTTCTCTTTTTGTTGATGATTGTTATTTTATAAAACCCTGAATATTTCTGGATACGTTATTTAATACGTAGTTTTCTCCCTGTTAATATATTTTTCTTTTGATACATTTATTCTAAATTTGCGAATTTTAAATTTAATCGCAGTAATTAGTTTTCTTTGGAATGTTACACAGATTGTACTTTTGTTCTTTATATTTCTCTTTGTGGGCATTTCTGAAATTTGAGAAACCATGAATATACCGGATACGTTCTTTACTATATTGTATTTCTCCCCTATAACATATTCGCACTTTGCAATATTTATTTTTTCTGAATTTACTATTATTGAACTTAGGATACTTTAAATGCAAATCGAATGAAAATTCATACTGATTCGTGTTTATTTAGTACATAAACGTAAATGTCATACATCAGTTGATTTTGTGCAGGAGGACTTTGATACAGTTCACTTTTAAAAACTTTATCTTGTTTCTTGCTGTTAAAATTTGAGGATACTAATATCAGGGGTAAGTTTATTATCAATTATGCTGAACTTACCAGATAATAAACTTGTATTTGTTAAGGTTTAGTTAAAGGATTATTTTTATGATTTTTATCCTGGAATATTTTTTTTTTTTTTTTTTTTAAGTAGGTAAGAAGGTAAAACTTAAAACTACATCGTGTTTTATTTATCGTTGAAACGAACGTGTTTTATTTGTAAATAGATATTAATCAAATGTTGAGTTGTATTTCATCCGTCACAAGCAAATTAATACAAGTATGTATTAAGTTTTCTTTTTTTTTGTTCGTTCTTAAAATTTAGTTGAGTAGGTAAATATTATAAATGCATTATATATATAATATTCATTATCATCTGGGATAGTGTCTAGTTTTTTAATATAAAGTGCAAAATAGTATTTCGCTACTTTTCGAGTTCCCTACGAAGTATCTGGGATATTTCAAGGGTTTAGAAAAGTGAAAGTTTGAGATGGTTGTCTTAGTTTCAGAACGTTGTATTTTTAGTATGACCATAATGCCTGCTCTATAAAATTTACAGAAAGTGTTTTCGTAAGTTGTCGTCCCCATCACAAATTTAAACAACTTTTTTTTTTATGTTTTCGCGGGCATTTGGTAGAATCAGAAATTATTCTGGATAGGTTATAAATCATTTATACCGAATTGTTTTTGATAAATACTTCGTTTTTGTCAAGGTGTCCGTGCAAATATGGATTACATGATACTAATGGATATTTCTGCCTATTAATGTTGATACATATGGATGATGAAAAATGGTAATTTACTCGTATTGTTTTCTTGCTTGGTACGTGGTGTTTTTACCACGTAATCCTCTTTTGAGAACGGCCTGTACTGCTTTATTGAACAATTATCGCCAAGATTTTAAAAATTTATCCTAATCCATTGCTAAAATATATGGCACTTGTGAAAATTCTAACAATTAAGTTTCACATGTTTTTCAAACATACAATATACTTCTCGTTATTATTCTTGATTCGGAGTACAATTTTAATTCAAGTACTTCTTTTGGGATTTCTGGATTGAATAAAATTTATGTGTTTTAGAGCGTATAATAAATTGTGTAAATTTAAATTCAGCGTTTTATTTATAACATAGTACTTTTTGATTTAACATAGTGATTGCAAGATTTTAAAAATGCTTTATCCGTCATAATCAAATCTTATTAAGATTTTATCCTAATCCATTGCTAAAATATAGGGCACTTGTGAAAATTCTAAAAATTAAGTTTCACATGTTTTTCAAATATACAGTATAATTCTCGTTATTATTCTTGATTCGGAGTACAATTTTAATTCAAGTACTTGTTTTGGGGTTTCTGGATTGAATATAATTAGAGCGTACAATAAATTGTGTGTAAATTTAAACTGAGCGTTTTATTTATAACATAGTGCTTTAAAATCGACTAAGGTTTATTTAAGGCTATATGTGAAAATTTAATATAGACCAGTTCGCGGCGTAGTATAAATATTCGTTTCCTAGAAGTGATAATATGAAATAGAGAAGGTTTTAAAAAGTATTTATTTTCTTGTGGAAGGTTTTAGTATATAAAAGATATAAAAGGCAAACTTAACGTAACTAGATACCAAACATTGTTCCTTACCTATTCAATATCGCATGTTTGCGTTTAAAATTAATTTTCGTTCGAAGTGAGCTGTGACAAAATTTTAGATCAAATTACGAAGAGTTCAGGACATTTTTCATTTATCCGTATTTATAATATTTGTTGCTCCGTATCTACAATAACTTGTTACATCGATATGTACAGTTGCATCTTCAATTTACGGTAGTTACTGAACGCAGAGCATTAATTTGTCATTTGCAGTTAAAGAGAATATTCTTTCTCTGTAAAACAATTCATATCGATACTTAGAATCGATTTTCTTCGTCTGTATGACGTCACTTTTAAAGTATCGTAAAGTGGAAACAGTTTTCCTTGAAACTATCTTTTTTGTTTTGTTTCACTTGTCTCTTTTCAATCTTTTATTCTCCATATTCAATTTCTACAGCTCAACTGAGATGTGCTTTTTACCTTTCCCATTCTTCCGATATAGATGTCATATATAAACGAATTCTCATGTACATATTTATTCTCATAGATATGTTTACTTATATCTACCAGGTATACAATCCATCCAAATTTGTAATACGAAATATAAAATATTATAAAATATATTTATTCATCTAATAAATTTAGTAATATATATTTTTGGTGATGTGTATTTAGTTTTCCATTGTGTTTTCAGGAAAGGGTTCATGTTGTTTTGGAATAACTTTTAAATACGTATTAATTTTTTCATATTGTTTATTTAATAAATGGCATTTTTTTGCGAAATTACTCACAGTTGAATATTAACCAAATGATTGCCTCCGGCCACACTGCAAATAATGGTTCTACGGTTACAACAAATGGGGTAAGGACAAAATAGTTAAATGAATAGTTGGTACTGGTTGAAAATGGTTGGGACACAAAATAGTTAAATTAAGCTTCCAATTCAAATTCAATAAATTACATTTTTTTTGCGAAATTACCCACATTTAAATTCCAGCCAAAGGATTACCTCTAGTCACACTACAAATAATGGTTCTAAGAACATATTTTACAATATGCTACATATTTGTTCAATTCTTTTTTGCAAACTTTTTGCTCAAGTTGTTGTCGGCTTGTTAACGTAGACTCGTTCCTTTCGATGTTTTGAAACATCGATGTTCCAAATTAAAACATCGATGTTGATAAAACATCGTTCCAAAACCATCGATGTTTTTAAAATTCAGTGTATGTAAACTTTTTCCCCCATTTCTTAAAACTGGTTTAGCACAACTAAGGATGCAACATCGACAGCAAAACATCGATGTTGATAATGCATCGCCCCTAAACTTTCGACGTTTTTAAAATTCAATGCATTTAAACGTTTTACCCCATTTCTTATAACTGGTTTAGCAACTAGTGATGTGACATCAGCTCCAATACATCGATTTTTTTTATAAAACATCAATGTTTTGAAAACATCGAAGTCGTATCCCTACTTTTCAGACCCTTCACCTTTTGTCACTTTGGTCTAAAAGTATGTTCAATTTTCTGATTATGAATATTATGCTACTTGGTTATTTTTTAAATTTTTATAACGTTACTTTTTTCATTTAAAAATAAAACATCGACAACGTAAAAACATCGACAAGTATAAGCATCGATGTTACAAAAACATCGACCCCAATACATCGATGTTAAATACATCGATGTTTTTTAAAAAACATCGATGTTTTGAAAAACATCGACATCGATGTCGTATTTCTAGTATATAGAGTTAAAAGTCTAAAATAGTTACATTAAGCTTCCAATTAAAATTCAATAAATGGCTTTTTTTTGCGAAATTACTAACTTTTGAATACCATCCAAATGATTGCTTCTTGTCGCACTGCAAATAATTGTTCTACGAATATATTTTCCAATATGCACCACATTTGTTCAATTTCTTCGCAAACGTTTTTCTCAAGTTGTTGTCGGCTTGTTAGTAGAATTAAGTTGAAAGAGAACGCAAATCACTCGATTTTATTCAGATAATAAATGGGTACACTACGAATCATACGGTGTCACAAGCTACACGATATGTTTATTGATCTTGTTGAAGCTAGATTTTATGTTACATTTGAGGTAGATAAAAATTTTTACATCGTACAGTAGAATTCATCATTAACAGTAACATAATTTTAATTAGCATGCTGGTACAAAATAGTTATACTAAGGTTCCAATCCAAATCATCATTTGTAAATAAATGAGTAAAGAATATATATAAAATATGTTTTAAAATGATCTAGTTAAAAGTTATCCCCCCCCCCAAAAAAAAGGGAGCAATTCCTAAAAAAAAAGGTTCACTTTATTTGCAGACTTATAGTCGGCTAATATGTGGTACATCGTAAGAGCAAAATACCAATTTTGCACTAAGATCAAAAGACTGTGTAGAAAATTGAATACTAAGTATCACTAATGTGCATTTTTCCATCTTGTTTATCCGACGAAAAAAAATGTCATTTCATTGAAATAGCAAAATATCAATTTTACAGGAGGAGCAAAAAACTGAGTATACAATTGAATTCTAGGTATCGCTAATGTATAATTTTCCATCTTGTTGATCCGTCGATTACGTGGTCTCACTTCACCGTAAGAGCAAAATAACAATTTTACTGAAGGAGCAAAAAAGTACGTATAAAATTAAATGCTAGGTATCACTAAAGTGAATTTTTCGATCTTGTTGATCTGACGAATACGAGGTTCCGATTCACCGTTACTGCAAAATACCAATTTTAAAGGAGGATCAAAAACTATTTATATAATTAAATACTAGGTATCACTAAAGTGTATTTTTCGGTCTTGTTGGTCTGACGAATGTGATATTCCGATTCACCGTAAGTGCAAAATACCAATAATTTTACAGAAGGAGCAAAAAAGTACGTATAAAATTAAATGTTAGGTATCACTAAAGTTTTTTTTTTTTTTCTAATGGCGGGCACATTTTGAGCGAAGTCATTGGCCACTACAAGGCCGGATGTGATGGCCATTTGTGAAGGAGCACCCAGTGGGAGGACCATCATTGCTCCTAACAATTACTTCGTAATTTTGCACCATGTTCAGATGACGAATCAACACCTGAGCTGGTATACGCTTACAAACATCCATGCCCGAACCCGGATTCAAACCGGGGACCTTCCGATCTAGAGGCCAACACCTTAACCACTATACCGGTTGGTCGGCTATCACTAAAGTGCATTTTTCGATCTTCTTGATCTGACGAATACGAGGTTTCGATTCACCGTAAGTGCAAAATACCAATTTTACAGGAGGACCAAAAACTATTTACATAATTAAATACTAGGTATCACTAGAGCGCAGTTTTCGATCTTGTTGATTTGACGAATACGAGGTTTCGATTACCCGTAATTGCAAAATACTAATTTTACAGAAGGAGCAAAAAACTACGTAAAAAGTTAAATGCTAGGTATAACTAAAGTGCATTTTTCGATCTTGTTGATCGGACGAATACGAGGTTCCGATTCACCGTAATTGTAAAATACTAATTTTACAGAAGGAGCAAAAAACTACGTAAAAAGTTAAATGCTAGGTATCACTAAAGTGCATTTTTCGATCTTGTTGATCTGACGAATACGAGGTTCCGATTCACCGTTACTGCAAAATACCAATTTTAAAGGAGGATCAAAAACTATTTATATAATTAAATACTAGGTATCACTAAAGTGTATTTTTCGGTCTTGTTGGTCTGACGAATGTGATATTCCGATTCACCGTAAGTGCAAAATACCAATAATTTTACAGAAGGAGCAAAAAAGTACGTATAAAATTAAATGTTAGGTATCACTAAAGTTTTTTTTTTTTTTCTAATGGCGGGCACATTTTGAGCGAAGTCATTGGCCACTACAAGGCCGGATGTGATGGCCATTTGTGAAGGAGCACCCAGTGGGAGGACCATCATTGCTCCTAACAATTACTTCGTAATTTTGCACCATGTTCAGATGACGAATCAACACCTGAGCTGGTATACGCTTACAAACATCCATGCCCGAACCCGGATTCAAACCGGGGACCTTCCGATCTAGAGGCCAACACCTTAACCACTATACCGGTTGGTCGGCTATCACTAAAGTGCATTTTTCGATCTTCTTGATCTGACGAATACGAGGTTTCGATTCACCGTAAGTGCAAAATACCAATTTTACAGGAGGACCAAAAACTATTTACATAATTAAATACTAGGTATCACTAGAGCGCAGTTTTCGATCTTGTTGATTTGACGAATACGAGGTTTCGATTACCCGTAATTGCAAAATACTAATTTTACAGAAGGAGCAAAAAACTACGTAAAAAGTTAAATGCTAGGTATAACTAAAGTGCATTTTTCGATCTTGTTGATCGGACGAATACGAGGTTCCGATTCACCGTAATTGTAAAATACTAATTTTACAGAAGGAGCAAAAAACTACGTAAAAAGTTAAATGCTAGGTATCACTAAAGTGCATTTTTCGATCTTGTTGATCTGACGAATACGAGGTTCCGATTCACCGTTACTGCAAAATACCAATTTTAAAGGAGGACCAAAAACTATTTATATAATTAAATACTAGGTATCACTAAAGTGTATTTTTCGGTCTTGTTGGTCTGACGAATATGATATTCCGATTCACCGTAAGTGCAAAATACCAATAATTTTACAGAAGGAGCAAAAAAGTACATATAAAATTAAATGTTAGGTATCACTAAAGTGCATTTTTCGATCTTCTTGATCTGACGAATACGAGGTTTCGATTCACCGTAAGTGCAAAATACCAATTTTACAGGAGGACCAAAAACTATTTACATAATTAAATACTAGGTATCACTAGAGCGCAGTTTTCGATCTTGTTGATTTGACGAATACGAGGTTTCGATTACCCGTAATTGCAAAATACTAATTTTACAGAAGGAGCAAAAAACTACGTAAAAAGTTAAATGCTAGGTATCACTAAAGTGCATTTTTCGATCTTGTTGATCGGACGAATACGAGGTTCCGATTCACCGTAAGTGCAAAATACCAATAATTTTACAGAAGAAGCAAAAAAGTACGTATACAATTAAATGCTAGGCATCACTAAAGTGCATTTTTCGATCTTGTTGATCTGACGAATACGAGGTTCCGATTCACCGTAATTGTAAAATACTAATTTTACAGAAGGAGCAAAAAACTACGTTAAAAGTTAAATGCTAGGTATCACTAAAGTGCATTTTTCGATCTTGTTGATCGGACGAATACGAGGTTCCGATTCACCGTAAGTGCAAAATACCAATAATTTTACAGAAGAAGTAAAAAAGTACGTATACAATCAAATGCTAGGCATCACTAAAGTGCATTTTTCGATCTTGTTGATCGGACGAATACGAGGTTCCTATTCACCGTAAGTGCAAAACACCAAATTTACAGATGTAAGCAAAATACTGTGTATAAAATTAAACATTATGTATTACTAATATACATGTTCCCATCTTTTTTTTTCTGACGAATACAAGGTCTCACTTCGCCGATTCATTTATATTTAGCGAAACTGATGGTTCACTAAAAATAGGCTCTTCAACGCATTCGAGAAAACTGCTCTTACGGAACATCACATATTAGTCGACGATATGCAGTAGAATCTCTAATATCCGATGCAATGAAGAGCAAGGGCCTCCTCGACTAACATGAATATTGGTTAATACGGACGTAGTAACACAAAATTGTCTATACAAAATGCAGAAATAGTTACTGTACTAACTACTGCTTCTGAAAGCTTTATAAAGATTAATCTGATTTTCTACGCAGCATTTTTATTCCGATACCTTTACTAAAATTAGGAAGTTGAATGCCTCTTGACCGTCAAAGTGGTTTCTACGAGATAAGAAAGGGCGGGATCATATCTTGCCGGGAAGAGGAAATAAAGATGGTATCAGTTTTGCTAATCACAAGATACATCGTCGAGACAAAACTGCCCTATTAATCGAAGTAGGAAAGACAAATTGCCCCCTGCTCAGTGCCGGTGACAGTTTGCAAAAGGTTTTTGCACCAACTACAGAGAATATTTCGACGCGAAAATATGCCTCCAAGAGATTTAAGTTAATTAGTTGCAGAATGATTAAGATTTTAATCAAGGTGGGTAACCCGAAAGTAGGTATGGAAAAAACCGGTAATGGCCGTTAAAATACCACCAAACTGTCAAAATTTCAATTTAAAACTTACCTTTTTTTTGCAAATATAATTTTAGAACGATTTCTGTAACATTTGAATGGTATCTCTTTTGGAAATATTGTGAACATTTTTAAAGATAATTGAATAATAAAATTTGTTTACACTTACAGTAAAAACAAGAGAGAGCAAACGATTCACATCAAACTATTTTTTTACTCCATATTAATTTTTATGCATTAATTCCTAACTTCAAATATTATAACAGAAAACGATATTGATGGATTCTCTTAAAACTTGAGATCTTGTTTTTTATAATGTTGTCTAGGATTGAACTAGAATAATTACGCTGAATTGCAACGTTTTTAAAGTCTGGCCATGTGTTCAAGAAATTGGACTGTAAAACTATCAAAAAATATTGTATTCATTTTCGATCGCTTGTAAAATGTATGTTTATTTCAATAACTTTTCAATTCTAGTTCATTCTCTCGAAAAATGCACATAGTTTAATTTTATAGCATCATTTATTGAATTGGTACACTACCCTACAATAGACCGGACAACAAGATGTCATGGTATAAGCGAAATAATACATGCTTTAATAGAAGGATGGTACCCTATGAATTGCAATTACACTAGCAACACTTCTGGGCATGCTTTCAACAAGGTCTTGATATACAACTATAGGTGTTTGTGTCCATTCCTGCTGGAAGAATATCACCATCTCAGCTGTGGATTTCGGACGTGGTTTCCTGGTCCGTAAGCGTCGCTATAACTCTTCCCTAAAATCTGTTCTATGGAATCTCTTTTATAAATAAAGCCAAACAACCGATCTAGGGGTTGATGTGTTAGCCAGTACGAGGTTAATGAAAAATTACCACTTATTTAAAACAAAACAATACACTGAATTAGGCTCAAATACTACGGCCAATCAGTTAATCTGATATGGAATAAGCAGGAATGTACTTTAATTGGTAAAACTTGGAATTTAATGCCTAAAAATCATAGAAGAAAATATATCATTTGAAACCATAAAACTATTAAGAGTGTGATCAAAACATAACACTATTGAAATCTATCTGAAACTTTTAGATGCATGTTTCCAGTTTTGTCGTGTGTCTTGCAAGGTATGATGAGTATAATGAGTGTTATTTAATTCTTCAATACATATTATGTCCCGTTTCCGACTGTGTCCTGATCACAACCGCAGGCGTGTCTAATCACGTCCAGGGCAGCGTGGAGCTCTTACTATTGCACGCCACGCATGCCTACAGCAGGGCGTTGTGGTCTGGGGTGCCATCTCCTTTGATAGCCTGACCCCTTTGGTAGTTATTTCTGGCACACTTACAGCACAGCGGTACGTAGACTACATGCAATGAACTATTGTGTTACGGTTCCTTTTGCGACACCCTGAACTTACTTTTCCACACGATAATGCCCGGCCGCACACGGAACGTGTTGCTAAGAATTGTCTTCAAGCTTTCCCAACACTTCCTTGGCCAGGTAGGATTACTGATATCTATCCCATTATGCACATTTGGTACGCTGTGTGAAGGCGATTGCAATCATCCCGGAATGTAGACTATTTAGCCCGACAGTTGGAGACAATTTGGCAAAAAATTGACACCATTCTGGAACTTTTTCTGTCTATGACACGCCGGGTGACAGCTTGCATCCAGGTCAGAGGTGGACCAACGCTTTATTGACTTTCTTCCTTTGTAACAATCAAACTGTTTTTTTTTCTAATGGCGGGCACATTTTGACCGAAGTCATTGGCCACAACAAGGCCGGAAGTGATGGCCACTTGTGAAGGAGCACCCAGTGGGAGGGCCATCATTGCCCCTAACAATTACATCGTAATTTTGAACCATGTTCAGATGACGAAGCAACACCTAAGCTGGCATACGCTTACAAACATCCATGCCCGAACCCGGATTCGAACCGGGAACCTTCCGATCTAGAGGCTAACACCTTAACCACTATACCGGTTGGTCGGCACGGTCAAACTGTGACATTATTTATTCAATTGTTCTGCAATTTTAATCGTGTCTGTGTTTCTATGTAGGTTCCTCACATCCTCAAAATTTTATTGCAATCGGAAAAATTATTGATGCTTCAATTTGTTTGTTATAGAGTGTATAAGAAGCATGTTTAAATAAGTCGTAATTGTTATTTTATCCATTGATATTTTATCCATAGGGGTGAATAAATTTCAATTTCAATACACACATACCCATTTGTCGTCAAAAATTAAATAAACGAGATAAAAAGTAAAATGTTGATGCATTTTTATCGTTAAATTGTTTAAACTGTATAATAATACGTTGATTGATAGTATAATTATAAACTCACTGTCAAAAGTTAAGCACTAAAGGTAAAATGCGAAAAAAACGACAAGTACAACTTTGATTGACACGAAATGCGGCAGGCATGCGACAAATAGGTTTATGCATTAAAAAAACGAAAAATTAAATACCAAGATGAAAACAATATTGAATTTTGAAAAATTTTAAGATGAAGTCACAGTCATTAACAAAATAATGTTTAAATCCAAAACAAATAAACAAAACCGACATTAATGGGGTATGTGACCACCCCTCATCCTCATACAAAGTGTACAACGTGTGACCATGCTTTCCATGAGGTGATCAACCACCCAGAATCAAGTAATCATCATTCCTCCTGTAGAGCATTTTGAAACTCTGTGAGAATAGCTGGGGGTGGGAAACGTGCAGACATATCAAGGCCGAGGGCATCCCAAAAATTTTCAATGGGATTACTATCGGGCGTTTACGCCGAACAAACCATAAGCGCAATCCCTCAATTTCCAGGTAGTCGTCGACGATGCTAGCTCTTTGTAGACGCGTATTTTAATCACTTAAAAAGAAAGAAAATCAACTGCTGAAGCGTGCAATCTCACAAGTGGGTTCAAGTACATCATCCCGATACCGGACAGCCGTCAAATAGCCCCGTCTATAGATGTACATGTTGGTGGGATATCCAAACGAAATTCCGGCCCACACCATGATGCTTCCACCTCGGAATGAGTGATGCTCGATGATGCTCTAGTGCTGATTGCGTGTGCCCTGTTCTTTCCAGACCCTTACACGTTTTACATCAGGCTCAAGGGTAAAAATCTCGACTCATCCGTGAACATAACGTTAGCCCAATCAGACGCAGTCCAATTCACATGTTGCCGACACCATTTTAATCGTACCCCTCTGGATTGGAGTATGATGAATGTATTGGACGGTTAGGGGAACACAAACCCGTGGTACCCTGGCGTATATGCCATTCATGTGTAGCCTTCGGAGCAAAATAGTGGAGATACCGTCTTCCCAATGGACGCTGCAACCATAGATGTCACATGTGTGGAGGTCACTTTTTTACTACGCTTCGCTGCAAAAGCCTTATATCGATCTTCAGCGGTGGTCGTAACCTTTGAAGGGCCGGCCACAGGTCTTCGGAGAAATGTTTGCCTTAAATGGAATTGTTCCCATAATTGTGATGTGACGGAATGATGAAGAAAATATCAACATCAGTGATAGATTGCCCTGCTTCAAGGTGTCCCATAGAATGCCAGCGCTCATCATCTGCCATTCGTCGCCTGAAAGCCATAGAAACACGTCTGTCTTGAAAACTAATCGTACAAAAGTTCTAAACACTTTTTATCAGCACTTACATGTAACTTCTCTAACCCTTCACAATGCTGGCTTCTTATACGACTGCCTCTTTTGCATTAATCTCTACACGAAACCGTGATTGGCTGTTAAATAACACATATTCATTCTCCCATCTACCTCTGCAGCAAATTGCAGCCTCTCAAATTCAGATTGGATTCTGGAAATTAACATTTGCCTCTCCGTGCTTAACTTTTGGAAGAAGTGCGTATATCTAGATCAATTTAAATATAGCGTTATCTGTCTAAAATGTACAAAACACACAGAGCCATTAGTAGTTTCTAAACTTTTACCAATACTTTCCCAAGATAAATCATTATGTTTAGAAACGTTTCGATATAAATATGGACTCATTACAAGCATAGAAACTTTTGCTATTGAAATACTTTATGCGAATAACATTTAAATTGCGTGGTGGAATATATCATATTTATAGACCTTTCTCTGCAATCACGATGTGATCCTACTCTTAAAGAATTTTATGTAAAATGTTAATAATCTGAAATGTTAATTGACCTAAATATATATCGATGTATTTTTATTTCAATTAAGTTTACTTGGGACAAATTCGCATTAGCAGTCAACACGGAAACGTTTGGATAATGTTACTGTGTCATTTCCTTTAATGGAGCCACGGCAGACAGGTTGGAAGATAAAAGGATTAGCAATCGGAGAGGGTAGATAGTTCAAATCCAAACAAAGATCGTCGTGCACAAAGGGAGCTTGTGCACGTTAAAAAATATTACTTTTAAGTCTTAATATTACTTTGGAGTGTTGTGGAAGCTTGTAGAGTGGAGTACCAGTTCTGGTATTATCCCTTCATCTGACCGTGTTTCAAAATTATGTGGTGTCGTCGTCTTTTTTTGTGGGATTGATCTCGGAAACTTGCCAAAAAATAATCCGTTGTGTTTATTCAGTTCGTTAACTAAAAAAATATCAATCTGCAAATTTTTTTAATGGAATATAATTTAAGATGTTGTTGAAAACATATTTAATTGGAATTAGGAGATGTTTTATTGTATAGATTAATGTTGGTGGCAATATAGCAGTTTAACCTGTGTATATTTCAGTAGGTATATTCCTGTGTATATTCTAGTATGTGTATATACATTTGGCTTGTTTTGCTAATAGAAATTACCGCCAGGAGAAATTCCTTAAGATTAATTCCGAAGTGATCAATGATAATTAATTGGTTAAAACCGATTGTATCGATCCTCTGAGTTTCACGTGGTTATCAAGTGGTGGAATAATGGCGTAACTGCATGAAACATACAACAGCTAAATAGCTGATTGATTGAAAGAATCATAGTAAAAATTCTGTCGACCCATAAAATCAAAACTGCTTGCAATTAATGCAATGAAGCCTACAGGTTACAGAATAGATATACGCCAATAAAAGTGTTCAAAGCCGAACATCGCCAAAACGGCGATAAACGTATTTTAAGGTAACACATCATATGGTAGTCTTAAGGTTGCCGGAATTAGAATCTCTGGTTTGTTTGCTTACGCTGAATATCTATTTTATTAGAAGTGTATTGAACAGTTTTATTTAAAATAATTGTAATCATTCCATCTACTTAAAAGAATGGGTTGGTATATGGCACAAACATTATATTGCGTGTGTAGAGATACAAGTCACGTTAAGAGAGATAAACTATGAAAGGTATTTTCTGTTAAAGTAAATGTATGTGTCGTTAATATTTATTCCACGATATTTGTTTCCTGTACGTATTCAGAACATTCTGTCACTCTGTTTATTTTTGAATAGGATTTAGAAAAATAACGTCGAAATTAATGTATGTGTTTATATCAGATTAAACTCATAATGTCTTCAAAACGACTACAGATTATAGATTAAGGCTCCACCAATATGTATTATGTGACAACATTTATAAGTTAACAGAAAGTAAGTGTTTTTTGTTTACACTGATAATCCCACTCTATCTGAAGTTCCAGTATGCACTATGATTTACTCTGAAAATCGCACTCATTTCTGTGACCAGATGGCAAAATGTTATGTCACTTTTCCCAAAAAACTAACTAAGTCCCAGCCAGGAGTTTTTTTTGTTGTTAATGTTAGAAGGTGGCAAAGATACGCAAGTCTTTTTTTTTTCAGTTTGTGAGAAAACAAAGGTGGGGAAATTGTAATAAATCAAAAACCACTGAACCACTAGTTGAATCTTGAATCTTAAAAGTGCTGTCAAGAAAAATTAAAAAAGTGACTCATACCATTTTGCCATTTGAGCACAGATTTATAAAGGGTATTCTGTACAATATTTTATAATTGTATTTAAAAAAATGTTGATTATATTCAATTTACTAACACGAATATTTTGACCTAACACAGATATCAGATTATGGATGCAATGCTTGAAATTAAATTACGATAAATTGAAAGTTATTGAAAAACGGTGTGCAGTACCTCATAGTACAAATAAATCAATTTCCACAAATTTCACTGTAGATACTTGTGGCATAATTTTAGGCTTCTATTTGCAGTATCGCTGTATATTTATTTCATATGAATGAATATTCTCTAGGAATATCTGGTTTCCTTATATGGTCCTGGTCCCAGGAAAATATTTTCAGAGGGCTCTGTCTGACCGGTTAGGCAAGAAAACCCCTTTCGGGCTAAAACAAGTTTTTTGGAATTTCGTATCCGAACTGACCGGAGGGCAGAATATGATCTGAGGACTTGAAAAGGTGGCCTTATTTAGACAGTGTAAAAGTGTCACAACCGGATTTGGACTGTGTGCAGGTTAAATATATTTTAAGACCCTGGCCTCCTAGACTGACCAGAGGATGTAAGGCTACGAGATAGGTGATCAAGACGACCTTCCTTTTTGTTTCATAAGGTCCTCAGAGCATTTAGCCCAATCAAAAAATAAAAATACAATTGATTTATGTAGAAAGAATGCACGGTACAAAAATATCAGGATACAAAGTCCAGCCATATTTACAAAATCGATTTACTGTTCTAGACGAAACAATAATACAGTAAACTTTCAATTATCCCCGGAATTGAATGGCGTGGCAATACGCAAAATGACACGGCAAAATGAAAAATAACAAAGGAAACCGAAAAGGTTTTTCAACAATATTTATTTACAGTACTGTGTATATGCATTCAATTATGAATAAATAAAAATTAGTTTTCTGATCTTAGGGGACCGGGAAAGCAAAATTCGACTAAAAAATCAATTTCTATTTTATTGCTCCTTTATATAGTTAAAAATCTCCTCTTTCCAATGGTACTAGGTAATATAATAAGGGGAAGTTTGAAAATTATGCACGTTTCCAATAAGCACTTCACA